>CM053583.1:65989870-66019645 GCA_028627135.1 Pseudochirops cupreus | reverse complement strand
CTCCCTCCCTTCTTTCCCTCTACTACAATATGTTTTTATGCCTCTTTGTGTTGCATAATTTTCTCTTTTTTGCTTTATTCTTTTCTCTTCTCCCATTGTGGTCCCTTTTCACCCCTTAATATGGGTTTTTTTCATCATCATTTTAATTTATACCCACACTCTATATTTATCTATATCCCTTCTAAATGTTGCAATAAGTATACAATTCTCAATATTAACAGATATCAGCTTCCCATATAGGGATGTAAACAGTTTGCTCTTGTTAAATAACAAGTTATGTGTATGTGTGTGTGTTTATGTGTGTGTGTTTCCCCTATTTACCTTTCTATGTCTCTCTTGAATCTTGTAATTGGAGACTGAATTTTCCACTGAGCTCTGGCTTTTTCATCAGGAAGATCTGGAAGTCCCTTATATCATTGAATGACCATCTCCTTGCCTGAAAGATTATGCTCAGTTTCCCTGGATAGCCTTGCAAAATATTATATTCCAGTCCCTCTGATCTTTCAAGGTAGAAGCTGCCAGATCCTGTGCAATCCTCACTTTAGTTCCACGATATTTGAATTGTTTCTTTCTGGCTGCTTACAGTATTTTCTCCTTTACTTGATAGTTCTGGAAGTTGGCTACAACATTTTGTGGAGTTTCCAATTTGGGATCTCTTTCAGGAGGTGTCTGGTGGATTCTTTTGATATCTATTTTACTCTCTGGTTCTAGGATTTCAGGGCAGTTTTCCTTGATGAGCTCTTGGAAGATGTTGTCCAGGCTCTTTTTCTTCATCATGATTTTCCAGTAGATCAATAATTCTTATATTATCTCTCCTGGATCTGTTTTCCAGCTCAGTTATTTTTCCATTGAGATATTTTATTTCTTTTTCTAATTTTTCATTCTTGATGTTTCATTTGACTGATTCTTGGTGCCTCATAGAGTCATTAGCTTCAATTTGGCTGATTCTAATTTTTAGCAAAATGTTTTCCCCAGTTAGTTTTTGAAGCTCCTTTTCCATGTGTTCAGATTTCATTTTTAGGGATTTATTTTTTCCAGTTAGATTTTGAGCCTCTTCTTCCATTTTACACATTTTTCTTTTTAAGGAGCTGCTTTCTTCATTGAAATATTTGTCTATTTTTGCAATTTTGATTTTAAAAAATCAGTCAATTTATCTTCTACTCTCTAATTTGGTTTTTAAAGTCCTTCTTGAGTTCTTCTAAGAATGCTTTCTGGACTTGAGATCAGTTCATATTCCCTGTTGAGGCTTCAGCTGTGGGTGTGGAGTCAATGTTGTCTCCTTCCAAATTTGGTTCCTCCCACTCACACTAGTAGGATTCTAGAATCTTTGTCTTTGCAATCAGTCTTTTACCCATTTTGAGGAAGGGCCTTAGCCACACCCTTCCTCTAGGACTTCCAAGCCCTCACTAATTTAAAATCTTGCTCTGGGGCAATAATTTCTGTGTTATAAGGGTCCTGGAAGTTCAGGTAGGTGCTTTTTAAATTTCCAGGCTATGAGTTGATAGTCCCATGAGTAGCTGCTGGCACTGCCATGGGCCCTGCATTTGTCTCTTACCTAGCTCTGACAGATCCCAGTCCTGTGGTGATAGGCCTGGGAATGGCCCTTGCAGTTGGTGGATCAGCTTGCCACCACGTTGCCTGCCTCCGTGCACACTGTATTGCCCGCCTCTGTGTGCACCACAGTATGGGACTCTCTTTTGGAAGATGTGTTGAAATAAAGGTTGGAAAATCACTCATTGGGTATGTTATTCTGTGGTAGAAATTCTTTTTCAGGCATAGGGTCTCTGAGATCCCTTTAATCACTTATGTTACATGATTCTGTAACCTTAGGAGGGTAATTTCACCTCTTTTGAAGACCTATAAATGATAAGATGGGTATAACATATATGCCATCTGCCTCATAGAAGTACTGGCAAAGCATTCAGAAGGACTGGAGTTCAAATCTGACTTCAAAAACTGTGTGATCTGAGGCAAGTAACTTAACCTCTGTTTACCTCAGTTTTCTCATCTGTAAAATGAGGATACAAATGCTATCTGCCCCCCAAGGTTGTTGTGAGGATCAAATGAGATAGTATTTGTTAAAAAAAACAACTTAGAATGTGCCTGATATGTAGCAAGCAAGATTTTAGTTATTATGGCATTTTAAAAGGTTCAAGAGACATAATCTCTGTGTAATTTAATAATTTTATTAACAATGCATTTTAATAAAAGGATGGTCATTTGGTATCTCTCCCTTAGACAAAAAAACAATCATGGCAGTGGGGGTATGACCATTAGAAGAGGGGTATTCACAAGGGTGGCAATCAACTCTGGCTGATCAACAATTAATGAGAGAATGAATATTGCAATGATGTGCTAGACACAAACTTCGAATATGTTATTTATGTCTTAAGTTAACCCCAGCCTTAGGCAATCTATTAAGGAATTTATCCCCACTCAAACTGGAGTTAGAGTGCTATAGCTTCCCTACCCAGGTGGGGAGAAGGTTAGCTCAGCCTTCAGAGACTAAGGTCTTGAAGTAAGGATGAAAGAAAAAGAAGGAAATCTGAATCTCCCCAAATCATTGGTTATTAATAACCATTTCTCTCATTATTATTATAACACAGGAATCTTGGTGATTATGCACTTCATTCCTTTAGATGTAAAAAATGTAGCCAGGGTCACTTTCAGCCCAAGTCAGAATTTTGTACATGAGTATCATTTTAGCTTTTCCAGGTTGAGCTTTTGAATTCTCAGTGAGTGCTACTCTGGTACTCCTGAGATAATGAAAGAACAAGAAGACCATTTGTACCTTGGGTGGTTCCTCTAAAAAGGATTTAAGGCAGGAGTTCTTGACTTTTGTGTCAGACCCTTTGACAGTCTGGCAAGCCTATGGATGCCTTTTCAGAATAATGACTTTAAATGCATAAAATAAAATACCATACAATGCTAATACTCCCAAATATTCCCATTGTGTGTGACTTTCCTAAATACCCAGGTAGGATAGGAATGCCAGTGCCACGTGCCATCAATCATCTATAGTCTCAGTACAACAAGATCACCATAGGTCAGGAGTTCTCAACATTTTTATTTTTTATCTCAAGGACACTTGGAAGTTTGGTGAAGCCTATGGACTCCTCTACAGAATAATGTTTTTCAATGCTTTAATTTTGAAAAAGTCTTTATTTTGATATAAAATAAAATACATAGAGTTACAAATGAAACAAAAGATTTCTTCCCATCCAAGTTCATAGGTCCTTTGACACCTATTTGAGGCCATCTTATGGGGCCATGGTCCTCAAACAATGAATCCCTGCTCTAGGAGGAAGTGGTACTGGAGTGCTCCTGTCAAGATGGTGGACTATGTGGGGTATGTGGTCATCATCTTCATCTTCATCATCATACCTGACATTAATAAGGAGGCAGAGAGCATACTGAAAAGAACATTGCACTGGCTTCTTCCTTCTATGACCTTTTCTATTCACTAACTATGTGAACTTGAATAAGACATCTCTCTGAGACTCAGTTTCCTCTTTTGTAAAAAAGGGAATTAGACAAGGTGATCTTTGTGGTCCTTTCCAGCTCTGTGATTTGATATCACATAATCACTTCACCTATTCAGTTGCTGATAGATTTTTTTTTAACATTTAAGTTGCTGACATTTTTGATAGCAACCGAATTGAATTGAATTGAATAGTCCTAGAAAGATCAAAGATTTGCTCAGGTTCATTTGATCATATGTTTACCACTTGAAGGAACTTTTGAAATCATCTTCACAATATTACTCTAATCTATCTTTCCAGAAATCACATACCACTTTCACTCACCCACTTCAAATTCTAGCTAAACTGTTTTACTTAGTTCTGCCCATGTCATTCTGTCTCCCACCTACATGCCTTTGCACAGGCTATGCTCATGCTTAGATTGCTCCCCTCCTTACCTTTTCCTCCTGGAATTTCTACCTTCCTTCAAGGTTCAGCTCAAGGTCTCTCCTACACTGTAACCACTCCCACCCCCGCCATGGTTATTGATTCTCATTATCTACTTCCTTGGAAATTATTTTCTATGTTCTTTTCCTATATATGTGTGCATATTGCTTCTTCTCAGCAGAGGGAAAGCTGTTTGAGGCTAGGACTCTCATTTATGTGGACCTAGAGCATGCAACTGGCTCTTAATTACTACTTACTCAATTGATTTAAATTAGGTCCAAGTGGTCCATTTTATAGACAAGGAAATTGAAGCCCGGTAGGGATTATGTAACTTGATCAAGCTCACATAGGTTTCCAGGGCCAGAGCTAGGACTGGAATGTAGGTCCTTTAATGCCAAATCCTGTGATTTTTTCTAGCACATTAAGTCCTATAGGAAAGAGTGATGTCTGATCTAGTATTGTTTGTGGAACTTAAGAAACAATGGGAAAGTATGGAAATAAACATTTCATTTGAAGTTCAAATTGAGTAGTATTGCCAATTAGATCTCTACTCCCACATACCTTGGCTAACACAGAATTGTTGAAAAGTGTAAATATTCAGGTGGAAAAAATGATCCTCTCTGGGTTTAGCAAAATTAGTAGTATATAGAGTGAATCATTCTACTAAGCGGAAACTGCTATGCGATCAAAAAAAGGCTGTCTTTTCAAACCGAGTCTTCAGCCACCTCTTTGCTTTTCCTGGGTATTAATATCCTTGGAGGAAACCCAATCTGAGCCCCATGATAAGATGAGGATATAAATCTATTTTAATGAAAAGTAGAATTGCAGCAGGGTAATAAATAATAATATTGTGTCTGGGCTCAACATCCCAAATTCCCAGGCTGCAAATCTAGGATAGGCTGGAGCAGGTGTGGTAAGGGCTTATCAGAGATTTCAGGAGGTATGAGACATAGATAAAGTGGGAAAAAGCATTATCAATGCATTACATATATGACACAAGAGGGGATTGTTGTGGGGAACCAATGAAAAAATGGGATTTTTTAGAGGAAACTAATTATACTTCCTAGGCTTATTTTAAGGAGCAAATAGGAATCAAGGGCATTCAACCCCCTAGTGACCCATATTCCCCTGCAGTAACTCTCCACAGTGTACTTCCTGCTTTGGATTGCTTCCCATAATGCTTTTGGTCTTTGGTTCAATTTTCCAACATAAAAACGGGACATTCAAATTAATTTTCTTTTCTGAATATATGTCTTGATTATATTGTTATGCCTTCCAGAAAGCAAGTTGCAATATTTGGCTAATTTTACACTAACAATGTTTTCATTGTCTAGTTTATTTTAGACAAAACACACCTCGTTTTTATTTTCTTATATAAAAACCATATTCAAAAGAATGACCTTGCTGAACTGTTTTGCAACTTTTTGTGCATTAAACTGCTAATAAAAGGCAGCAGGGTGGTGGTGGTTAGAGGACTGACTTTGGAATCAGGAAAACGGACTCCTGTTCTGCCTCTGAACTTGGACAAATCACTTACTCTCTCACTTGTTTAAGACTTCTTCAAGTTTTGCAGGAATCTATGGAGGGATTTTTCACATTGATTGATTAAATCTGAACAAAAAGCCCCATCTCCAACTATTAACATTGGTATTATCATCCTCTTGTGAACTGAGGAGTAAGCCTGTTCTCTCCATGAAGGCTTTAGTTCTGAAGGATGCTTTAGAGTTCTTTGTTCCCATTAGAACTCACCCCATTAGCAGGAAGTTATACCAGGCTCTCCATCACTGAACAAAGCAACTAATTCACTTCTCTCCTCTGGCTTCTCTCTCACTTAACCTGCATATTGAGTCAAGACGAGTTCCCAAAAGGAAATGAATGTCTAGAATCATGGGAATGCCCATAAGAGGCAAATTTTACTCAGTTTTTGCGGGCTACCTAGAAAATACTGAAAATTCACTATGTGCTAAGCTTTTTGCAGGTCTAGGCATTTGCAGCATTTGCAGGTCTAGGCATTGCTTGTTAAATCCCAGATCTTAGGGGACAGGTAAGATGTGTAGAAAGTTGTTCATATGATCAGTATAGGTATGCCCATCAAGTTTTATATTTATAGAGAACTTTAGGTTACAGATCAGGCTGATATTCTGTGACACACTGCATAACCATACTAACATCCATTCAGTAGTGGGGAAAATCAAATGATAA
Source organism: Pseudochirops cupreus (assembly GCA_028627135.1). Classification (NCBI taxonomy): domain Eukaryota; kingdom Metazoa; phylum Chordata; class Mammalia; order Diprotodontia; family Pseudocheiridae; genus Pseudochirops; species Pseudochirops cupreus. The sequence continues at coordinate 66,013,535 of CM053583.1, read as the reverse complement.
TTGTAATTAATTTCAGTAGTACTTACAGTGGGAATATGTTACAGTGGGTAGAGTGATGGACTTACATGAAGACTTTGGTTTCAATCCAACTTTTGATCTTCTTAGCTGTGTGACCACGGGCAAGTCACTCCTTTCTGTCACAGTTTCACATTCACAAAATAGGAATAAAGACATCTGTAGGTGAGATAATGCACACAAAGTCCTTTGATTTGGTCCACCCTTCAATTAATTCCAATTAACTCCAATTTGTCCTTTATATGGCTTAATTGTACATAGCTGTTTGCATGTTGTCTCTCCTATTAGATTGCGAGCTCCTGGAGAGTAGGAGCTGAGTTTTACCTTTCTTTGTATTCTCAGTGCTTAAGGCACATTGCCAACCTGACACACAGTAGGTATTCAATAAATGCTTCTTGACTTGCAAACTCTGAAGAGCCAAGCATGGGTGTCCCAAAAGTCTTAGTGCACTTTAAAGCTATTTCAACATACCAAAGTACTTTCCTCCCAATAACCCTATGAGAAAAGTCTTGCTTATCATTATTCTAACTTTACAGAGGATAAAACAGCTCTTGGAGGTTAAACAACTTGTTCAGAGTCGTAAAACAATATGTGTCAGAGCTATGATAAAGACCCTGAAATCAAGTCCCCATTCAGATGCAGTGCTCTTTCCACTACTCCACAGTCCATTTCCAATAAGAGAGATGATTGTGTAAAAAAACAAAAAGATGACATGCTTCTTCTTAGGCATATATGATAGGTAAAACAGTGGGAAAAGTACGGAGTTTAAAATCAGAGAACTTGGGTTTGAATCTAGCTCCACCACTTTACCAATGGAAACATCACTTAATCTCCCTGAGTCCAAGTTTCCACATGTGTAAAATGAAGGAGTTGGTCTACTTGGCCTCTCATGTCCCTCTGACTCAGTCTATGAAGCTGTGACCTTGTGATTTTTAAGAATATCGTCTTAAGTGTCTAAAGAATACTTGCTCATGAGTTATAGTAGAGCAGACGGACTCCAGACTTGGAGGCAGAAGGGCAAGCCTGGAATCATGAATTGACCACTTATTCCTTGTGTGACCTTAGGTAGGCTGCTTCTGTTCTTTGGGACTAAGGCTCCTCCTCTTTAAAAGTGGTCTAGAGATCAGGAGTCATTAAACTTTGGTGTGTGTGTCATCTACCCTTCTCGTAGTCTGGGGTAAGTCTTTTGATCCCTTCTTGGAGTATTTTTAAATGCATAAAATAAAATATGGAGAATTACAAATGAAACCAAGGGTTAACAAAAATAAAGATACTTGCACATACACTCAACACACAAATAAATAACATATATGTATATGCACGCATACATATACACATACATTTCACCCATGTAGGGTGCCACTGACCCTCTAAAATCTCTCTATATAGATGACTTAGTGTTTTTGTGGACCTCATATTAGGAATCTCTGGTCTAGATGATCTCAGTGGTTGTGTGCAGTCATGATCTAAAAATAGAAATTATTTGGTCCAATATACACAAAAGATTTCAAATGAAGACAAACTCTGTGTCATCAATATGGGACAGTGTAAGGGTACCTGCTAACCCCTTTGAATTATATTTCACATTCTATTTCTACCCCCCCCCTCCAATATCTCTTTCTTTGAGGAGTTCTAAGTGCCATGTCTGTTTCAAGTTACAGATCAAGTGGTCAGTATTACTGAAGGAAATGCATTTGAGGCTTTCTTCTCTTTTTGCTGACCAAAAGGAATTCTGCTCTTCTATCTCTAACTCAGAGATTCCTTTAAATGAACATGTGTATGGGAACTATAGAATCTACTCATCTAGCAACAATGATCCCTACCACTGTGATCTTGAAGGTTTATTAAGTTCTTTTCCTCCAAAAAATTCCTCTGTGAAATAGATAGTTCAAGTTATGTTATCTACTGCATCCTCACTCCCCACGTATGCTTAGAGTGTAGGAGTGACTTACTCACAGTCTCTAAGGTGGTAAGTAGTAGAGTTGGGATTCAATACCACATTCTTGCTTTCCTCACTTCCACTACATCACCCCTCTATATTTTGTCTTGTAAACATACCTTATAGTTCTTTAAGTCTGAACCTTTGGTCATGCTCTTAAGTCACCAAGAATGGCCTCTTTGCTCCTCTCCACTTGGCTAAATCATACTCAGCCTTCAAGATCAAGTGCAATTTTCTCCTTCACCCTGAACCCTTCCTTATATATTTCAACCAAGAATAATGACTTCCTTTTCTGAATCTTCAGCAAGTTATATATCGACATCTACATCTATATCTAGGTTTACATCTAATATCGCATTTAGTAATTAATCATGTACCATCTTGTGAATGAACTGCAACAGTTTAATTAAGAGAAGAAAAAGCTTGGAGGAAACTGTCTTGGAATATCTAAATGCCTCCAGGTCTAGAGTCCATCTGTTCCACTATAACTCTAAATGTCCTGGGAAAAAGGAATTAACTTATTTTATGTGGTTCCAGAGGGAAGAATTAAGACCACTGGGTGAAAATTATAGGGAGACAGATATCATTTCAGTAGAAGGAAGAACTTCATAATAATTAAAGTGATTTCTTTATCTAATAGACTGCCCTGACAAGTAGTGAATTCTCCATCATGGAGATATTCAAGCAGATGCTAGGTAAGCATCTTCAGAATGGTGTATAGGGGTCCATGCCTTGAGAAACAGTTGGACTAGACAGCCTCCGAGGTGCTTTCCAACTCTTGGATTTTATAATTAATGCTTGTATCGATAATGTTGCATTGTTATTTAACTTTTATATTGTTAAAAGTTTGTAAACTTTTATTATTGTTTTATTACTATTATATTCTCAGTTTATCAAACCTTGACCCCACTCAGCTGACTCTAGGTGAGGAGGATGTATCTGATCTCTGGCTTAACTTGGGTAGGGAGGCCCTATGATCTATGAGATCCCTCAGCCATCCACAGTCTTGTGAAGAGCAGTAGCTCCCAGAAGGACAGAGAGTCTCCCTTCAGAAAGTTATTTATGTAAGCTTTATCAAACAGTATGCTCTCTCCTCCCCAGCCCATCTTCAATATTCTACCTCCTCCTGACTTTTCCTTTGTAGCATTATATTACTTTAAACTACTACTCTGAAACCTCACTATAGTGTGGAGCAATGTGGAGGTGATCCTAGGTCCTCAAAGGCTAGTTTGGTAGACAATTAGTTCTGGCAGGTTCCATAATTCCATACCATAAAGACTGAAAAGAGATCCAATATACTTTCTGAAAACAAGTTTTGCTAAGCATTACTCATAGGCTATCACCACGGTCATGAATTCTTTGGCTATGACAACCCACGAAACCAAGAAATATACAAAATCGTCCTCAGTCCTGAGTTGCTCCCATTCACTTTTGCAGTAACGGTGCCAGAGTAGTGGAAAAAGGAGGCAGAGAGTGTTGAGAGTCACACTAACATAGGATAACTGGACCTTTGTCCCAGACCACTGACATGAGGGTGACTTTCTCCTCACTTATCCTACTTCCCGTTGTCTTTCAGGTAATAGTCTCTGTCATGGCTATAACAGTTGATCAAATTATATAATTGATGTAAAATTTTTTGAGGTTAAAGTGTTGCATTAAGGTAAGATTGCCTAATGAAAAGAAGAGCTTAAATTTCTATAGTATTTTTTCACAACTGGATTTTCACCCATAGTATAGTTATATAGTATGATGCTACATTCTAAGAAGAGTCCAGTGCATGCAGCATCTTTTCTGTGCAGAGCTGAAAAATTTACAAAATCAAGGTTTAATTTGTATCAGAAATTAATTTTCTCCATTTGCAGAATTGCCTAGATAATATGGAGTCAATTGCTCACTCTTAGAATAGTGATACCATTCTAATGATATATAAAGGTCTCCCAAGTTGGTACAATCCCTACCTTTTTGCTTTCTTAGCCTAGAATGAGTGCTGGAGTGTTGGCATCCAAACCAATGAGGTAAATAAAAAAGTAGTAAAAATAATAACTCTCTCCAACTCTTTTGAGTTATAGTCACAATGCAACACCCAAAGTCATAAATTGGTGGATACTTAGAAAAACAAATGGTGTGAAACTTCAGGAGTTTGATTGCAAAAGCAACCGAAATGAGATGAGAATAACTTATTTCAAAATAATTCCTGGCATATTGCTATTCACAAATGGCAATAAACAAAAACAAAACTAAATTATGACTGCTGACTTGACTGTTTCCAGGCTGATATCACTACATTTTATCCCCTATAATATTTAATCAATTTCAATATGGCCAGGAAATTTGTCTCGTCAGCTCTTGGTACAGCATATCTACCGGACTGCATATTTTGTAAATGAAAGTGGTGTCTTCGCATTACTAATAATTTGGTAAATCAACTTGGCCTGAAATGAAGATTTTAATCATATAGTTTCCCAGTTGACTCATCGACCACCAAAAATTATTAGGGCAATTAGTTTGTCTATATTGATTTCAGCATCTGAAGCTCAACCTCTTCCAATTATCATCATCATTAACATCATCGCCACCATAGTTCACATTTGCACATTGTTTTAGAGTTGCAATGTGCTTCATCTATATCATTTGATTCTGAGAGTTAGGTAGAATAAATATTCTATCCCCAATTTTACCAAACCCAAGATTAGGAAAAGCCTTGTTAGTGGAAAGGGCAGTGTCCAGTGGAGGCTTGAAGAGACTGTGTTCAAATTGGAAGGGGAACAAGTGTAAATAGGAAAGCCAGGGAGGGTGAATACTAGGGTATCCAGCAAATAAGGTTGCTTTTTTTTGGTTTATTTTTATCTTTGCTTTTGTTGTTTGTTTCTAATGGCCTTCTGAATAAGACTAGCTTTTTCTCTTTTAAATAAAGCTTTATTTTATTTAAAAATATAAAAACTATCTTACCTCATAGCCTGTTCAGGCAGCAGACTGGATTTGGCACTCCACTGTTTACTGATCCTTGCCATAGAGCATTAATTCACTTAATTAAACAGTTCTTAAGAACTTAATAGAGTTATCTTTGTGGTGTAGTGGACAGAGTTCTGGTCCTGGAGTCAGGAATGCCTGAGTACAAATTTGGGCTTGGACTCCTGCTAGCTGGGTGACTTTGAGCAACCCATGTAACTCCTGTTTGCCTCAGTTTCTTCAACTATAAGAAGGGGCTGATAGTAATGGCACCTGTTTCCCAGGGTTTTAATGAGGATTAAATGAGAATATATTTGTAAAGCTCCTACAGAGTAGGTGCTACATACATGCTAGCTAGTATTACTATATATAAGGCATTGTCTTAGGTGCTGGGTATATAAATATAAATAATTATTAAGTGCCTACTATGTACAAGACATTGTCCTAGGTTTTGAGAATGCAAGGGTAATCAATTGCTAAGTGTTCATGAAGCATTTGCTATGATCCAGTCCCTGTGTTAAGCACTGAAGATACAAAGAAAAAGTGAAAATACCTCCTGTCCATATTCTAGCAGAGGAGACTCCATGTGTATAAATAGATAAGTAGAAGATACCTCTGAGGTGTTTAGAATGTAGTCTCACTCCCAACAGAAGACGCTGGTGGCCAGGAGGGCAGCGAATGGCCTCTTGGAGAAGGTGACACATTAGCTGATACAGTACTGAAGAGAACTGGGGGTTTCAAAAGAGAGAGGGTGGCTCTGCAGGCCTGGAGATGGCCTAGTTCAAAGTCAAAGAGAAGGGAAATGGAACATTAGATGTCAAGATGTCAAGTAGGTCAGTAGGGCTTGATGATTAAGTGTGTTGCAGGGAAGATAAAAAATGAAAAATGACCTTCAAAAGGTTGAGACGAGAGTGGGAAGACTGATTACCAGAGCAGAGATTCAAGGTAGGGGAGTCAATGTCATGTTAGGAAGTCTAAATGAAGGGAGACGACTGTTGATGGCAACTGGTTCTCCAAAATCTGAGTCTTTTAAAAATGATAGCTCCTAGAGTTCTTGTTTATATTCAGTATATGGCTAGTATCCTGTCTAGTGATACTCTGGCAGTATCTGATTCTTGCTTCCTTCTGATTCTATTACCTACATCAGGCCTTCTGGGTTATTTCCACATTGTTGGCTTTAGAACTGATGACAAAAGACAGATGTGTCATTTAGAATCACTATCAGAACTTTATTATAGTAACTGTGGTTAATTGTGTCCATTGGGAAGGCGAAGGACTGAGCTGAGCTACCCTTGATGGCGTAGTAGATACAGTAATGGTCTTGGAATCAGGAAGACTGGAGTTCAGATTCAGCCTTAGAAACTTCCTGGCTGTGTGACCTTGGATGAATTGCTAAACCTTTGTTTGCCACTGGAGAGGGAAATGGCAAAGTATTCCAGTATCTTTGCCAAGAAAATCCCATGGACAGAGGTCTGTGGGGTCACAAAGAGCTGGACACAATTGAAAAGACTGAGCAACAACATCAAGTTGGAGATCCCTGCTGACCCGTGGCCACTTTTGGGAGGCACCTCTGGTGCCTCATTCAAATTATTTTCCTATAAGGGGAGATAGTCCAATACTTGTAAAGGGACTCTTCCATATGTCCATTATGGGGTAGCATTCTTACAGACCCATGGTATGTTCATTTATTTTCCCTCCATAGGTGGAAGTTGCACCATTAATATTCTCAGTTTATCAAACCTTGATCCCACTCAGCTGACTCTAAGTGAGGAAGATGTATCTGATCTCTGGTTTAACCTGGGTAGGGAGGCCCTATGATCTATGAGATCCCTCATCCATTCACAGTCTTGGGAACAGCAGTAGCTCTCAGAAGGACAGAGAGTCTCCCTTAGGAAAGTTATTTATGTAAGCTTTATCAAACAATATGCTCTCTCCATCCCAGCCCATCTTCAATATTCTACCTCCTCCTGACTTTTCCTTTGTAGCATTATATTACTTTAAAATAAATTGGATTAAATAAATGAATAAATAATTTTAAAATAACTAAATTGGGAAGGGAAGCGCATAATTGAAATCAGAAATATAGTTAACTGAGTCCTTAGTTGATTCATGGGCTCAATGTCTCATGTGCTAACCTAAAAGCGGGAAATAGGGCATACGATTTGTGGAGAAGGAAAATTGCAGCTTTGGACAATAGACTTAAGGCAGGAATCAGCCTCTTTCTCAAACAAAAGGCTTCCTAAAGACAATAGATGAAAGTAGGTAATGCAGGAGACTCTGGGTGGACCTATTAATAGTGATAATAGCTAAGATTTATATAGCACTCAAAGGTTTGCAAACAACTTTTTTGAATTCATTTTGTTCTCATATCAACCTTGGGAAGTAGGTTCTATTATTATTCCCAATTTATAAATGCAGACACTGAGGTAGATAGAGGAAAAGGGCTTGTTGTCTAGGGGCAGGCAACTAGGAAGTTTCTGAGGCTGGAATGGAACTCGGGTCTGCCTGATTCCAGGTTGGACTCATTATCCACTATTCCACCTACCTCCTTCTTATAGAGTAGTAGTGTTTGAAGAGGGAGAACCAGGGGAGCCCTTTGTATGATAGAGAAGTGTGGCCCATCTTCATGTTAGTCTGTGTTTGTGTTCCTGAAGTCTTGGGCACAGAAAACACCGATGGCTTTGCGCAGTGATGCCTCTGGGTTACAGGGCTAGCAATGTTCAGTCTTTGAAAAGGCCTTCTGAGTCCTTCATCATTATTATTAATCAGAAGTTGTATGAGCTGACACCACAGAAAAAAACCTACACTTCATTAAATTGTATGCATACAATCATCCCATGCAACGTACTTTATAGGGTATACTCCAATCCAGTCTCCCCAAACCATTACATGAATAATGGTGATATTATATAGATACAGTTGGAGGTGGCTCAGTGGATAGAACATTGGGCTTGGAGGCAGGAAGACCTGAGTGCAAATGTGGCCTCAGACACTTATTAGCTGTGCAGCCCTGGGCAAGTCACTTAACCTTGGTTTGCCTGTTTCCTCATCTCTAAAGTGGATTTGATAATGGTAGCTCCTGTCTCCCAGAGTTGTTGTGAAGATCAAATGAGACAATAATTGTAAAGAGCTTAGGACACTGCCTGGCACATAGTAAGCACTATATAAATTTTAGTTGGAAAAATCTACTTTTATTCCCATGACATTCTTAAAGATAATTTTATTTTAGTTTTGTTCAATTAATAAGCATTTATTTTTTTCATTCCCACCTCTTATCCCCAATTGAAAAATAAAAACAAACTCTGCAATAAATATGACTAGTCAAGTAAAACCAATTTCCACACTGTCCGCATTTGGAGATACGTGTCTCGTTGTGTATCTCTGTCAGATGATGGGAAGCAGGGTTCTTCATTCGTCCTCTGGAATAATGATTTATTTAATCTGAATTATGAAGTCCTTTGACTTTTTACTGATGTTGTTATTGTATAAATTGTTCTCTTAGTTCCACTCAATTCACTTTGCATCAGTTCATACAAGTCTTTCCAGGATTCTTAAAAAATGTCCCTTTCATAATTTTGATAGTACAATGCTATTCTATTAGATTCATATATCCAAATTTGCTCAGCCATTCACCTATTGGTAGACATCTCTTTTGTTTCCAGTTCTTTGCCACAAGAGCTGCTACAAATATTTTTGTGTGGGTATGTCCTTTCCCTCTTGTATTAGGAGTATAGTACTAGTCATGGTGTCACTGGATTGAAGAGTGTGCACAGGTTGGTCACTTGGGACAAAGTTTCAAATTACTTTACAGAATAGCTGAACAATTCATACCTCCATTAGCAGTACATTAGTGTGCCTGCCTTCATGTAGCTTATCCAATAATTGTCATTTTTGCCAACCTGATAAGTATGAGATAGAACTTCAGAGATGTTTAGCTTGTATTTCTCTAATTATTAGTGATTTGGAGCAATTTTAAAAATAGCTATAGATTAACTAGATTTCTTACTTTGAAAACTTCCTTACATATCATTTGACCATTTGTCAATTGGAGAATATTTGTCATAATCTCTGAAAACCATAATGGAAAGTACTACAGGTTAACATGGATTTTTTGGCATCCATGTAATTAAATATAAGCTTGTAGTTACTCTCTTTATGTGCTTGTCCTATCTATTAAAAATTATTCTGAATTTATTGGAGAGAGAAAAAGAGAGGCAGAGAGAGACAGAGACAGACAGAAAAAACAGGATTATATGTGAAAAAATGAATCAATATTACATTAAATCTGCTTTTATATCATATCTTTATCTATATTGACATGGCTACCTCTAATTTTCAGCACATTAGTTTCAGAACTGTTCTGCTTGTCTATTTGCTTCTGAACTTCCTTCTATTTCCTTATTTGCATTTTTAAGATACTTCAATTATCCTCTGTTATTTCTTTTGGCAATGCTAACACTAGCTCTTCATTCCACCACAACCTCTTCTATCAATAAAAGGGAAAAAGACAAGCATCATAACAACCATAATCCAGCAAAAAAATAAATTCGTAATTTGCTATATTCAAACCTGTATATTTCATTTTGTACATTGGATCCATCACCCCTGTGTCAGAAGGGAATATATTTTCGTATTGATCCTGTGGTGTCACGAATGCTCATCATATTCGATTAGAGCTCTTAATTCTTTCCAAAGTATTTTTATTCATAATGTTACATTATTGTATAAATTATTCTTCTGGTTCTGCTCACTTCCCTACATCAAGGTATACAAATCTTTCCAGATTTCTTTAATCTCATCCCTTTTCCCATTTCTTATGGGATGATAGTATTCCATTACATTAAAATACCATTATTTGTCCAGCTATTCTCCAACAGATGAACATTCACTTTGCTTACAGTTCATTGCTACAACAAAAAAGAGCTTGCTATAAATATTTTTGTATATATGAACCTTTTCCTCTTTCTTTGACTTCTCTATAGTTTAGACCTAGTAGTTATATCACTAGCTTAAAGGATATGAACAGTTTTGTGATTTTTTTGGGTAGAGTTACTTTCCAGAATGGCTGAACCACTACACACAACTTCTGCCTTTTCAAAACCCTTCTAATAGATGTCATTTTTTCTTTGTCATCTTTACTGACCTTTTAGATATGAGATGGAACGTCAGAATTATTTTAATTTATTTTTCTCCAATTATTTGCGATTTGGAGTATTTTTTTTTCTGGCTAAAGATAACTTGGCTCTCTTTCCTTGAAAACTGTTCATATCCATTGTCTATTTATCTGTTGAGGAATGATTGTAATTCCTGTACACATGAATTAGTAACTTATGTATTTTGAATATTGGACCTTTATTGGAGAAACTTGCTGCAAAGATTTTTTTCCTATTCAACTATTTTCCTTCTATTTTTACCTGCACTGATTTTGTTTATGTAAAACCTTTTCAATTTTATATAATCAAAATTTTGTCTTCTTTGAGCTGCTTTATCTTTTATATGTTGACAAACTCATTCCCTAGCCATAGTTGTGAGAAGTATTTTTTTCTTTTCTCTTCTAATTTGTTTATGAATGTGAATTTTTTTCTCTAGGTCATGTACCCATTAAGAGATTATTGTGGCATATGTTAGATCTTGCTTTCCAGTTTTCTCAATAGTTATGAATCTGTACTCTAGTAATTGTGGTCTTTGGGTTTATTGAACATTATACTACTATATTCATTTGCTTCTTTGTGTATGTTTAGTCTCTTTACAACAAGCTGTCTCTACTCTAGACACATTTATTCCTCTTGCCTGGCATTGTACTCCTTCTCTGGAATCTTCCATTCTGGAAACTACCAGCTTCCTAGTTTTCACCTAGCATCAGAGGTGGGAAACCAAACTGGACATTCTTGAGCAAGACAACATTCTTCCGTATAAAATGCCTGTCCCTGTTCTGTATTGGAAAGTACCATATTGTTTAGGATAACCCAAGTATACTCACAGTGGCCTGGGTGAGTGGAGAGAGCTTGGTGTTACCTGAGCTCTTGGTTTAGAGGGAGTCTTTCATTGCATCAATAAGTCCCCTTCTTCCTCTTGCTGTGGATAAAAGATCATTTCTTGGACAACCCTCTATCTCCACCCCAACTAAGCCACAGACATATCCTCTCCCTTTAGGGATTCTTCTGATGGTATCCTGGTCTCTCCAATAACTGATCTGGGCATGTTCTTGCCTTCTCTTCTTCTCCATTCCAAGTATCTTCCTTTGTGTAGATTAAAATACACCTCTAATGAAAGCCTATTGCATTAGCATAATAACTAGTTCATCTCTTCTGTGGAACACTGTCCACAAAAGGTACAGTTATCCCTTCCACATCATGACTTTGCCCATCCTGGTTTTGATATATCTCAGGTTGGCATAAGAAATTAAATGGGAATCATTTTGGAGTTTTGCAGAAGTAGCAGATGCCATACAAAGGCCAGCAGATGACACAGAGTCTATGATCAAATACTTAACCCAAATTTTACAATAAGATACTATAAATATCCCATAAAAGAAAAAAGAAAAAAAAATTCAGATTTCTTAGCTGGTATGAAGGGAGGGTCAAAAATTTTATGAAGACTTTTCAAATCATGGGGGTTTTGTGCCCCTATCCTCTATGATGTGGATGGTGAAGCTGTAGTTGCAACAGATTGCCACTGACACATGGAACATAGCACATGGCAAAGCAATGAAAAAATGGAGAATTCATGAAAGGCATAAAGAAATGGTGGCTTTGCATGGTAGTATCAGAGCCCCAATGAGTGGCATGTTGTATCATGGACAGAAAATATGACCTAAAACAGTAACTTCTAAGTTTACATGGAAATAGGGAGAAATTATAATTTGCTTAGAAAAGCAAGTTATAAGAGAATCATCAAAAACAAAAGAACATTCATGACAATTGGTTACTTCACAAACAAGACAATTGCTTTTCTGTGAAAAGTTATCTTTAATTAAGGTCACCAGTTTTGAAAGGAAGGGTTCTTCCTTCAAACACAATACTTCTAACACAATCTACCAAAAGAAATTCAAAGAACAATGCAAAGATAATATTTTTTTAAAAGTCATTGTAGAATCTGTTGCTTCTCTCATGGCTAGCTTGGGAAAAAGAGTCTAAATAGCTGTGAATGAAGTTGTTATGAGAATGGAAGGAACTTTTGCTCTGACCAAGTTAGGCTAGTAATGAAAGCACCTTCTTTTGCTTGCTATGAAGCTAGCTATTCATGAGGAAGAAACAAATCTGCCACTTCATTCTTACTGTTCAAATAAACAGATCTGGGCCTTCTGGTTACATAGAAACAGCAGAAATACCCAATGAAAAACAAGCTTTCTAGCCCAGCTTTGACATGCAGCTCTCCAGGTAGGCAATAGATTTATTCATTTCCTGGAGATGGCAAAACATACAGTGAAGTTAGAGATAACACATGCACACATACAAGCCCTGTTGGGCACATGGTTTTAGCCAATTGAGGTTTTGGCAGCTGGTGTAACTGGAAACATCTTGGGAATTTCCTTCAGCTCTGACCTAAGTTGGGATCTCGTAGTTGTAGGAACTTGGATGGGGTTTTCCAGGGCCTCACAGTCATCAGACAAGAACACCAAGTCCTGTGGAAACAAGAATGAGTGCCAGCATTATAGAAGCAGGGAGAAGAGTTGGCTGAGACTTCAGGAAGCCCAAGAGTACTATGTCCCTCTCCTGGAGGGCATAGCACTCTTGGGCACTTGAATTGCCAGTCTTGCAGCCTGTAGTACAGACAGGCACACAGATGGAAGAGAGGAGAGCCCAGAGGGTCTTGTCAAGGAGGTAGCTGCCATTCACATCAGTAACAGAAACTGATCATTGTCCAGCCCTTTTGTGGATGCTATGCCTGGACCTCTGATAGCTTTCAGTATAGCTGATTACACCAGAATCTCCATAAGGACACAGAAACAGATACTAGGGAAAGCCACCCAGGTGACCAGACTCTCTGTATTCTATAGTGTTCATCTACATCTCTTTTTCTCTTTTCAACAAGCACAGCCCTGCAGAATGAGCTACTTTAGGAACACCAGCCCCAAAGCCTGGGTTAGCTTTGCTTAGTATTGACTGAATACCAGCAGCCCCAGAAAGGAAAAGGGGCTGGTGCTCTCATCAGCTTTATTGGCAAACCTGCTGCCTTCCTGCCCCACCAGATGAATTGCCCTGCCTTGTGTGATTATGCAAGTGCACGTGGTATAATCCCATCACAGATCACATTTCACAATACAGGTCTGAGACCTCAGAATCCTTTTGTAGTTCTCCTTTCCCTTGCTTCCCCTCACACACTTAAGCATCTTTTTTAGCATTTGGGGAATATTGCTAAATTGCACAGTCTAACCTACAAAAATATCTCAAAGAACACAGAAACTAACAACGGACCGAAGTGTATATGATACTAAAATTCTTTACCCTGGTACATTCACTCAGTTATTAAATCCTGCCAGTCTGTCCTTCATGATATTTTTTTTTTGTCTCTTCCTTTCCATTCCCATTGCTACCAACCATGTAATCCATGACCAGACAACTACAACGTCATTTTAACCAGTCTCCTGCTTTTACTCTCTCCTTTTCCAGGCCACCCTATTTAGTCTGCTAGGTGAATCTTTCTAAAGCACAATTTTCACCCTACCATATTCATCTTCTGAACCTTTCAATAGCTTCTTACTGCTTATAGAATAGAGGTAAACTCATTTGCCTGGCATTCAAGGCCTTCCACATTCTGACTCTATTCTTAATCGGCTACTACTTTCCTTCAGGAATCCCCTTCTTTTACCTTGTTGGCTATCATCTGTATCCTACTTGGATCCTTAGGAGACTCAGCTCAAGATCTGCCCTTGTCTATTTACCCTCTCCTCTCCCCCCCATCTCTGCCTCCTCTGATCACTTATGCACTCATTTGGGACTTGCTATAATCTGCTTTGTATTGGTGGTTGTGTTTTTGTGTCTATGTGACTAATCTTCCTCAATAGATCAGAATCTCTATTCAGGAAGGGGCCATGTTTCATACTCTGTTATATCTCATGGCAGGTCTCCAGCCCAGGGTCTCACACATAGTAGAAGCTCAGTAATGACTTGATAAATGATGGCAAATATGAGAAGTCTTTAAAGATGTTAACATACCCTCCTGCAGAATGAGTTCATGATAGTGTACAGCTTCCGGACTTTGTCTTTGAGGGCACCTACTTGAGCAACTTTCCGACACTTGGGCGATGCCACAAAGTCCCGTAGTTTAGCCAGCACACAGTAATTCTGAAAGTGTAAGATGATGCACGATGGATGAAATGGAAAGATGGCAGAATACAAGCTCCTTCCGTAGAGTATGAGCTCTTTGATTGGAAGAAGTGACTTTCATTTGTCTTTGTGAAGAATGTACAGTCAGCCAAAAAGTATTTGTTAAGCACCACCGTGTTCCAGGATCTATGATACAGTTCTTTTGTTCTTCTCTGGCATCATACCTGTTCTCCACTTTATATTTACATAGAAAACATTGGTGGCATAGCTGTGATCAATGGAGTGGTATGAAGGGGATTGAGAGGGCAGTTAGGAGGCACAGTGGACAGAGTGCCGGACCTGGAGTCAGAAAGACTCATCTTCTTGAGTTCAAATCTGGCCTCAGACACTTGTTATCTGTGTGACCCTGGGCAAGTCACTTAACCCTATTTGCCTCAGTTTCCTCATCTGTCAAATGAGCTGGAGATGGAAATAGCGAATCACCCCAGTGTATTTGCCAAGAAAACCCCAAATGGGGTCACGAAGAGTCAGAAAGGACCAAAATGACTGAAGAGCAACAAAGAGGACTGAACTTGGAAGTAATAGACTTGAATTCCAGTCAGTGCTCTAACATGAACTGACTGACTATATGACCTTGAAAAAACCACTCAGATTCTCATGCATGCATGCATGTGTGTGTGTGTGTGTGTGTGTGTGTGTGTGTGTGTGTGTGTGTGTGTGTGAAGGAAGATGGTGGGTGAAAATAATAATAGACATTTATCTGGTGCTGTAGCATTCACAAAGGGTTTCACATATATTATTTCGCTTGATACAATAATCTTATAAGGTAGATACTACAGGCCTTGCTATCCTCAGAAACTTGACGGTGGTCACATTAGTGTCAGTTTTAGAATTCCAATATAAGTTGCTCCTGACTATAAGCCTAGAACTCTTCCCTTTCCCATGTTTCCCAATAATGAAAAAATAATATCTGGAACTAGATTAGTTAATATTTTTTTTCTGTTTTATCTTGGGATCTGTCATCCTTTGTTTTATTAAAAATTGTCATTAATTTAATGACAATTAATGTCATTTATCAGCTACTGATTCTATATGTCCTCCCCAACATTTCTATCTGCACAATCCTACTTATCTTTCAAGGCCTACTTCAAAGGATACCCTTTCATAAGATCTTCCTTGTTGTATCTAGCAAGAAATTATTTGACTTTTTCCACTCCTGATACTCCTCTAGCTTTCAGATGCAAAGCACATCACTCTATCTTATTAGACTATCCTCATGATGCCCATGTGGGGAGTAATATCAGCATCATGGTTTAGTAGAGAGAGTGCTGGACCTGTAGCCGAAAAGAGCTGGGTTTGAATTCCACCTCACACACTTCTTGGCTATGAGACCCCAATCAAGTCATTTAACTTGCCTGGCTTCAGCTTTCTGGTCTACAAATTGAAGGTGATAATTGCTGTTGTTCTTAGCTCCTGGGGCTATTGTGAGGACCAAATAGCAATGCATATAAGTGGCTTTGCAAACCTTAGAGTGTTTTATTAGCGCAGTATTCCCTGAAGAGGAAATTCCCTTCCCGATGCCAGTTGACACCTTCTTTTCGGCTATGGTCTCAGGGAGTTGTCTGGAGCCCTGAGAGGCTGACCTCCCCAGTCACTAAGTCAGGACATGTCAAGAAGCAGGACATGGACCAGGCTATCATGACTCCATGACTGACTATTTATCACTCTCCCATGCTGCTTAATTACAAATCTCTGTTCCCAACTCCTGGTATTCCTCCAGTGACAGGGAACAGATGAAAAGGTATGCATCGGAAGGTGGTATAGTGAAGGAATCTTCAACTAGCTTAGGAATCAGACTCTGTGCCCCTCCCCCCAGGTCATATTCCTGGATTTACCAGTGTGAGCCAGCTATGACCTTGAGCCAATAACTGTACCTCATGTGTAAAATGAAGGGGTTGGTGGTGATCTCTGAGTTTTTCTGGCTGTAATGTTAAATTATTTAAAAAATGCAACATAAATGTCAGCTGTCACTCTTAGAGGTTTCTAGGTAGCACAATGGGGGAGAGTCCTGGGCTTGGAGCTGGGAAGACTTGAGTTTCAATTCTACCTCAGGTATTAACTGTGTGGCTTTGGTCAAATCCCAACCTCTCTCTGCCTCAGTTTCCTATGGTGATAATGATAACAACTACCACACAGAGTTGTTGTGAAGTTTTTCAAAGTACTATATGAGTGTAGTTGTTGTTCTGATTAATTATCCCTATTTGGCAGATGAGAAATCAGGTTGAAAGAGGCTCAGTGACTTGCTGGTCATCACAGAGTTTATGAATATCAGAACTAGGATTCAGAGTACAAGTTTTCCTGACTTTTTGACCAGCACTCTTCGTTGACCACTCTGCCATAGTGTTTTCCTCCTTTAGTTGAGCTCCAAGAAGAATTCCTAGCTCTTCCATGATATTCCACCTGATGTTGTAATTCACTGGTTTCTTATGTGACAGAGTATTTAATCAGCACTTACTGGTTTGTTTTGTGGTAATTTGTTTTCTTGTCTCATCTCCTCCCTATAAACTTTATTCTTTTTTCCATTGCTCTCACTACAATGGCTTGCATGTAGTATATTTCCAATCAACCCTTGTTTAAGGGAGCTAAAATTATGAATTTGGTTTATAGTAGACTACCACACTAGACAATATGGGAGCTAAGGTAGAATGATTGCCTTGAAATGTTTCTATATGATTATTATGTTTCCCTAACACATAGGGTAATTTTTGATGCTTGGTACTAGATTAACTCCTCTTGAGAAGGCATGTTCACCACCTTCATGACATTTTACAATTTCTCTCTCTCTTCTGAAGTCTAATAGCTTGTTGTTTGTACTGACTGTAGCAGGCTCTAATTGTACTTATCAATGCTAAGTGACTCCTTTGTTCTCAAAGATCTTTGGGTAAGAGCAACTGGTGCTTTTTTTTTTTGAGAAATAGAAACAGAAAACTAATAGCCAGTGCCCATTCTAAGCAAAAAGAATGAATGCATGTTGGTTGACTGATCCATTTAAACTCCTTGGTCCAAATCCCAGTTTTGACACTTCTTCAGTCCTGAGAATTGCTTAAATCAGAAAGGCTCTCTGGCCATAAGCATACTGCCAGACTCTCCAGTGGTATTTCTCTTTACAATGTGAAGCCTAGCCAGATGATAGCTGAAGGAGACCAACCTGGGGGAGTCATACCAAAAAGACAACTACATTGACATAACATGACAGAAGGATCTCTCTTCTGCTTGTAGGTCCTGTTCCCAGAACACCACCTTTTGATTTGTGAGAATAGCAGCCCATCTAAGAGCACAGAAAAATATTAAATAAAATGTTCAGAAACTTGATTGTCAACATTTGAATGATTTGCCTGAGCAATTCAAGTAGGGAATGGTTTTATGAGAAATAAATGGCTAATCTGTAGGCCTAACTAGAGTCCAAGCAAAGTCTAAGGCTACCTTTCTCCCCCAGCTCAGTTCCTGTGTTTCCATAAGACCATTCTCCAATAGCATTGTTAATGTAGCACTACATAGTTGTTTGCACTCTGTTTTCCCAATTAAGTCTGTGAATTCCTTGAGATCAGGGAGTTATTTTTTTGCCTTTCTTTGTATCCTTGGCATTTAGCACAGTGCCTGGTACATAGTAAATGCTTATTGACCAACTGACCACATTGTTAACAATGTTAATGTGTTGTTCATTGCTTAACTAATTCCCAGAAGATTTTAAAACTCCACTAGTAACATCATTTGTCTGCTCTCCCATTTAAAACATTGTTCCTATGGAATGAACAGACTCCAGTAACCAATATTATTTCACTTGAAGTCATGTTTCCTAGCAGCAATAAACATTCTATGGGATTTACCTATACTTCCCTTACTGAACTTTGCTATTCTGTTTTGTATTATCGTTATTTCTGTATGAATCTTATCTACTAGATTATATTTCCTAGTATATCATAAGATTATAATTTCTCTGGGCACTGAAGGGAACTTGGTAAATCTTTGTATCCCTGATGGTGCTGAGCCCAAATGTTTGCTAACTTATGTGTTATGTCTTCCTTAGATGACATACTCCTAATAAACGGGACTACAGATTTGTCATTGCTATGATTGCTTCTGCCATGACTGTTGCAGTCATATTGCTCAGAACCTATTACTTTTGGAGGAAAAGTAAAACGCTATTTTGTAGATAACAACAGGGATGTGGAAGATCTCTTGCTTTAAATGGGGAAAAATAGACAGTTTTCACTCATCAGAAAATTCTAGCAGTCATTCTTCCTTTTCTAGACATAATTTAGCATTTAGATGACTTTTTCTTTAGATGGTGTTATGGGAAAACACTGGGGTTAGTCAGAGAACCTAGGTTTTCAGTCCCAATTTATTATTTTATTACCCATGTGAAATAGAGTCAATTTGTATAAGTCCCCTTCTAGCTCTAGGATTGATCTTATGATTACATGAAGCCCCGTGAAAATAGCATGAAGGTCATATGATTCAAGATGCAGACTGCTCACAAGGTACATGTACATGTTGGGCAGGCCATGTGAGATAAGTAATAAAAACATTATGTCCGTTTTATAGATGAGGAAACTGAGGTTCATATTAAAGAATTTTCCCCAAATTACACAGTGAATAAAATCCCAGAGATTGGACAGAACTCAAATATCATGATTCTGGGTTCAGTGCTATTTCAACTATACCATGTTTGTTCTTTATGCATCCTGTCTTTCTCAGTTCCCCTTTTCCAAAACTTTCCCACACTGATCTACATTTCACACTGATTGTTTGCTAAAGTGATATTTCCAAGTTCCTTTCAGCTCCATCCTTGTATGATCTATGAGCTTTGGTCTCCAGCCAAACCCTCCATACAATAATAGTCCTTTTCTTCCTTCCTCTGACCCTGATACATGCATAGACCCCAGCTATTAATGTTTGGATCCGAGAAAGAATTAACTTACATGTATATCCAAGTAAAGTTTTGGCAGTCCCTCCACACAGGGCTCCTAGAAGGAAGGAAAACAAACTATTTATTATTCAATATTCTTGAGGGACCTAACAGATTTCATAAAGCAGCCTTTCATAGGCTCATAGGATTAAGAGCTAGAAGGAGCCTTGTAACATAAAAGATAGGCTTTTAGAGTTGGAGTGGATCTTAGAACATAGAATTTTAGGAACGAAAAGGAACTTAGAACAGAGAACAAAGACTTTTAGATTTGGAAGGGATTGTGGGACACAAAATGTTAGTGGTAGAAAGAATCTTAGAACCTAAAACCTTAGGGCTAGAAAGGATCTTGGAATACAGAATGGTAGAGCTGAAAAGGAATGTGGAACATGGATTGTTAGAGCAGGAAGGAATTTTAGAAAACAGTGTTAGAGATGGAAAAGACATTTATGCAATAATCCATGGTTATTAATATTAGAGCTGGAAGGCATCTTAGAACACAGAATGTTAGAGATGGAAAGAACCTTAGAACAGAGAACGTTAGAATTAAAAGATAACCTTACAGATCATTGAGTCCAATTGGCTAATTTTTTCTAAGGAAGAAATGGAAGTTTTCTTTGGGTCTGGTCACCCAGCTAGTTCTGAGTCCATTTAATTTTGCTGTTTCCCAGTCTACATCCAAACATCCAAACAGAAAAAAAAAAAAAAGAAAACAGCCATAAGCTTACCAGGGGCTCTTCATTCTGCAGTGTGTTAAAGGAATCCATGATTTCTTTGCTTAGATTCAGCATCCTTGAGTAGCAAGTTGGAGGAGCTGCATTAGCCAACAGGCAAATAGAGAGAAGCACCACCAAGCCAAGCAGCAGCTTCATGGTTCTGCTCTTGTCGGGTAAGATCCAAGGCTCAACACCTTGGGCTCAGGGGCTTAAGTAAGGCAGCCACACCCTCTTATTTAAACAGCATTCAGAATCGATGCAGGAAACCTGTTTGGGGCTGGTCCAAGGAACAACCAGCTCCAGTTCTCAATTTCCTGTAGTCCGCAGAGCCAGGGCTGGGCACACTGTTCAGCCAGAGGGTGAGAAAGAGGAGGGACTGTGTGTGGGGGGATAACAAAACAAACACAAATTTAACACTTTCTCCTTTCAGCTCCTGAACAGACCTCTGGTTAGTCAGAGGAGTGAGGACCAGAGGATAGGTAGGAAAAGGGAAAGGGTTATGTCAGCCTGGCACTGGAGAAAAGACCTGAGTTTTTTGTTGCTTGAGGTATGGGGAGGCTGAAGATGGAGCTTGTCAATCTGGGAGTTTCCCATAATAGTGGATGAACTCTGGTCACAGATGTCAGAGTCTCAAAGTTGGAAAGAATCTTAAAACTGCAAGGAACCTTATGACATATGATATTAGAGCTGGAAGGGACCTTGGAGATTATTTTTGTGCTGTCAAACACAGGAATAATGTACATAAAGTTATTTTGATTTTTAGTAAGGAAATTTGACAAAGTCTCATCATAGAGAGTGTCTCACTTATATAGAGTCTTTCAAGGAGATCTCTAACTTGATGAGAAGATGGAGTAGACTGGGGAACAGCAAAATTAAATGGACTCAGAACTAGCTGGGTGATCACACCCAAAGAAGGCCAACTTAGAAGGGGGTCTCTATTGGAAGGCCTCAGGTACTGGTGTTTGATCCTGTGCTGCTAATTTTTTTTTTTTATCAATAACGGATAAAAGCAAAAATGGCACATTTAGCAAACTAAAAGATGACACAAAGCTAGAAGGGATAGCTTACAAAATAGATTACACAACCAATATTTACAAAGATCTCAACAAATCACAATGTTGAGCTACATTCAACAAGAAGACATTTGATAGGAAAAAATGTAACTTTTTTAAACGTGGGCTCAGAAAAGTCAATATTATATCTTTAGGAAGATATTGTGTGAAGAAATCTAGGAGTGTTAGTGAGTTACAAACTCAATATAAGTCAACAATGTAATATGGCAGTCAAAAAATTTTTCAGTCTTAGGATGAATTAAGAGAGAAATAGTGTCCAAGATTAGGGAGACGACAGCATCCTATATTCTACACTACTAATCTTGTCTACGTTGGTTTTATTTGTGCAAAACTTTTTAAATTTAATGTAATAGAAATTCTACATTTTGCATCTCATAATGCTCTTCATCTTTTGTTTATTCACGAATAATTCCATCTATAAGTCTGATAGATAATATGTTTCATGTTCTTTTAATTTTCTTTAGTCTCCTTTACATATAGGTCATGTATCCATTTTGAGCTTATCTTGGTAAATGGCACCCAATTACTACCAGACTGCTTTCCTGCTTTCCCACTAATTTTTACTAAGAATTTTTATCCCCAAAGCTTAAATCTTTACATTTGTCAAACACAAAGTTACTACAATCATTTGTTACTGAGTAGTGTATGTCTGTTCTGTCCCACTAATTTATCTTTCTATTTTTTAGCCAGTGCCAGATAGTCCTGATGATTTCTTCTTCATATTATGCTAGACCTCCTTCCTTTACATTTTCCCCTTTGATTCATTTGATGTTTCTGAACTTTGCTTCTTCCAGATGAATTTTGCTATTTTTTTCTGACTCAGTAAAATGGTTTTTTTGGTAATTTAATGGAGATGGCATTGAATAAATAGGTTAGTTTAGGTAAAATTGTCATTTTTATTATATTGGCTCTGCATACCCATAAACAAATAATATTTCTCCAATTATTTAAATCTGACTCAATTTGTAAAAAAAGGGTTTCACAATCATGTCCATGTCTGTTTTGATTGATATGTTCGATGATATTTTATACTGTCTATGGTATTTTTAAATAGGCTATCTCTTACTGTCTTTGCTTGCAGAGTTTGGTTGGTGATATAGAGAAATATTGGTGATTTATGTGGGTTTATTTTATATCTTGCTACTTTGCTAAATTTATTCATTGTTTTCAGTAACTTTCTAAATGAATCTTTAGGATTTTCCATATACATATATGTACATATATATGTATTTACATATATGTACATGTATATATATGTATATACATATATATGCATATGTATATACACACCATCATATCATCTGCAAAAAGAGATAGTTCTATTACTTCATTGCCCATTCTGATTCCTTCAATTTTTTTTCCTCCTCATTGCTATTGCTGGTATTTCTGGTATAACATTGAATAATATTGGTGACAGTGAGCATTCTTGTTTCATTCCTGATCTTATTGGGAAGATTTCTACCTTATCCCCATTACAAATAATGCTTGTTCATGGTTTTAGATGGATGCTTCTTATCATATTAAGAAAAATATACATACATACATAAGGTTATAACTATGCTTTCAAGTGTTTTTAACGAATATAGTATTTCATCAGAAACATTTGGAGAGGATTCTGGGAAGATGGCAGAATAGGTCAGAAAATTTCAAGAGTTTCCCCCCCAAAAGAGAGAAAGTAGTGCCTCTGGGCAAACATAGAGTGGGGAAAACAAATAAGAGTAGAGATAGAACAGGGGTCCTCTTCGGACAGTTGGAGAAGACCTGAAGAAAAATCCCAGGACTAGATTTCCTTGGGTGAAGAGTAAACACCTCCAGGCTAGGGTCCAATGCAAGCTGCTTAAACAACAAGCAGCAAGTCCTGGGGTGAGGTGGGTTGGAAGGCCACCTCCACCCAGCCACAGGAACTTTTACCCCTGAGACAGTGAGGGGAGTTGGGCATCTGACCTGGGGAAGATCTAGGGAACTTTTACTGACCAGGAATGGCCAGACCCAACTGTGCTGCAGAGAGGGGTGTGTGTGTGTGTGTGTGTGTGTGTGTGTCTGTGTGTGTCTCTGTGTGTGTGTGTGTGTCTGTGTGTGTGTGTCTGTGTGTCTGTGTGTCTGTGTGTGTCTGTGTCTGTGTGTGGGTGGGGGGAACCTGTTGAATGCAGAAGCACTTGGCCAGGGACAGCACTGGCTGTGGGCACTTACGGGAGGATGGAGCTCTTGGTTTGATTTCAAAGTCAGAGGGGAGAACTGAAGAGTATCAGAGGGCAGAGGCATCATCCCCCACACCCCAGGACTAGAGGTGATTATAAAAACTGAATTATGACCAAAAGAAAGGACAGGCAAAGGAGAAAGAATCCAACCATAGAAAGCTACCAAGGGAATAGAGAAGGCCAGGGTTCATCTTCAGAGGAGGATACTGAAGGAAAGAAACCTTCTTCTACCCCAGAGAGAAATGTCAAATGTCAAATGGTCACCTGCCCAAAAAGAATTCATTGAATAACTTAAAAAAGATGTTAAAAATCAAATGAGAGAGGGGGGCGGAGCTAAGATGGCGGCGTAGCAGCAGCAACATATCGCAGCTCTCACATAGCCACCCCAAAATACCCATAAAATAGGACTCTAAACCAATCCTGGAACTCCAAAACGCACACAAAGATACTTCCCACTAAAGTCAGCTCGGCTACGAGGAACCATATCAGCACTGCGAACTGAAACCAGCCTGGCCTGAAGCCGCGGCTGTGCCCCGGGGG
>CM053583.1:65942692-65989370 GCA_028627135.1 Pseudochirops cupreus | reverse complement strand
AATTTTGACAGAATTATTCTTTTCAGAGTGCTTTTGAGATTCTTTCTCCATCTGGCAAACTCAACTTTTTAAGACATTTTTCTCCTCATTGGCTTTTTGGGCCTCTTTTGTCATTTGAGTTAATCTATTTTTTAGGGTGTTGATTTCTTCAGTCAGATTGCGGACTCTCTTTTCATGATTTTCCTGCAACATTCTTATTTCTCTTCCCAATTTTTCTTCCACTTCTCTTATTTGGTTTTCAAAATCCTTCTTCAGCTGATCTCTAGCTTTAAGGCAATCTTCATGTTTATTGGAAGCTTTTGGTGGGGGAGCTCTGGCTCTGCTGTCCTCCTGCATCTCTCTGCCTTGGTCCTTCTTTTCTCCAAAGAAGGAATCTAGGGTTTGGTTGCTGTTCTTACTTTGCTTCTTATGCTTATTCTTATTCATGGTTGGTCAGTCCATGATTTTTTTATTTTTAAATCTCTGTGGAGCTCTGCTTCCAGAGGGGAAAGCTCTGTCCCAAATTGCTGGGGTCCTCCCAGCTGCCGGAGCTCTTAGGAAGTTGCTGGGTGTTTTCTGAGCTCTGTCAGGGTGGACCTCAATGTACTCTTCTCTCATCTATGCTATGAACTAGGGATTCCCAGCTGTGCTGTCACCACAAATGCTCTTGTATCCTGTGGTTCCTCTCATGGCTTCAAACTTCAGCTCACTCCTATGCTCTGGAACTGAAAACAGGGACTCTGTGCTCTCCTGCAAGCGCCTGTAGCCCGCAGGGTTCTCACTCCTCTGCTACTGTACTCACCTGGTATCTGCTCACTCCTCATCAGTGGCCACATCCTGGGACTGGGTCTGGTCAGAATTCAAGCCAAGTGTCCATCCCTAGAGTTCAGGTCTTTCCTAAGGTTCTCTCAAGTTGTTTTAGGAGGACCATTGCTTTACTTTACTTTTAATTATTTCTGCCTTCTCAGTAGTGCTGAAATCATATGTAGCAGACTAGTAACTAGGATCAGGTGACTGGGGCTTTGTCCCAGGAAGTCAATACCCTATGTACCATTTTCCACTTACAATAGACCTCAAACTTGCTATCTATGTGTTCAATCATTTTCAGTTGTTTCCAACTCTTCATGACCCCATTTGGGGTTTTCTTGGTAGAGATGCTGGAGTAGTTTGCAATTTCCTTTGCAGCTCATTTTAAAAACAAAGAACTGATGCAAACAATAAATGACTTGCCTAGGATCATGTAGCTAGTAAGTATTTATGGCTGGATTTATACTCAGGTCCTCTGGACTCTGAGTCAGGCACTCTTTCTACTGTGTCACCTAGCAGTCTTTAGTCCTCAACAGACTTTAATTTACCCCAGACAATAGAACAATTGATTTATAATTCTATTCAATAGCTATCTGGAACCCATATCAGACTGTATGCCCTGTCCCTGATGATATTTTGACAAAGAGTAGAAAAGCCCTTTTTCTCATGTTTCCAGACTCTCTGAGCTTCCTTTATAATGCACAAATCCCTTGAAAAAGATTCTGGAAGTTCTGGTGTTGCTTATTGCTTCAACAGTAGCAGTGAAGGCTGAACCTAGGCTTTAGATATGATCAGGATAAAACCTGGAGCAAAGCATTCCAGATCTTATTCCATAGATCACAGTTTACCTGTCAGCTCTATCTAGGATGGCCTTAATCTCTTGACAGTTCTCTATGAGATACACAATGGTGAAATGTGAGCTGGAGTCTGTCATCCCTAGTAGAGTTTGAATTCTGATATATAATGGAAAATGATGCTAGAAAAACAAAGCAAGAGAATTTATTTCTGGCAATATTCCAGGTATGGAAGGAAAGGATGGAGGAAGTAATTAAGTGATACAAAAAAATAGCAACTGCTGGAATGTGTGAATTACAATTGGAATTCCATCTTGGGTCATGCTCAACCTCTGGGTCATCTGAGCTCCATTATGGAAGTTTATTATGTAAGAAACTTTAGGTGGAATGTGCAGCCCACTTACTTCCCACCCAGCAGGCAAAGCAGCTTTGAAAAACATTTTTATGGCTAGAGCACAGGAAGTCTTTGGGTAGCTGTCACTCTAACTCACAGAGTAATGTTTACTCTTAGGTGAGGAAAATTAAAACACAAATATTTTGTTTTTATCAAAGTGAAAGGATTTGCCATAGAGAAACTAGTGCCACAAGGGTGGTCATCAGCATGAAGGTTTGGAGGTGTCCTGAGCTTGGGGGCCTCTTGAACTAGCCTAACTAGAACCTTAATTTGTAATATTTGGAGATTTCAAGAAATGTGCTCCTAGTGGGGAAGGAAAACAAGTCTAAGGTTTGGAGACCACTGTGTGGCTAGAGGAACTCATTGCTCTCTGGGAAAACATGCCATTTGCTAACTTTGGGAATTCGAATAAACAATCTCTGCTTGTTTCAAAGGTTAGATCTTTCTTGGGTTCAGAGGACTTTGTGGAAATAGACCCATATAGCACCCATGGATGGGAAAGTGGAGGAGCAATGTGATGCAATAGAAACAGTATAGGATGTGGTCTGGGTTCAAGTTCTTCTTCCTTCACTTACTTGTGAGACCTTAGTCAAATCTCTCAATTTCTCTGATTCTCTGGTTGTTGGGTTTTTTTTTTTGGAGGGGGGAAAGGGTCATAAAATGGAGATAATTATTCTTACTCTCCTTTACCTGCTTCTTGAGGTATGCTGGTACCGTCACAGGGGTATCAAACTCATATAGAAATGGATCTGGTCAAGTATTGACTTAGAAAACCACAAATTAACATTATTTATGTCATATTGTATTTTTATTTTGTTAAACATTTCCCATTTTACTCTGGTTAAGGCCTTACTGGAAATTTTACAGTCAACTTTTTTTTTTTTGTGGGGTGGTGGTAGCAGGGGCAGAAATGAATTTGACATCTCTTTGTGGGATGAGTAATTGGTCCTGGAGTCAGTGAGAGCTGGGCTAAAGTCCTGTCTCTGATAAATACTAATGATGTGACTGTGAACAAATCACTTGCTCCTAGCTATTTGCTAAAACCTTATAGCTAAGTCCCAAATAGTGCAAATAATAAATTCCCTGAAGTGGCCACATTATTTGAGTTCATGCTACCTATTTCCTTTGGGATGGAACAGATTACTGTATTTTATATAATTATAACTTTGAATTGGGCAAATTCAAATATATGTGACCATTTCAGAAGATTCATTGTTGGGATCTGTGTTGTTGTTCAGTCATGTTTGACTCTGTGACTTCGTTTGGGGTTGTTTTGGCAAAGATACTGGAGTGGTTTGCCATTTCCTTCTCCAGCTCATTTTGCAGATGAGGAACAGAGGCAAACAGGGTTGAGTGACTTACCTAGGGTCACATAGCTACTAAGTCTGAGGCCAGATTTTAACTCAAGAATGTGAGTCTTCTGATGTCAGACCTGGAACTCTATCCACCGTGTAATCTAGTTATGAGATGTTACCAATGAATTTCTGATCTGCCTCAGGGGGTTCCTATGTCAGTGATATCACAGGTCTAGATAACTCCCCTACATTGTACTGTCTGCCATTAAAAAATGTGTAAAGTGTTATATGAATGTGAGAAATTATTAGCTTAAACTCTAAACTTTTTGTTATTAATTGAGAGCAGTGCACATACTTGAAAATATATTGCATATATTATACTATATAAGAGGGGCACATATTGTCATAGGATTTAGACATGGAAGTGATATTCTAATTTTATAGATGAGAAAACTGAGGGAGGGAGGACAGAGAGAGGGAGAGGGAGAGAAGAAGAAGAAGAAGAAGAAGAAGAAGAAGAAGAAGAAGAAGAAGAAGAAGAAGAAGAAGAAGAAGAAGAAGAAGAAGGAGGAGGAGGAGGAGGAGGAGGAGGAGGAGGAGGAGGAGGAGGAGGAGGAGGAGGAGGAAGAGGAGGGGTGAGGGGATGGGATTCTCTGAGCACTTGTCACCCTGTAACACCAGATCAAGCACCAGTAGTGATTATGTTGGAGGATGGCAGGTTGAGATTTAAAAAAAGAAGAAAACTGAGTTGCTATATTATTAAAGCAACAAAGTTTATCTCCAGGCCAGGTCTGTCTGTGTCTGCAGTCCATTCAGTAGCTTAGCCAATCCTCACAGGGTGCAGAAGCTTGGAAGGTGCTGCATCTCCTGGTAGCAGGATGAAGGAATTTGGGTGACCCATCTTTATCTTACTTCCAGCCATATCTTTAGACCCTCAGCAGTCATTTTCATTAGGCAAGAGACGGTAGCAGAGAGTAGCAAAGTTCTAAGTCCTACCCCAGCACTTAAAAACTGTGTTAGCTTGGACAACTAGGTGGTGCAGGAGATAAAACGGTGGACTCAGAGGCAGGCAGTCCTGCACTCAAATTCTACCTCAGACACTTACTAGCTGTGTGACTCTGGCCAAGATAGGCTCTGTCTGCCTCAGTTTCCCACTCTGTAAAATAGGGGTAATAATAACACCTACCTCCTAGGTTGTTATGAGACTCAAATGAGATAATATTTGTAAAGCCCTTTCCTAGCTGTTATTATTCCTTAACCTCCTCTGGTTTCTCCTCTTGAAAATGGAGCTGAACCTGCCCTGCCAGCTGCAGAGGGCTACGGTGAGGATCAAAGGAGACAAATGTATATAAAAGGGCTTTGAGAACTACAAAGACCAGCCTCATCATCCTCATCCTCATTTCCAGAACAAAACCAATGGATACAAGATGCCCACCAAGCTTTCATGATGGTGAGCACACAGAACCTTGATCCATGTTTCTTGCATAAATGAATGAATTCCTCTAACCCAGTGGTTCTCAACCTTCCTAATGCATTGACCCTTTAATACAGTTCCTTATGTTGTGGTGACCCCCAACCATAAAACTATTTTTGTTGCTATTTCATAACTGTAATTTTGCTACTGTTATGAATTGTAATATAAATATCTGACATGCAGGATGTATTTTCATTGTTACAAATTGAATATAACCCACAGGTGGAGAACCTCTGCAACTCTGACAGAGTTCATGAGCGAATTGTTGGGTGTCAGAACAAAATAATACCTATGGCCAATGAAGGAATTGTCAGCTGTCCCGCCAGACATATGTTCCTTTCACAAAAGCCACATTTACCAATGTCCTCCATCCTTTCTCTCAGCAACGACCACTGGAGAATGACATTCTGTTTTTATGTTGATGTTAAACACTCTGTGGGGAACTTTCCCAAAGAGTACAGGCTTTGTCTTCACTCCCTATATTTTTTTTTCTCTTGCCTATAGTTGTTTCTCAGATCACCATATGCTCCTGGTGAACTTGCTACCAAAGTAATAGAAACTGATGTTTACATAAATATATCTCAAATATATTTATGTGAGAGACAACGTGGAATAGTGAATAGATGGATAGAGACTGCTGCCATCAGAGTCTGGAAGATCAGGATTCAAGTCCAACCTTGGACACATTCTAATGATGTGATCCTGGGATAGTCACTTAACCTCTTTATGTTCTAAGGCCAATCCTCTAAAGGTATAAATTATAGAACAGGTAGGTGACCTACACAGGTAGAAGGAATCCTCTACCTTTATCAATGAAATCACTGGTGTGGTCCCTCTTCCTTCCATGCCCTCTCCCTCCCCCAATTATATAGCACCTTAAATTGGATGAGATACTTTATATTTATTGTCTCCTTTGAACTTCATAGCAACTCCCTTAGGTAGGTATCATTACACGCATTTTACAGATGAGACAACAAGGCTAAGAGATATTAAACGATTTACTCGTGGTCATATAGATAGTAAGGATAAGAGGCAGGATTTGGATTCAGGTCTGACTGACTCCAAATCTAGCATTCTAACTACACCATACCAGTACCTTCCAATAACCCTGAACCAGCATAAGCCAGAATCTGAAGGGAAATGGATGCTCTGGAGTCAGCTTAATGTGGCTCACAGGAGCAAACTTTTAAATTTTCAGTAAGGTGAGCATTTGCACATTAGAAGTCAGTAAATATTTCAAGTCAGGGCTTCATTCGTTCAGTTATTTACCATATATCACAGCATAATCGTTACAGATTTTATGCCATTTTTTTTTGCAAACAAGTGGAGTGTGCAACCATTATGTGAAGCTTTTTAAAAAATTGTGCCAGTATTGCTTACAAATTATTTATTACTAAACTATCTTTGGTGCGAGATTAGGATGCATGGAATACTCATGAATTTATGTTAAAATTGGTAAGCTATAAAGTCTTATCATATCACATGACTTACTTCTGGCAGCTTTGCCTGCCTACCCAAAACTTTTAGTGCTGCAGAGCTCTAAACCAGCGGTTCTCAACCTGTGGGTTATGTCCAATTTAAATACATCCTGCATATCAGATATTTACATTATGATTCAGAATGGTAGCAAAATTACAGTTATGAAGTAGCAATGAAAATAATTTTAAGATTGGAGGTCACTACAACATGAGGAACTGTATTAAAGGGTCACAGCATTAGGAAGGTTGAGAACCACTACTCTAAATAAACCATGTAAGTCAACTTTTGGAAATATACTGATAATGGCGTGCACTGAGAATTCTGTGCTTGCTGCTCCATATGCCACTGGTGAATGCATTGCTGCTCTGTTAACCTTTTAAGCTGTGTGACAAACAGAATTATACCATGCAATGATTACACAATGAAACGTTATATGAACCAATTTGTGGACTGAAAAACAGGGTATGACATCTATGCAGTGAAATACAATATTTAATTATTTATACTATCTAGATCAGGGGTGGGGAATCTTCAGAGGTGGGCCTCGAGGACACTTGTGGCCTTCTAGGTCCTTGAGTGTGGCCTTTTGACAGAGTCTGAGTTTTACAGAACAAACCTTTTTATTAAGGGGATTTTGTTCTGTGAAGTGGATTCTAAATTTAAGAAAGTGATGAAGACAATATTAACATTTCAGATTAAACATGAAAGTGTGTGAGCATAGCTGTTTTCCCCCTTGAGAATTGATTATTAATATTTAGCAACATACCAGTGATATACTCACCAGCTAAAATCCAGTCCTGTGCTTTGGAATGATTCCTTAGGAGAGTGGCAAAGGGGGCCATTTCACTGCCTTTCCAGAAAGAGAGAGGGAAGTCCCCATGACGTCTTTGTCTCTTAGATGAGAAAATGCAGGAAATCCAAAATAGTCACCAAAACTTGCTTCAGGTAACATTTCATTTTGCAATGAATTTTTGGAAGGATAATGATGATCTCATTTTCTCAGAAGGTGAATCCCCCACATAAAATCATTGTCTATGAGAGAATGAAAGTGAATGCTCAGTCCTCAAAATGTGTGGGCCCCACCTTGGCTCTTGTCTACTCTCCTTGGATCAGAGTCATTCATATACATAGCTCCAGCCTCTCTCCTGGAGATCAGAGCCTGTTTCCCTGCTCTCTTTGAATCCCTAGGGCCAAGTTAAAAGTCTGATATGTAGTGGGTGCTTTATAAAAGTCTAATGAATTGAATTGTAGTCAGATCAGCAAATATTTAATGTTAAAGATTTATAAAATTTGTTTTTTTCTGTGTCCTTCTCCATGTTTTTGCACAGAATATTCCCCATGCCTGAAGTATACCCCTTCCCCACCTCTACCTTTTAGAGTTCTTATTTTATTTTCTAGTTGGCTCAAGGGTTAATGCTAACATGAGACCTCTCCTGCTGGTTCCTACCCCCCTCCCCGAAATTTTATCTCCTTTTGCATATATTTTGCATATAATTAATTATTTGACTAATATATGTATGTGTGCATGCTCTCTCATACTGGAAGATAAAAGTTTGGGGCCTGTTTTAGTTGGGTCTTTGCATTTCTAATGCTTAACACAATGAAGGGCCTTAATAAGCATTTTTTACTTTGATTATTCAAAATGTATTTAGGAGGTTGATCCGATCAGCTCTTCACATGTTGACTCAGTTCCCCAATGTATTTGTTCGTTGTTCGGAAACAGTTAGGACTCATCGCATTTAAAGTTGGAAAAGACCTGAGTTAATCTAATGGAACTCCCATTTAACAGGTGAGGAAACTGAGGTCCTCAGTGACTTGACTGAGATCACACAGCCAGATCTGTGCTACTCCTATTGCCTCAGAGCTGAAGTTAATTTCTGAAAGCTGAACATACAAAACCTGGAAGCTTCTTGGGCCTGTGAGTATCAGTTAAATTGGGCCTGAGGCAACCTTTGCTTTGATGAGGAAACTGCCCTTCTTTGTTTATGGGGCAGTGTTTTGAAATTGTCACCATTAATTCATTTTGTCTAGCGATTTATAGGAATTAATATATTGCTGTCTACCAATACAGCCAATTTGCACAATGGCCTTTTTTTATTTTGCAATTTACCTTCTTTTGTCTTTGAGGAAGATGTGTACAAATGGTCTTCCTCTGTGATGGGTTCCACAAAAGCTACAATGAAGTGGTTTTGCCTTCATTTTGGAAAGTCCATGGGGTGGAGAACCTGTGACCTCAAGGCCACATGTGGCCTTCTAGGTCCTTGGATATGGCGTTTTGACTAAGTCCAAGTTTTACAGAACAAATCCTTTTGTTAAGGGGATTTGTTCTGTGAAGTTTGGATTCAGTCAAAGGGCCACCCTTGAGGACCCAGAGGGCCACATGTGGCCTCAAGGCCACAGATTCCCCACCTCTGGTTCAAGAGAAGAGACTTTAAACTCTGGCTCTTGTCTAATCTGCTGAAGTTATTTATGTTGTATCAATTCTCACGTGAAAGGTTCCAATCTTCCTAAATGGCTTTATCAGGTTATTCTCTTGCTCAAGAACTTGCAATGACTCCCTGTTGTCCATAGCAACAACTTTAAACTTCATGTTAGTCAAACAACAGTCGTGAGGAAATATTTATGCACCTGCTTTGTCCTGGATACTGTTAATACAAAGAAAGGCAAAAGATAGTTTTTGCTCCCAAGGAACTCAAGCTGATGGCAGAGATCATATGAAAACAATTATGTACAAATGAGATATTTACAGAGTAAATTGGAGATAATCAACAAAGAGATGGTCCTAGCATTAAGGGGAATCAGGAAAGGCTCCTTGTAGAAGGTGGAATTTTACCTGGAACTTGAGGGAAACCAGAGACCATATGACCTTTTAGGTCTAACCCTGTAATTCTATGATTCAATGGAAGATCATACTAATTCATGTTTATAAAATACTTATCTCAAAATGACCCCATGAGGTAGTTACTGTCGTTGTCATTTTTCAGTTAAGTCTGACTCTCCGTGATCCCATTTGGAGTTTTCTTGGCAGAGATCTTGGAGTGGTTTGCCATTTTTTTCCTCCAGTTAATTTTACAGATAAGTAAACTGAGGCAAACGGGGTTGAGTAACTTGTCTGGGGTCACATACCTAGTGTCTGAGGCCAGATTTGAACTCATGAAGTTGAGTCTTCCTAACTTCAAGCTCAGACCTTTAGCTGCCCATGAGGTAATTATTACAAGTATTATTTTTCCCATTTTCAGATGAGGAAACTGAGTTTCAGAAGTAGTGACTCAGTCATGGACACACAACGAGTGAGTGAAAGGGCTGAGACTTGAATTTTCAATTTCTGACTCAAAAGCCTGACATTTCCCCACTCTCCTTTATTTGCTCTTCTGATCTCACATAAAGCAAACAAGGCAAAGTATTTTTAAGTAAGTCCTAATGGTTATTATAATGGAACCACTAACTTTGAGTCTTCCTATTTCTCTGATTATCTACTTCTCTACTTTCTGGTCCAAATTAATTCTCAGAACAGTTTTTCATTTTTAAAAAAGTCATCAAAATAAATCATGTAGGTTCATAACCTGATTCAAAAACAACTAACATTTACATAATGCCTTAGAGTTTGCAAAATACTATATTCAGTACCTCATTTGAACCTCCTAACAATCATTTTCTTTAAAAAAAAAAGCTTTCATTGCTTTTTTAGTTTTCCCCCAGCATCCCTCCTCCCCCCACCAAGAGACATTCCACATTAAAAAATGGTATTTTTATAGATCAAAAAAGAGGGGAAAAATCAGAATAATTGTTCAAAAAGTCTGAAAATATGTGCAATGCACAACACCTGTGGACGTCTCACTTCTGACACAGAGTAGGGCAGTAGTATATTCTAATATCTCTTCTCTTGGTCATGCTTGTTCTTTATAATTTTGCAGCATTTAGTTATGATTTTTTTTTTTGCCTGTGAGGTTCTAACAGCCACTTTCAAAAGACTTAGATGATTGAGAAAACCAAGGGGAATGAATGGCCAAGGAAACCACTGTGTTCCTAAGGTCTCTGCTGCACCAAAGCAATTTAAGAACTAAATTTGGCCTGTATCTAACCTTCCATAGAGCAGGATTCTCTCTATTTAGAGTCTAGGGATATATTCAGATGCCTTGTCATTCATCCGCTTGTTTGTGGAATCAAGAAATCCCTATTCTGTTCTCCAAAGTCTATTTCCTAAAGGCATTTCATCTCTTGAAAAATACTGCACTTTCATATAAATATCTGTTTCACATGAATAGATTCTCATTTGTCAAAACCGACATGCTTTCTCTGTCAGTGACATGCCTTTTCCCTGTAGTGGAAATTTTGAAGTTGTTATAGGAAAAATACTTGATAGCATAAAAATAGTTGATAATAAAACATAGTATAACATTTTACTTTTCCCCACTTGCTTAAAAGTTCTGTGGAACCAATGAATTTCTATTAGTTTTTCTTTGACAGGAATACAAGTTATTCTATATTGATACAGATATGGAAGTCAGAATTACTGAGATGGTGTCAAGCTGTAAGTCAATGAGGGACTGGTAGAGTGTAAGTTATACAATGTTGATTGGAAAGGAAAGGAAGTTTTAATGGAGTTGGAGATGGGGGGAGAAAAATAGATTTTGGTTAATTTTAAAAAGTGGGTGAGAGGGAGAGAGAGGGAGCAACAGAGAGAGAGAGAGAGAGAGAGAGAGAGAGAGAGAGAGAGAGAGAGAGAGAGAGAGAAAGAGAGAGAATGAGAACTATAGATGTGGAATGTTGCATGCATTCTCAGATGAAGTCACTATATTATTAGTTTTATTTAAATTTTACTGTGTTACATGAGACCTATCACAGAACTGAAATAATCTGTAGATGTTTGTGATGCCAAACAAAACACATCAAACAAACCTTTAAACCATAAAAAAGGAAGAAGAAAAGGAAAGGACTTATGTATGTACATAGTCACTTCAAAAAGCTGGAAGGGAACTTAGAACATAGAATGGTAGAGCCAAAAGGGTCCTTATAACACAGAAAATGAAATCATAAAACTATGGGGATCTTCCATGCCATCTGTCTAGTTCACCTCTCCCAGGGACTCAAGCACAGGTCCTCCAAATCCAAGTCCAGGGATCTTTTCCTCAGGAAATTATGAATCAAGGCACATGTAGTCAAGGGTCAGATCTTGACCTCTAATAGATGGATCAAATTTAATCTTGAGTCATCTCTTGAATAATATGCTCTGAGGTTCAACCCAGTCCAGAGTTCCTTTCAGAACATCAGGATATGACTTTTATCTCTCAAAGGGCGCACCTTTTAGTTCTATCTGACTTTATGATCCCATTTGGAGTTTTCTTGGAAAAGATGCTGGAGTGGTTTACCATTTCCTTGTCCAGCTCATTTTACAGATGAGGAAACTGAAGTAAACAGGGTTAAGTGACTTGCCTAGGGACACATAGCTAGTTAAGTATCTAAGGCCGGATTTGCACTCAGAAAGGTGAATTTTCCCTATTCCGGTTTCACCACTCTACTGATTGTTCTACCTAGTTGCTCTCTAATGATGTTATCATTTTTCAAAAATGTGTTGGATATTGTTTCTTCTGTTAGATTGTAGGCTCCTTGAGGGCAGGGACTATCTTTTGCCTCTTTTTTGTATCCTCAGTCCTTAGCATAGTGACTGGTAAATAGTAGGCACTTAATAAATGTTTATTTATTGATATTTGGGAATTGCTTTCATAACAAGTTTAGGATCAGAGAATACTAGGTTTAGCACTGAGGGGAAAATATACAAATTAGCCTGAATCATTATCCTATTGTCACACCTTATTTTTGAACAAAAATTCCATTCTTTGCTTTGATCACTACACTTGACTCCTAATAACTTGTTGCTAATTTTCAAAAATTAAAAACTATCCTCAAGAGATGAAGATTTTCTAGCTGTGCAGTCTTTTTGAGAGGCAGCATCATGCTATGTGGGATCAAGTGATATGTAAAATCAAGTGAGCAAAAAAACCCTACAACAACAACAACATATGGCTCAGTTATTAAGTAATCTGACATTCATCAAGTTGCTTTACAATTCTAAATATCACCCTGACGAGCACAGGGCAAATCCTTTATAAGGCTGGTGCTCACGATGCAGAGGAGGGGAATGAGAAGCTGTTAAAAAGAACATGGAATTTCAAGAATCCATAGGGATGTGCATCTGATACTCCGCCTAGCTTCAGTAGGTTTCTTAAATAAGTTTGCACTTTCGTTAAGTGTCAGTTATTAGATTGATATGATCCTTGTGAACATTTTAATGTAATGTAGAAGAGACGGGAGAAGTAAACAGTAGGCAAAGCTACCAGAACCTTATGGTGCTTAACTGAAGAAGGCCTGGAGCTTTCAACACTTGTCTTTCTGAGTGTTCTTGCAGCCCTGAGGTCATGGCCTTCGATGCTTTATATTGAGAGAGGTAGCACAAATGAGGTATTTCCTTGGGAGGCTAGAAAAGTCCCAGTGCCAGCACATAGTAGGTCATCAATAAATGTTTATTGACCACCTGCCTGCCTGATATGGAAGCCAGGATCCAAGTAGGCATATGACTTGGCAATGGCCAGGCTTGACCCACTCATGCTACCTTAACCATAGTCTGCCTCTCTTTCCACGCCACCCTCTTCTGCTTCTAATGGTTCCTCCAAATTTGTTTGAGAGATTTATGGGGTTGTGTAAAATCTACCTTTGCTGTTTAGTCCTATCAAGATACTAATGTTCAGAAATTGCTATTTTATTTCATTATTTTATCATCTTCTATTATTATGTCATTAACCTTAGCACAATGCTATCCAACATCAACTCATAGCAATCAACATAGTTGGGAGAATTCCTGGACTGGTAGAAGTCAGAGGGATCTTAGAACATTAGACCTAGTTGTACCTCAGGGGTCATCGGTCCCAGGCTTCTGAACATGAGTCTGTAAACTTAAAAATATTTTTTGATAGCTAGATTTTAATTTAATTGGTTTTCTTTGTAACCCTATGTATTTTACTTTGTGTATTTAAAAGTATTATTCTGAGAAGGGGTCCATAGATTTCACCAGACTGCCAGAGGGGTACATGACATAAAATTGGTTAAGAACCCCTCATTTAGTCCAAACTCTTATTTGAACTACATTTCTCAGGGTGCTCAGCTGGAATTGAGGCTCTTTTCTCTGTTCACAAAGGAAAGCTCTATCCAAAAAGCTATTATACATTCACTATTACTTTTAGGTAAATGCCTATTATTCTAATTGGAATGGAATAGAGAAGGAGCAAGTCATTCTGGGTATCATTTCATAATTTATAATATTACCAAGTATTATACAGCAAGCAATGTCCTAATAATAATTGTTTCATTTTCATAAAGGGATTCCAATTAACAAAATTTTGTAAGTTCACAATTTCATATTTGGTTATTATATATTTGATGATTGAATAATACACCATGATACCCATTATTAAACATTTCAAATGTTATTTTAATAATAATGATTTGAATTTCTTAGAACCAGATGCTTAGCAGAGATCCTGGCATGTAGAAAGCATTAAACAAATGTTTGTTAACTATGGTTTGGTAATTTACTATCACATTTGGTCACCACAACAACCCTTGAAGGCAGGTATTGCAAATACTCTCACCTGTATTTGACTTGCTTAACACATAGCTAGTAAGAAATGAGACCTGACCTATGTCTCTTAATAGCCAGTTCAATGTTCTTTTCACTAGAGCATACTTTTAGCACTCCAATCCACATGCTTTACTTAAAAAACAAATAAATAAGCATCTTAAGTATGTTTAACGCAAAACAAATCCCAGATTTTACAATAGCATCTTTATGCATTAAACATGTTTATCAAAGTAGGAAAACACCTGTGATTGTTTGGGGATTTAGAGGCAAAGTAGGGGAAGGAAACAGTAATATTTGCTCCACAGCTGAGTAGACAGTCAATGGTTTTCAAATGAAAACCTTGGATAATGTGTACTCAGTTAGCTCAAAGGCTGTTTTATTCTTGTTTTTCTGTCTAGTCATTTGCTTTGGCTCAATGAGGATTGGAGGCAGAGGGTTGGACATGTATGGAAGATGAATAATTTCTTGGCTTTTTTGGGAGGTAAGAGTCATCTATTCCAACTGGAAGAAAAGACAGACAGAAAGGATTAGAGAAGGAGGAATAGAATATGGCTAACTCTATGTATCAAGCTAGAAGCATTTTATGATCCCTCTGACCCCACTGAACAAATGAGCAATTACTTTGGAGAGTTGGTAAAATCTCAATTTACCACAGTCTTCACTTTGAACCAAATGGCCCTTTATTCCTACTTTCTTTATGGCACTCACTGTCTACTGTCTTGCATTATAGTATTTTTGTACTTGTCAACTTCCAGTCCTAATTTTTCTAAGTGCCCTTGAAGTAAGAAGAGCTTTGTTTGATTCATCTCTATATTACTCAGATTCCTAGCAGAATCTTGAGCCTGAACACATGATACAGTGAAAAAAAATTATACTTCACATCACAATTTCTTCAGCAAAAGGGGAATCATAATATTTGTACCACTTACTTCATAGAATCATCGTGGGAAAAATTCTTTATAAACCTTAAAGTATGGTAGAAATAAGAGTTACTGTTAAAGGAGTTTGATAAATGTTTGTTGAATTGGTGAAGGATTCAGACATCTTCAGTGCCCAGAACCCTCCTTTTCAGGGATTTTCCCAAATCTTTTTCCCATAGACCCTTCA
The DNA here is from genome assembly GCA_028627135.1 of Pseudochirops cupreus. Classification (NCBI taxonomy): domain Eukaryota; kingdom Metazoa; phylum Chordata; class Mammalia; order Diprotodontia; family Pseudocheiridae; genus Pseudochirops; species Pseudochirops cupreus. The sequence continues at coordinate 65,974,405 of CM053583.1, read as the reverse complement.
GGCATCTGCTTCTTCTCTCCCTTCAAAATCTGTTCTCATAAAGTCTCTAATATCACTTATTTACACTTGAGTATGAATGAGAATATGTTAACTGAATGTTAGTAGCTGAGTTTTCTTTCCCAATGTTCCAAGATTGGAAGCTCAATCTCTCCTTGGGGATTGGTAAATGTATGGTTTTGTGGTTTCTTACCCATTAAAGTACTAATGATGCCTACAAAGGAATCTTCTGATTTTCCTAAAAGTACCCTAATCAAGTCACTACCTTCAGAGAAATCACCAAGCATGTCCAAAGGGCTAGTGGGGAATGTAATTGGTTTGGGAACTTCATTATAAGAGGTAGTAATGGCATAGAACAGGGGTTCTTAGCCTTTTGAGTATCATAGACCCTTCTGTCAGTCTCTTGAAGCTTATGGACTCCATCTTGGAATAATGTTTTAAAATATTTATGATAAAATAAATGTCATTAGAAAGGAAACCACTTATATTAAAATAGTTATGAATAACACATATGCATATATACATATATCACAAGTTCATGGGTTCCGGGTTAAGAATCCCCATTATAAAAGAATGGGCATTGCCTTTGGAGTTAATACTAGGTTCTACTCCAGCCCCTGGCATATACAAGCTCTCTGAGGGCAAGTAAGTCATTTTTCCTCTCTGAGGCTCAGTTTCCTCATTTGTAAAATAGGAACGATGATGTTTGCACTACCTACCCCTTAAGGTTGTTTAGAGAAACCACATGAGAATCGTATGAACTATTATTTTCATTATACACGTCCTGTTACATTTGGGTCTCTCTCCAGGGCACCCTACAAAGGGATGTATCCCTGGTAGACGTAGAACTATGGAATAATGAGATGTATTTCGCCAGCACACCAAAGTGCCATCACTTTATAGTCATACCTTATATTTGGCAAGCATTAAAAAAAGTATAAAATGCATCTTGGCAGGGGAAACCTGGAAGGAATCAGAGAAGGATGTGAAGTTAGAGGTGTTTACATCCGTGGAGTTCTTGTGGAGTCTCGGATCAGGTTACAAGGTATTTCTATCCTCAACTATACTATTAACATAGGGCTAAACCCCAACACATTCTTTTTTTCCTTCCCCTTCAATCTTTTCCATATTTCTGGCAAAATCTCCATCTCTCCACTGGGTTGAATAAGAATGAGCATTGAAGCAAGTTATCCAAGAATTGGGTTAAATTGAGGGCAGGGACCATGTCAGCCTATATTATTCTGTACAGTAACAATAGAATTCTAGTGTCCTACTGCTTAACACCTCCAACTTCTTTGACCTTCTGCCTCCCATTTCGCCACCCTGCCTCTTCTTGGGGGGTAAGAAACTTAAAGCTATCTATTATGCAAAGGGGGACATACCCTGGATGACTGGAGGATGGGTTACTTCTCTTCTGGTATGACTGTGCCCAACTTGGGAGGATCACTGATCTATTCCCTCCCTCTCCAATTGAATTTGCCCTGGGCTCCAGATTTGCTGGTTATTGTTTTACCATAAAGTAGTATCTTTTGCCTTAAAGTCACCAAGGTGAGTGGTTGCTCCAGGGTTTGTGGTGGACAGGTACAATCTAGTGGGGTGGGTTTAGGGCCATGATGGAATAGAGAGAGCCATGAGTTTGGAATCAGGAGCCCTGGCTTCAGTTTCTGGCTCAGGCACATACTACTTATGAGACCTTGGTTGAGACATTTCCCTTTCCTGAACCTCAGTTTTCACATCATAAAAGGGTTTAAGTTCCTTCCATTTCTGACATTTTATGATTCCGTGATTCCCACCTCTTCCTTTCTGAGGAATCACTCAACCTCTCAGGGGTTGTTTCTTCAACTTAAAAATGGTGATATTACCCCTAGTCTACCTTGACTCACCTGAGTGTGACTTTGGGCAAGTCAGTTCTCCTCTGAAGGCCCTACCCTCACATTATTGTTATGAGTGAAAAGGAAACTAACTTATGCAAGTTGCCATGACAATGAAGATACTATTATTACATATCATATAAAGAATTGAGAGCACTTATTCCAACTCCTACTCATAATTACATTTTACATTTGCCATAGATGAACAAACCTGGGTTTGAGATCTAATTGTACCAGATAACTAGCTGCACCCAATAACATCTAGAAGCCAACCAGGCCAGTGAGACCACAGTGTGGACAAAGCTTTGATATCTAAAACTGTGCCTCTTCCTTAACTGTCTTCCAAAGCTAGGAAGGAAGGAAATGCCTGAAAATCAGTAAGGTCTTACTTGAAAGCATTTGAGAGGCTGCCATTGGAAGGCTGGGTCAGATTTTGGAAATGCTTTCTGTGAAGGGTTTCAGTTTTTCTCATCTATTTCCTAGAGTGTATATGTTGGCCACTGTGCTTCCTGTAAGGATTGGGGCCAAAATCCTGGACTAAATATCTCCCTGAGGTATGCACATATGCTGAAGTGTACAGGAAAGCTGGAGGAAAGTAAGACTTTAAAATAAAATGAATAACCTAGGTGTAGAAATTTTTATCTCTGATTATCTTACTGTCATTTAAATCCATAACACAGTTCTACATTTTGGTTAGCAGGAAAACAAAAATCCCTTCTCCAGTAGCAGGACTATTGATGGTGAAGTCACTAGAACCTGAGAAAATGAGAATGACAGAGTTGGGAGCTACTTCAAAGGGTACGGGCAATGCCTCATCATTCTAGTGCTAGAAGACTAACTACTCCAACTGAGACCCAGAAAGGGGAAGTTACTTGTCCTAATTCACACCATTAAATGTACTATGTACCTGAAAGGGTTTTTGTGGAAGTAGCAAACATGGAATTTCTGGGGTAGTTGGTCCACACCCTCTTCCTGCATTCCTCTCAGTTGAAGTAGTTGGAAAAAAAGCAACAATTTTGTATTAAACTAACTGTTTAACTAACAGTAAACTAACCGCCATACCCACATATTCCTTTACAAAGTATGAATGATTTTCTTCTTGACTGAATTGAAAGAGGTAACACCATTGCTTGGGTAAAAATTGTCATTCCCCTGGCAGGCCCTTAAAGACTGAAAACTCACCACCTCTGAAGTCCAATCTTTTCTGGGAGCTGCTCTGTGGGCTGTGATCACTCTCACTATACCAGAGGATCAGGGAGTAGGTACAAGAGTAGTAAGAGAGAATCAAATGGTCAGAGATCATCCACTGTAGTTAGGGCAAAGTGCTTAATCAATCTTACAATGCTGTAGAAATACCAATTAGTGCCACTACCATCATTATCACCAGCTTCTTATTTGTGACTTATTCTTCATCACCTTGAGTTGATCATTTATATTTTCATGAACTGTTAGAGTTGGAAGGGACATTATACCTCATCTAGTCTCACCCGCTCAGAGAGGCAAAAATGACTTTCCCAAGATAGAATTTGAACCCAGATTCTTTAGCTTCAAAGTTGGAATTCTTTTTATGACCAACTGGAAAGTTTAAAGCTTCTGGTGCTCAGAAAGGTGGCACTGAAGAAAAATTTTACTTGTATCATTATTTCCTTTTGGATTAGTCCTGCTGCTGCAAAATTTATACTTATTTGAAAAGCCAGAAGCCTTAAGTAATAGTCCATCAAAGGGAATCTTTTCCTATTTCCGTTTCAGAAGGAACATTCTTAGAGAAAATGACTTTATAAGATAGGAGCTAACTCATATCATCCAGGCCTCTCCCTCCCCGCCTTTTCAAAGTAAACTTTCCCCAGATGAAATTGAGTTTCACGATGCACATCAAAGGCAACTTTTTCTATGGAACTTTCAGGTGTACAAAGAGCTTTATGGGAAGCAATATGAAGAGAAAATTAGTAAAAATATCATCATCTCTACTCCACAGATGAGGAAATTAGAATCTGAGAAGTTAAGGGACTTGCTCATACTCACACAGCTAGCAAGTATCAGAAATGATTAGAAATCAAACCCTTGTGAGCCTTGAAAGGAAAATCAGGATTCTCAAATGTGAGAATGAAAAAGGAATGTGTTATAGTCATGGGGAACATCTTAAGCAAATGCATAGAAGGAGGAAGTGACTTGACAAGTTTGAGAGTTTGGTTTGACTGTGACAAAGAATGAATGAAGGTAATAACAGAATTTAGTTTGGATTGATGAGTTGGAATCAGATTGTAAGGAGCCTTAAATGCCAGGATAAGAAATATTTCTCATATCCTGGGGCATTATCCACAATAAAATGTTTTGAAGCTGTGGAATGGCATATCCAGACATGTGCCTTATGAAAAATAATTTGGCAATGCATTCAGGATAGATTGGAGAGGCAGGAACTGGAGGCAAAGAGGCCAATTAGGAGACTAGACCAATGGAGTTATGGTGGGAGGGGAAGAGATGAACTAAGGCTGTGACTGTAAGAGTGGAGGGATGTAGTCAAATGCAAGAGATATTATGGAGGTAAAAAGGCGTGACAGCTGAGTTACAGGGTGTGGTGGTAAGAGTGAGGAGAGAGGCAAAGATGGTTTAGATTACCAAAAATGTGTGATTGGGAGGATGGTGTCAGAAATATAAATGGGTGGGAAATTACAAGATGAATTCTATTTGCAATATGTTGATACTGAAGTGATGTTGGAACATCCACATTCCAGGAGGCATCTGGAGATGTGGAGATGAAGTTCAAGAGAGAGATTAAAGCTAGATAAATTTGAGTCATATTGAAGAGAGAATAATCAAACCCATGAAGGATAATGAGTTCTCAGTGAAAGAGTACAAGCAGAGGAGGGCCCAGGAAAGAACCCTGAAGGATATTTATTCTTAGAGAACCAGAGATGCATAGTGAATCAAGAAAGGAAACTGAAAAGGATTGGTAAAACAGGAAGGAGGAGAATCTAGAGAGAGCAGGGTCAAGGAAGTTAAGAGACATAGCCTTCCTAATTGCTCCTTGAAGACAAATTCTGTGTCTTCTTTGAGCTTTGCTTCCCCAAGACCAGCATATTGCCTTGCACATAGTGGGAGATTAGTCAATATCTCCGGAATGGCATGGAATCAAATCTCTGGATACAAATGACAATTCAGCTGAATGCAAAATAATTAGATTGAGCCTGAAATGATGAAGACCAGGTTGGTGATTCTGGTCCTGTACCAAAAAAGGTCTGAATCACAGGCTTCCTTTGGGCTGCAAACAACGTGAAGGAAATCAACAGGCTGTGGTTAAAGTTCTCCTTAGCCACAGAGAGCGAGGTAGGAAACAGCTCTCTCTAAGTTCTCTTTCTTTCTTTCCATGGTCTTAAATCTTTCCTTATTCCATCCCTGATTCCTATAAATATTCCTAGTTCTCCTCCATCCTTAAAAACACATTTTCATGTGACCCTGCCACCCCCTCAATCTATCATCCTCCATCTCACCTCCTTTTCATAGCCAAATGCCTAGGAAGAGTCATTGACTCTGGTTGCCTCCATTTCATAATTTTCTACTAACTTCTCATCCCCTTACAGTCTGACGTCTGACCCCGCCCCTCTTTTGAAGTTGCTCTCTTGAAGATAAATAATGATCTTTAAACTGCTACAACCTGTAGCTTTGCTCAGTCCTCTACTTGACCTCTCTGCAGTTTTTGACATTGTTGATTGTAAGGGTCACAAAATAGGTGCCAGATTGCAAGTGGTGATGTTGAGACACAGAGAGGAGTGAGGCCTAGGAATTGGTTGGGTCACGTGGAAGTCAGAGCATATTGCACCGTCCCTGGCCAGGGGATAATTGCATTGCTCAAGACTTTCTTACGTGGGATACCTGAGGTTCCTGACTGGTGTCTCCACACCCTGGGGTCTTCATGCCCTTATGATTGTAATTCCCCTTTCACAATTTACCTCCCCTCCGTCAATTCCGCTCAGCTGGGCTGTGTCACGTGTGGTGTGTGGATCTGGGGTAGATAAAAGGATCCAAACCTTGGAGGGGTGGGCGGCCTTAGAGTCCTGTTGTAAGGCTTCGCGAGTGAGACATCAATAAACCCTCTTAACATATACCCTCCAGCATTACTTTCTTTTCAAGAGAAAATGCCGGCGTCTTCTCCTTTGTAAAGGTAAGTACCTTCTGCCTCTTCGGGCAGGGCGGTGAACTCTGACAGTTGACCAAGTCGTCTTCCAGGTTTTCTTGGACCTCTCTTGGTTTCTCCTGTCCGTCCCCCCTGACCACCTATTATATCTTCTCTTTCTTAATCTCCACTACTGTCCTCTCATCCAACTCTTATTCCCTAAGAGTGAGTGTTCCCTTAAGAGTCTGCTCTTAACATTCTTCTCTCTTCATGCCCTCTCTTGCTGATCTCATCAGCTTGAAGTTTCATCCTTTTGACTTCCAAATCTGTATATCCAGTCCTGACTTTGCTCGTGATGTCCTGAAGTGTTCTACTTCTATGCCTCTCCAAAACCTCAAATTCAACATGTCTAAAACTTTAAGAATTAGCTCTCCTTCCACCCAATTTCACCCCTTCTCCAAATTTCTCTTTCACTTGAGAGCACCAGTTTTCCAGTTACTTAAGTTAGTAACCTCAGGTTCATCCTTGATTTTTCCCTCTCCTAACTTTCAAGGAAAACAATTTATGTCCAATTACTGAGGCTTAAGGAGATGTCATCAATCCTTTCTATGAATTGCCTGTAGGCATGTTCACACCTGTCCAAAGGATAGTACGGTTAAAGATGCAAACCAAGGCTCCTTTCCTAATAAATTCATCCAATTCAACTTCTACCTTCACAGAGAAAGAGGGAGATGGACATAAGTTCTTGTCCTTCTGCTTCCACCCTTTTCAGAATCTAAGAATTATACCACTCATTCATCCTACTTTTTTTTTCAGCCTACTTTTTAATATGTTCCTCTCTACACCCCTTCCTACATATGTATCTCCAACTCGCCCTCCTACCTTGGGTTCTGGAACTCAGGCAACCTCCCCTAACCCTTCTCCTATGTTTCTTTCTAGTAAGTGAAATAAACAATATGTATGTAATATGAAATATGTAATGTGACTTATACAACTTGGCAGTAGGTAGGAGCCAAAATTAAAATAGGCTAAACTTCTTCAGGCTGTATATAGTCTAGTCACTAAAGACAGACCAATGATTGGTTGCCATGGATCATGTGACAAACAGGAGAGTGTGCACAGTGACAACCCACCGACCACATTACATGATGGGCACAATAGTGACTAGTGGAAGGTGGGTTAAGCGGGGCACAGGCAAAGTACTTGTTACATCTTTATTTTCTTTTACATCCTCTACATTTTTTGATGAGTTGTCCAAAATCCTTTGGCAGACTGTAAGTGACCCATGGGCCATATGTTGTGCAGGACTGCTGTAAGGTATTAATTTAATATGTATTCATATATATGTATATACCCCTTTGTGTGTATATATTCACATATATATTCTGTATATATTCACATATATATAGTATATATATTATATACATATAGTATGATATAGCCTAATCTATGTGTACATCCTATTCTGCATGCATGATACAATTTATCCATATCTATGCATATGCACATATTTAAGTATATAAATCATGGAATATGAATTGAACAGAGCTATAGTGACTTTTAATATTTATTTTGTGGCCATCAGTGCAATTCTTAGTCCATTTTCTGTTCCTTGTCATTCATTACCAATGTTGGATAGCACATTTGGTAAGCACTTACCATATACTGGTCTCTTTGCTAAGCATTGGGAATACAAAAGAAACCGAAAGAACAAACGGTCCCTATCCTCAAGAAGATTGCTTTCTAATGGCGGGCGGGGGGGGAAGATACAAGCAGGAAGAGAAAGAAGGTACCTGCTGGGTCAAAATACAAAAGACTGGAATGTCGAGTGGGGCTGGGAGAGAAGCTAGGATGACTGGTTTGGGTACTTTCTCAAATGGAGGAATTTGCCCACTGGAAGAGAGGACTACAGAAGTGGGGGCATCTTCAGGATGAGAAGGCAACTGGAATAGAGGTATAAAAATCTGGACAGTCAGGAGGGGTCCTGGGAGAGAAGTGAATATGGGTGGTCTTTTTACTTCCTCAAATGGAGGTTCCAAGCAGAAACTCACCCACTGAAGGAGGGGCCTACAGATTATTAACCAATTGTTTAAAAGAATTAGAGGAATGTCTCCAGTGCTAGGTAGGTCCTCTGGGGAGGATTTGTGGAAAGATGGGAATAACATTTACCCAGCATAAAAGGAGGCATGGAGGACTGTGACCTCTACCAGCTGAGGGGGTACCAGCGCTGATGGATGGAAGATCTATTAAAATGTTAAAATAAATATTTCAAAACAAATTGTAAGCTCTTATTAAGCACCTAAAGCCCTGCGCATTTTGTATTAGGCATTGGGAACAGAAAAACAAAACGGAAGGTAGTCACTGTTCCCCAAGAAATTTACTACTGTTGATTGTTTCTAGCCATTTTTATCAGAAGGCAGAGTTCAATATTTTTGTCAGGAAGACAGCCCCCTATTATGGCATAGGGGGGAGGTTCAGGTTCAACCTATATTCTTTTGACTCTTGGAGTCTTTTCCAGGACTGTCTATAATTTCCTCCCTGAGCACAGTCGCTACCATTGAATATTTGTTTTCATTCTATCCTAAAGAAGAAACTATATCAGCATGGGAATCTACTCATATTCAACTCATAATACCATTTCTTGCCTCTAGGAATAAATCCTACATATAAACTAGAGACCCGTTAAGCCTACTATATTAGCAAGTATTACCAGAAAAATTCTACTCATAACAAAGTATACCATGCATTGAGATAGAAGAGACGGTATTAGTCAGACTCCCCTAGGGACTGGGATATGGGTCTGCCACCCAAAGTGACGAGGGAAAAATCAAGTAAAGATTATTAAACAGCTAACATAAGGGAACACACACCGTAGGCAGCCGCTTTCGGGCTTTCAAATAATCGTCTATAGCTGTCTTCATTTCTGGGAAGCTGCCGCTTAAGTAGCAACTAAAATGACAAAGGGTAAAATCTTATAATTAAATATAGCCCTAGAGTACACATTTTTGAAGAATAGAAAGTAATAAGAAATAAGTTCATTTTCCCCACTGTTTTCTTCCTCCCATGAAAGGGCAAATTAGAAAGCTATAGAGAGTCCATGAGTGATTTCATGGATGCCTTCAGCATGGGTATTAGACACTTTCCCTTTCTCTGCTGTGACTCCAGAATTTGCCAACCTACTGGAAGTTCTGCAGACTTGGGTGCTTAAGGCTCTGATGTAAATGAGCGAATTCTAATAGCTCACATTTGATCAAAGCTGCCTTTATTCTCCAAGGAGGAGAGCCTCTAAGAGAGGTCATAACTTGCTCAAAGGCACACAGCTAATAAATAGCACAGGTGGGATTTGAACCAGTGCCTTCTGATGAGATTGTAGCAATTGCTACTTTTTCAAGTATAATCTCATTCTTTTAGAAGGCCAAGATAACTCAGATAGGCAAGCAAGAATTATCATTTCCATTTTGAATGAAGGGAAAATTGGGGTCCAGGGAGAGGAGTAATTTGTCCAAAGTTCAATATTTCCGGGGTTCCTGTGAGATTGTTGCCATGGAGATGCTGTGCAATTGTGAAGATTACATACCCATTGGCTACATCTGTATGTCCTGTGCAGCTCTTATTCAGCTCCTCTCACCAAGACTCTATAGAGGGCCTACCCAAATTTTTGGGGGGTCAGGGTCATCCTCTAGGTCTCCTGACAATATCTTGGTATCTGCGTGCTTCACATGGACTATCTATCTGTTATCCCTTGCTCTTTTTATGGAACCAGTTACTGCCTTTTAGAGGTTGGACATCCCTTTGATGATATCTTTTATGCCATTTTGTACATCTTGTATATTTTTGTAAATTGTGGTATTTTGCCTCTCAGTCATACAGCAGCACCTGAAAAACAACCAAACCAACACTGGTGTTGTAAAGAAGTGGGATTTTGTTTTAGGGAAAGATTTAGGATTGTGAAAAATATTGCACAGATTCCTAAAGGCTTTATTAACCTACTCCTTTCCTCCTATTCAGTTCTGAAGCACACTTCATTATGCCTCTGAAGTGTCTATCCAAAATATATATGCTGATGTAATAGTTCGATGGGTTGTCCATGCGTGTGAATGTCATAGTCTGGACAATGCACTTTATCTACTTGATTTTTCCTGTATGGATAGTAAAGTCAAATGCTTTTGAATGGCTGTGGATCTCATCTAAGAGCTTCAGCAAAACTCTAGGACTTGATGTAATCAGCTCATGTCATTCATAAACAGGAACATCTAGAAGTCCTCACAATCTATAGGGAATCCCTTTCCCATATTAGATTCTACTGTCAATATTCTTCATAATCGAGGTGGACATTTTTGGTCAACAAATGTGTCTTTGTTTTATATTTTGTAATGCTAATAATAAGAAAATCATCAAAGAAAGTTATCTCATTATTGCATTAACAAGGAATCTTGTATGAATTTGACATATGCTTGTAAGCTTCCTTGTTGGACACTCTCTAAGACAGTGGTTCTCAACCTGGGGGTCGAATGACACTTTCACAGAGGTCACAGGGGTCGCCTAAGGCCATTGGAAAACATATATTTCTGATAGTCTTAGGAACCGAGACACCACTCCTCTATCCATCTCCAGGCGGGTCTGCCCACATGCAGATATGCCCACATACGAGTATTAAAGGGTTGCAGCATTAGGAAGGTTGAGAACCACTGCTCTAAGGCATCATTTTGCTCTATCAAATAAAAATTTTTATGCATATATTTATGTGTATATATGCACAGAGATAATCTGTGCCCATATCTGTGCCATTTCCTATTTTTCAATGTCAATAGTACCTGGCCTAGGGGGATTCAGGATGGCTACCCGAATTAACCTTAGCATAGAATGGCCTAAGGAATTTATGACTTGTTACTTTTATTTATACTCTTAATGGCCTTACATTGGTATATTATTCATGATTTTATTTATTCTCTTGCTTGTTATCAATAAATTCTTGAAAATATATTTCAGCCAACCATTTTCCTACCATCTACCCTGCCTCATACTGCCCCATATGGACCCCAGGAACTTTCTCTCTGTACTGTTCTTGAAACCTCCTGGGTTACATAACTCTCTTGGCTCTGAAACTCCTGCTCTGAAGTCTAGATTGTACTGATTGGTGAATGTGTCACGTGGCTGAAACATTGGATGCAGACCACCACAGTCACATTTCATGTTGCACCCTGGCCATTCTCTTGCAATCTGTTCTTCCTGTTTTTACTTCCTCCAGACCACTGGCTCTTGCCACACACCCTACCTGTCCCTGCAGCTACCCGGTCACTGGATTTTATCATCTACTCGGAGGCCATATATCTACCTTCTCTGGTCTTCCCTCCCCCATTATAATCAAATTAATACTGTTATTTTTACTGAAAAGGACAGGTCAATCAACTCTGATATGGCTTGATTTACCATGCCCTATGACTTCTACCAAGACATCCCTCCCTGGACTCTACTTCCTTATATATATGTTGTCTTCTCTATTGGAATATGAAGATCATGGAGGGTAGAGAGATTAACTTAATTTTGTATTTGTGACTCCCATGGTTTACCGCAGTGCTTGACACATAATAAGCACTTAATAAACACTTCTACATTTATGTATCCGTGTACTATTTTGCTCTATAGTGTTTGGAGATGAGTTTAGAAGGACGTAAGGGAAGTGCATGCTAGGAAAGGACACAGATATTGTACCATGGCAGGATGGGAGGTGAGGGAGAGAGGGAAAGTTAGTGGAGGTTTGAAGTCAGTTAACTAACTCAGGGGCCAAACAGGTTCAAGAGGAGGTGAGGATAAGGGACCAGGGGTGCTTAGTAAGGAGTATAAAACGTGAGAGTTCTGAGGCCAAAGGTAAGATGTGGGGCTGTACTGAGAGGAGGAGCTGGGTGTCCTGGGAAGCTGACTCTGACCAAGCCCAGGGCTGAATCATGCCATTTGCCACTCAGGCCCTCTCCTGTACTGTCTTTTAACTTTTACAAAATGGATTTACACTCAACCTTCTTCCTCTATCTATTAAGCAGTGCCTGGAGTTTTGTTTCCTGGAAGCTTATCTAGAACTAAATATTCATCATGGATCACATGGCTTACAGATGCTCTCCCAGAGCAGAGATGCTCTTAGACCTCGGCCTACCTGGACTATAGGTTCATACTTTTGGGGGGAATGAGGAGTGGGGAGGGGAGAGCAACAGACAAGGATTGAGTGTGACAATCTAATTCCAAAACTTCCCTCTTTTCTCTCTTTTTCTCCTCACCCATTAAAAAAAAATCAAATCTAGTTTCAGAGATTTCATTTAAAAATCAACTAATTTCATCTTTTATAGAGTTTTGATAACCTACTTGACGATAATAAAAATTCTATTTTCCTATATTCTATTTTTATAATATTCTATAATAATTCTATATTCTATAATAATAACTGGTAATAGATAGCCCTTCAATTACTTTATTTGAGCTCCTAACAACTGTGTGAGGTAGGCATCATCACCCTTATCTTACAAATGAAGAAACTGAGGCTGAGAGAGCTTAAGTTACCTAGGTACCCACAGTACCTAGCTGATCTTTCAGGAAACCCCTGATCCTCATCTCTTCCTTGTCTATCATCTACACAGAGGCATCTGGGCGGCACACTGTATAGAGTGACTTGGGGTGAGGAAGAACCAACTTTGAATCCGAATTCAGATAATTATTAGCCATGTGATGCTTAAGCAAGTCATTTAACCTATTCATGACTCAGTTTTCACATTTGTAAAACAGGGATAATTAATAGCATTTATTTCAGATAGTCAAACAAAGTCATATATGTAAAGCACTTTGCAAATATTAAATTACTCCATAAATGCTATCTCCTCCTCCTTCTCCTTTTCCTCCTTCTCCTCTTTCTCCTCTTCCTTTTTCTCTTCATCCTCCTCTTCCTCCCCTTATCATATGCTAACTATTATTTGCCCATTATATACCAGGGTCTGGCTTTTTTTTTTTTTGCCAACAATGTGATAATGGGACAAACTGATCACTGAAAACATGTTAGTAAGATAAACGGGACCCCTTCCAAGCAGGAGAACGCCTTGGCTCCTTCGGAATGATGTTGTTAATATAGCGAATTGTAGGAAACAGAGAAGTAGAATAAGGGAGATTTTTTTTAAACAACTGGGAGTGGGGGGTTTAATGTCCCTCAAATCAGACCATTCATATTGATCTCTATCCTGCTTATAAAACCCTGAAAGCACTGTTAGTATCTTTCCACGTTTTGTCTTTTCTTTTTCTTTAGTCCCTTCCAAATTTGACATATATTTACAGATTACTTACTCCCGCTTTGTGAGAGGTCTCTTGTAGCAAAGGAAAATAGAATAAATACAGTGATATCTGAAAGTGCATCCAACATCTCTTACCTTAGTACATCTCTCTGTTAAAAAAAATAACAGAAATGTATTTTCTTTCCCTCCTACCCCCCCCATGGAAAAAATAAAACAAATCCTCCAAATTTCTTGTAACAAATATACATAGTCAGGCAAACTAAGTTCCCTTGATGGTTGTATACACATATATGTGTGTGTTATAACATCTTATACCTGTATATATGTTTATATATGTATATCATTCTTCACCCTAAATTTATAACTTCTATGTAATGAACAGCATATTTCATCATCAGTTTTCTGGATGGTCATTACATTGAATGTGGTTTTTAGAGCTTTCAAAGTTGTTTTTTATAGTGTTATTGTACAAATTGTTCTATGGGTTTTGCTCATTTAATTCTTCACCAGTTTATGAAAGTCCTCAGAATTGTTCATTGTTATAATATTGATGTTATAATATAAATTGTTCTCCTGGTTCTGCTCATTTCAATCTGCATCTGTTCATTAAGTCTTTCCATGTCTCTTTGAGGTAGTCTATTTCCTCCTTTCTTATAGCATGACAGTACTCCATCATATTTATATACCACAACTTAGTCAGTCCTCAGTGGCTGACATTCCAAGAAATCTTGTTTCTAGTCATTGTTTTTTTCCAGCACAAAAAAGTTGCTATAAAAGAAATTTTCTTTTTTCTTTGATGTTTTAAATAATAATGAATAATAATGATAATAATAATAGCTAACATTTAGAGGCATTTACAATGTGCCAGACACCGTGCTACAGGCTTTAGAATTATTTTCTCACAACAATCCTGGGAGGTAGGTGCTATTATTATTACCATTTTACAGATGAGGAAACTGAGTCAAATAGAGGTTAAGGGGCTTGCCCAGGGCCACACAGCTAATAAGTTTCTGAAGGAGGAGTTGAAATCAGGTCTTCCTGACTCCAGGCTCAGTGTTCTATCCACTGTGCCAGCTATCAATCAATCAATCAAACATTTATTAAGTGCCTAATATGTTCCAGCTACCTTATTAAGTACCAGAGATACAAAAAGAAGCAAAAGACGGTTCTTGCCCTCAAAGAGCTTATGATCTAGCTGCCTTTTATGCACTTGTCACAGTAAGTTGTATCATAGCCATTGGTTTGCTTCATGGATATAGAGAATTTGAGGGTTTCAAGGGAACTTAGAGGTTATCCATTCTAACTACAATCTGTTCTACAAACTACCAGACAAGAAGACATCCTTATCTTGAAGGCCTCAAAAGTTGGGGAACCACTGCCTCTAAAAACAGGGTATTTTCACATCTACACATCTCTTCCAGGTGTTGTTTGCTCTCTGAAACTTAAACCTACTTCTCCATTTGCTTTTAGTTCTGCCTTTTGAGGCCCTAGCAAAACAAATTTAGCCCCCTTTTCATAAAATCATACAGTGAAAACTGGAAGGGACTTCAAAGTCCATTTTAATGCTCTCATTTTATAGATGAGAAAATCGAGTCCCAGGAAGGTGACTATCCCGAGGTCATACATGTAGTAAGGATCAGAAGAAAGATTTGAACACAGATTTTCTGATTCCAGAGCTAGTGTTCTTTCTACTGTGTGACACTGCCTTCTTGAAAACCCTTCTAGTTCTTGAAAATAGTTATCTAGTTCATTCTAAGCTCTCTCTTTTCTAGTTTAAACCTCCCTAATCATGACATGAAATCGAGTTCCATCACTATCCTGCATATCCTTCTCTGAACACTCTCTGGATTGTTTACATCTTTCTTAAAATAGGGCACCTGGAACTAAACCAGATGTTCCAGGTGTGGTTTGGCCAGGGCATGGAGGAGCAGGAATATAGCACCTTGGTAGTTTTGGATACAACGTCTCTTTTAATTCTGCCTGCTCTTTCATTAGCTTTCTTAGCTGCTGTATAATACTGTTAACTCATATTGAACCGGCAGTCCACGAAGACCCCTAGATGTTTTTCAGATGAACTGTTATTTGTAAATGCCTTTTTCTTCTTTCTCATGTAAAGTTGATTTTTAAAAGACTTATTTTATATATGTCATATTTTTCCTTCTAATTTGTAAGCTCTGAAGCCAAAGGACTCTATTGCATTCACCTTTGCATCCCTAGTTATTTAGCAAAGTGACCTGAACATACTAGGTATTTAATAAATGCTTGTTGAATGAATAAATGAATGTTGGACATACTCTTTTCTTGGAAACTAGTCTGTTTCTGAATATTTCTTTTAACCAGGCAACAAGATGAAGGCAAATACTTTTTCTCTTTCATATTTGGCAGCCAAGGTCTCTACCTGAAAAAGCCTGGTTCACATTAAAACTCAAATTCTTCTGAAATACTTTATTTGAGGTCATTGTGTAATTACTCAGAGAATCATTTGAATGTAGGAAGTAACACAAATTTGCTGGGCTACTGACTTCCAAACTATGAAAATGCCTTCAGGGAAGCCTTAAGATGCAAGAAATGCAATTGCACCACATTAGCAGTGATTTATAGACTACTGTACTGAGTGAACAAAAAGGAAATCAAAGGCTTTTAACAATGGAAATGTAAACTATACTCTTAAAATGACTTTAAAAGCATTAAGACGAAGTTGCTGCCTCTGTCAAATTATTTCCAGCAACATTATCAACCCTGAATCCCATTCCTTATCTGAGCATACCACAAAGATCTTTAATCATCTCTTTATAATATGAAACAACATGAAATAGGAAGACTGAAATCAGCTTGGATGCCAATAGAGTATATTTGCTCCAAGCAGATCAGATGAAAGTTGAAGGAAAACAGATTTAAGACATAGTGATAACAATATCTGATCTAACAGACCCTGGAATAGAATTGGCTTGGAAGAGACCACACTTTGGAGAATCACATTAACTTTCCAGTATGATTTGGTTATATGTAATTCCGTGTTACGTTGACTTGCAATGACAGTTTATACAACTTCATAGGATAAGGGCAGAGAGTTTTAGTATTGCATACACCTGGTCTTATTTTTGTCAAGAGAAAGTCCAAATGGTTACTCATGGGAATATGAGTCAAAAGCAAAAATAATATGACTTTGTGTTCATGTAACCACATTTTGGATTTGGGGGGAGAGATAATGCAGTGAAATGACTTTGACTGTAATACATACCATGGGGTAGAGCTCAAATCTCAGTTCTCCTACAGCCAACTTTCAGGGCAAGCCAAATAGCCCCAGAGCAATGGGCTAGTTTCTTCCAAATTCGGAGAGGCAAAGCCATGGATACAACCACAGAAAGATGTTTTTGAGGAAAGAGGACGGGATGTGAATTTGGCTCTATCTCAGACATAATACAAACATGGGAACCACATTTCAGGCCCTCTCAAGTGAGAAGGATTTGCAGTGTTCCAAAGGACTATGTTTATGTTGCAAAGGAATATGCCTAAAAACAAATATATTACCTGAAAGATCACAGAATCCTAGAACTACAGGGGCTTTAAGAAATTAACCAGTGTAACTTTGAATGAATTCCTTCAACAATATTCTGAACAAGTGATGATCTAACCTCTGCTTAATTGCCTTTAATAACAGGAAACTCATTACTTTGTGAAGGAGTCTATTCCATTCCTGGACAGTGGCAATTATTAGGAAGTTCTTCCTGATATTGAATGGAGATCTGCATCACTACAACTTCCTCCTATCACTGCTAGCTCTGTGGTCTGGGATCAAGTAAAGTAAACTTAATTCTTCTTTGGTGTGGTAGCCATTCAGATATTTGGAAATAGGCAGGGATCATGCCTACATGGCTAAATGCTCTCTTTTTTCAAACTAAATGATCCAAGTTCCTTCATCAAGTATTATTTCATAAATGTTTCTCAGACATTTTACCATTTGGGTTGCCCTCTTATGGATAATCTCTAGGTTGTCAAAATCCTTCCTTAAAATATGGTGACCAGAACTGTATGCAATATTACAGATGAGGCCTGATCAGAGCAGAGTAAAGAAGAACTCCTACCTTCTGTGTCCTAGAATTGATGCTTTTCTGAAGATAGCCCAATACAACCTTATCGTTCTTGGTTGTCATGTCATATTGTTGATTTAATTTGAGCTTCCAGGCCACTCAACCTCTCGGTCTTTCTCTCTTGAATTATTGTCTAGCCACATTTGTCCATCAAATACTCATGTGTATGACTTAATCCAAGTATTGGATGATCCATTGATCAGCAAGTAACCTATGGCTCAGAGATGCAGCTCCTGAATCAGTTTCAATATTGAGGGCTTCTTTCTAATAATAACCCAATATGACTTTTGTTTATTTCCATCTAGAATGCAGTCCATTGGGATATCTGAATATGGCTCATATCTACTGTTCTACATGGGCCTTCCTTTATGTAAAACATGTTGATTACACTCAACAAAAAACACAGAGTCCATAGAGGATTAAGAAAACTTTTCTCTATGCAGGATCCTACTTCTCCCAGGAACCCACATAATTGATCAAACTTTGAGTGTCATGCTGGTGTTGAGGCCTCTCTTTCAAATAGGGAAAGAATTCAGGGTTGTTAAAAAGTTCAAGAAATCTACCCTTGTGTTCTACCTTCCCTAGGGATTTATGGTGGCTTCAGACTTATTGTTCTATCCTGTGTTTGAGATCTCTGTAATCTGAGAGAACTCAGGGTTACTAGAGATTAGATTGCTTTATCTTGGACCTACACAGTCTGCATAACTCACAGTATCAATGAAGACTAAGACTGGAGCTTCCTCTTTTATTTCGTGGCTCTGTGCCATCATTCTTTTCTTTATGTTGCTCTAACAACTGACTTAGAATCTCAGCATTAGAAGAGCTCCTGAACAAGAAACACATTTTTTCTGTGGATCACAAGTAGTTATTCTGGCTGAACTAGAAAACTTCCACTGGTGGAGAACTTTCTACCTACCAAGATTGCCTGTCATGATTTAGTAAAGTTCCATGACAATTTGACATAGTAGATGGAGAGCCTCAGAATCCAAAGAACAAAGCAAAGCAAAACAAAACAAACAAAAAAACCCCTGCATTTAAATCTGGGTTCTACTACGTACTGATTGTGTGAGCCTAGGCAAGTCACATAACTTCTCAGTAGCCCCAAGAAACTCTCAAAAACTGTAGGTTGCAGAAAAGTTGCCTCCTCCATTGATAGAGGGAAATTCATGCCTAAAACTTTCTTATTATCAACACTTAAATCACAGATTTAGACCAAAAAAAAGTCCCAAATGTCAGGAAGTTTTTTCTTAGATTGAGCTATAATCTGTCTCTTAGCAACTTGCAACCTTCACTCCTAGTTCTTTCTTCTAAGCATGTCCCAATTCACTGTAGCTCTCATTGATTGGACAACAATCGAAGCACCACTTAATGATTACATTTTCGGGCCTTCCTAGCTTGGATTGAATGGAAATAGTAATTGTTTCTCTTTTGGTCAACAACCCTGAGGGTCTTCCCCTCCTAGTTTTTTTTTTTTTTTGGATTAACTTGACTAACTTCTTAAACAGGCCTATTCACTGAATGGACGTTGCTTCACTCAAAATGAAAACTTGGAAAGACCTTAGCTTAAAAAGGCCAACGTCTCCCACTGCTTTCTGGGTCATCTCCAGTCATCCTGATCTATATCTGGCCACTGGATGGTTCTGGAGGAGAAAGTGAGGTTAGTGACTTTGCACAGTCTTCCCTCACTTAAATTCAATTCATTTGCAAGTCATGATATCATCTTCCTGATGTCCTGGTCCTCTTCAAGAATGAAGGACAAACCACAGGTACAGGCAGAGTAAATGTTGTTCATTTGCTTCAGTTTTGTCTCATACTTTATGACCCCATTTGGCAAAGATACAGGAGTGGTTTGCATTTCCTTCTCCAACTCATTTTACAGATGAGGAAATGGAGGTAAAAAGGGTTAAGTGACTTGCCCAGGGTCACACAGCTAGTAAATGTGTGAGGCTGGATTTGAACTCAGGAAGATGAATTTTTCTGACCTCAGGCTAAGCACTCTCTGCTGTGCTACCCTACCTGCTCTTAAGTAAATGTACTTACCCTTTTATATGACAGCCCCCTTGATCTCAAAGAGAGCGACTCTGCCCTCTCTAACTGGTCTTTTGTCAAAGCTAACCATGCCTAGTTGTTTTTTAAATTGATTTTCACGTGGCAAAGTCTCTAGGCCTCTTATGTTACTCTAGATGCGCTCTATTTTGTCATGTCCCAAAGTCCTATCTGTGATGTGATACACAGGATTTAATGGTCAACTCCAGAAACCAGAAGAAAATTCAGAAACTGGGGAAGGGAGGGAGTAAGCACAAAAGTGAGTACTTAGGTAAAAGTCAAAGGAGGGAGAAACAAAACTGATTTTTATCATTTTGGGCCACATGAATGGAAAGAGGATTAGAAATTCAGGAAACAGATAACAAGCCCTGTCCAGATGTAAGATATAACAGAAATGAGAGACTTCAATTATCCTGACATCTGTTGTCTCTCTCCTCTCCTCTTCTTCTCTTCTCCTCTCCCCTTCTCTCCCCTCCCCTCTCCTCTTTGTCTTTCTCTCAGTGGCTCTGTCTCTGTCTCTATCTCTCTGTATCTCTCTGACTCTCTGATTCTCTGTCTCAATTTCTCCCTGTGTGCCTCTGTCTCTTTCTCCCAAAAGCAGAACAACTAATAACTTTTTTGACTTGTTTTATTGAAAATTTTACACTTCAAAAGGTAGAGAAGCTGGTAAGGAGAAGTCTTATTTTGGATCTAATTCTCACAGGAAAGAATTGGTTTACTGGAACGGAAATGATGAGAACTTTGGGGAAGGCTTTAGCCTAGATTTTTATAAAGAGGAGAAGAAATTGGAGGAGAAGAAATAGTTTGACATGAACTCTAGATTTTCAAAAAGCAAACTTCAAAGGGTTCAGTGGAAAGGGAGTTAAGGTTCTGTGGACTTAAGTACTTCAGGGGAAGTTAGTCCAAGAGAGTCGAGAAATATTCAACAACGAAGTTCTGAAGACACAAAGGGGAAATATTCCAATGGAGAGGAAAAATGGAATTTGTCTGAAGAGAAAAATGTGGAATTTTTCAAGCAGCAGTTAAAGGTCATACCTTTGATGATTTAACAAAGAAGACTGAGAAGAAGTCTGATAGGTAGGAGGAAAATCAGAAGAGAGTGGAGTCCTGAAAATGCAGAGAGAATAGAGGGTTAAGGAGAAGGGAACTTAGAGACCATATGTCCATTCCCCTAATTTTATAAATAAGGAAACTGAGGAATATAAGTGTGAAATGACATATCTAGAATCACACAGTAAGTACATGAAACAGGCTTTGAAATATGTCTCTAGGTCCCAGTGCCCAAGAAACTGCCCTATGTTGTTACCTTGTCCATCACTCCTCTCTTCAATGATTTTGGGCCACTCACTATTTTTATTCTTAAGAGTTTATGATGTTGCATAATCAACAGGTATAGAGTATTAGTAGAAGAATATTGGATTTAAAAGGGTAGGTTTCTTGGATAGGGAGAGGTTTGAGATCATAGATAATACAATACAATTTCTGAAATACAATTCAACCTACTTTTTCTATCATTCAGTTCTGGGCTAAATTCATTATTCATTCTCAGGATTTCTTTGAGATAAATACATTGAAGGGCTAACTCAATGGACTGCACATATAATTGTATTATCACAGCACAGACAATATGATTTAAAAAAAATTATTAAAGTTAACATGAAATTAACAAAACTGCCCTGCTTTTGTGTGTCCCTTCTAAACTTTCTTTTGTTCTCTTCTATATATATTTCAGCATTTCACTGATGTTCTTTTCTTTTTCTGTTTTTTAATATCACTCACTATTGCTATCTTCCAACTACCTTCTCCCAAATAGAAATTTTCACTTACAACCATGAAGTATAAGCAATAAAACAAATCAATATGTTGGTCATTTCTCTAAATTTGGTATTCTCTAGTCTAGTACCTCCCCACCAAGAGGTTGGAGATCTACTTCTTCATTCTTATAAGTCTCAATAGGTCATGAATTTATCAAAGTTCTGAATTCTTTCAAAACTGTTTTTATTTAATGATTGTGATTATTGTATAAATTGTTCTCCTGATTCCATTTATTTCACTCAACATCAGTTTATAAGTCTTTTCAGGTTTTTTCTATATCCATAATATTTGTATTTCTTACAGAACAATAATATTCCACTTTATCCATATCCATAATTTGCTTGGTCATTCCCCAACTGATGGACATTCACTTTGTTTCCAGTTCTTTTCTGCAGGAAAAAGTGCCATGATTTTGTACATATGGATCATTTTTCTTTGTCTTTGTTTTCTTTGGGGGTATGGGCCTGGTGCAGGCATAACTGGGGCAAAATGATGTACACAATTCAGTAACTTTGGGGTATGGTTCTAAATTGCTTTCCAGAATGACTGGACTCCTTCAGCAACAGGCATAAATGTACCTAACCTCCCACAGAACTTCTGACAATTGCCATTTTCCTTTTTTTTATCATATGTTCCAATCTGATAGAGTATAGAACATTAGAAGTGTCTTGATTTTCATTTCTTAATTTTCATTTCTTTTATTGTCGGCAATCATAAACATTTTCATTTTTGTTTATAGCTTGAGTTTTTCCGGAAAATTATTCATTCATATTATTTGACTATTTATCTTTTGGGGGAATGGCTCTTGTTAAAATATATTGGTATGATCAACTCATATATCTAGGCTATTAGATCTTCATCAGAGATTTGCTGCAAACATTTTTTTTTAGCCAGTTAACTGTTTCTCTTCTAATCTAATTATACTGATTTTGCTAGTGCAAAATCTTTTCAGTTTTATGCCATAGGTTTTGTTTTATCTTTCATGAAGTTTTCTGTCCTTTGTATAGCTAAGAATTCTGCCCCTCTCCATAGTTGTGGCAGATATAATTTTTCCTCCTCTAATTTTTAAATGATATAATTTTTTATATTTAAACAAATATAACTGCAGGCATTTTTCATCCTCTTAGTTTTTTCTATGTTGATTTTTTTGACCAAATTGTTTTTGATTGGTCATAAATTTCATTTAGGAGGCTCTGCTACATTCTATGGCTCTAAGCAATCAGCACAATTTCAATCACAAACCATAGCATCTGTGATACCTCACTATCTTTTGAGTATGCATGTTTTATTTGAATTCAGCATTAGAAGTCCTCCAGGACAATAGTAAGCGTCTTTAGCAACTACTACCCATTTTCCTGTTTATCCCTTGCTTTATGTTGATAATCAGAGAACTATTGAACTAATTTATTTCTATCATATCAATCAAGCAATTTTAGATAATTTAAACGTACATATATGAAACACTTTGTTGCCTTTAAGGTGGTATTTTGCTGTACTGAGCCAAATGAACTCCATGAACTTTTCTGGGTGCTGGGGATATGAAGACAAAAATGAAAGCCCGTATTATAAAGGAGCTTCACATTATATAGAAAACAACCTGAACTATGCAATTATGTATAAAATAAATATTTACAAAATTAATACATATAATTTTAGATAGGAGGCGCTAGCACTAGGAGTTGGTGTTTGAAAAGAGTTTTGAAGAAAACCAAGGATTCTAAAAGGCAGACGAGTAAAATTCCAGGTATAGGAGACAGTCCATGCAAAGGTTTGCAGACAGAAGATGGAATGTAATGTGTGGAAAACAGCTAGGAGGCTAATTTAATTGTACCAAAGAGAGTGATATTGCCAGTTTCATTTCTGTCATACTGTTTCATCTTCACCATATTCAGCGAATTCTTTCTCTTTTCATAAAGAAAACATGGATGGTATATAAGTGAGGATCTCTGTAGTCTACAAGTCTTTGCATTTTATTTCTTACTACTGAACTATGTGTTCCAATGTTTCTTTTTTTTCCCCTGTCTTCCAATAAGTGCAACTTTGTTTTGAAGTCATTAGATGTTAATGCATATGTTGATTTAGGTTTGTTGACTTTATAAAATATTTCATAGAAATCCCCTACCTCTTTATCTTCTGCAACAGAGGTTGGGACATAAACTGCCACAATCTTTTTGGAAATCTTTTTTTGTTTAGTTTTGTTTTTGCTTAAGTTCAGGATGATTGTTGTAAGTCAAGGTGACCAAGTATTCCAGGAAATGACATTTCTTCTTGCCCTTTGGCACCTCTTAAAAACACTTTTGTCGATTCCTATTGCAACCAGGGGCTCAGAGTCCATTTTCACAAGACTCTTCTCATTGATGGAGATTGATTTCTCAACGTTCCATTCCCACATTAAGGGTGACATTGTCAAGAGCTTATCTGAGTTCAAGAGAGTCTTAGATCTCATACAAAGAAAAATCTTTGAAATCTTTGGTGTGGCAAGCTGGGGATGGGGACAAGATCTCAATGATAGCGCTTGTGTTTATTGCCATCTTCCCAGAATGTTTCTCTCCCTTTAGTGACCTCTCTCTGAATCTGGAAACACGTGCTTCTTTCTAAAATCTGGAAGCCAGATGACCATCATTTCTCTTCTCCTAAGCTCTCTCAACTTCACCAATGAAGAGAATCTTCTGTAAATAGAGTTTGAGTCCCTGGTTATATTATTTTGCCTCCCTAAGAAGAACCATTCTTCCATGTCTTTAAGTGACACTAAAAAAATGTCTTCAGGTTTTATTTATAAGAAGAATGTTAATACTGATATGGTCGAGTTCCTGTAATAGTAGGTCAACTCATTGATCATCAGATAAAAACTTTACATTTAGAATAAGGATTTTTTTTTTCTTTTTGGATGGGGGAAGGCAGGGCAATTGGGGTTAAGTGACTTGCCCAAAGTCACATGGCTAGTAAGTGTTAAGTGTCTGAGGCCAGTTTTGAACTCAGGTCCTCCTGACTCCAGGGCCAGTGCTCTGTTCACTGCGTTATCTAGCCGCCCCAGAATAAAGACTTTTAAACAATTTTTAGGTAGCCCCAAAACTTTATGATTCTTGTTATCCCAACCTTCTTCTATAATTACTGAAATAGATTGGACAACTATAGGAACTTGCCGAAACACCATTTAATAGTTACTTTTTGGGCCCTTGTGGCTCAGACTGAATGGAAATAGTAATTATTTCTCTCTTGGTCAGCAACCCTGAGGGTCTTCTCCTCCCAGTTTGATTTTTTTTTTATTTTTAAAATTTTTCTATTTTTGTTTTGTTTTGTGGACAGCAGTCTGTTGCTGAAACCATGATATGCTTTTCTAGCTAGCTAGAAGCTTCCAGAGGTATTCATTCCTTTGCCATTGCCTCTGAGAGTCCAAGATTACCTTTGCCACAATGAGCAATCAATATAAGACTTGCAGAGGGTATACAATTATATATTTAAGTAGCCCTATAGTGAAATTGAAAGGGACCCTGGCATAGTGAAGAGAGATTTAGACTTCAGTGCAAGTCCTGCATTTTTCATATGCATTTTCCAACTATAAGTTGGATAAATTGAAAGAGAGAGATCTCCATACAGGGAGTTCTTAAACTGATGAAATCAGGTCTAGGAAAAAATAATCCATGTAGCTAAAACACCCACAACTATGCATAGTATAATAGAGTGTTGGAAAGACTGCAAGAGGATGTTAGGAAACCTGAGTTTAATCTTAGCTCTCTTACCAACTAGATAGAGTTAGCTTCTCGGGATCTCAGCTCCCAATTTTTCATCTGCGAAAATGGGCTAAATGACTAGCTCAGATGATTCTTTGTGTTCCCTTCTAGCTCTTAATTAAATAATTCTAGGAACCTACAAATCACCTTACTTCCCTCATCTGGAAAATGAAAACTGTAATTTTTACCTAACCCACCTCACATGGTAGTTGTAAAACTGAAATGAGAAGTAATTGATCTGAAAAGGTTTTGAAACAAGCATTTCAAATGCAAATTATATTTGAATTTTAGAAGCTTCTGGTTGTGAAGATGCAGAGCACACAATTTACTTTATCTGTGGGGCTTAAATGTAGATGAGTTATGCCTATGTTGATTTTTTTAGAATGTTCACTATTCTCTTGATCCATTAGGGACTAAATAGTGAAGTCAAATCCAAGGGCACAGAGCTATTTAGCAGGAAATATATGGGAGAACACCTGTACATCTGAACTATTAGCAAGGTGGTTAATTAGATGTTGAGGACTCAACTCATCATTGAAAGAAAATAATGATTTCTAAACCATAAAATATTGAGCCCATGGTTAACCTATAGAATCCTATTCAACAAATTTGGTTCACTTAGATTCACCAAACATGTACTAATTAATTGATTGTAAGAAACTCTGCTAGTGGGGGCAGCTAGGTGGCACAGTGAATACAGCACCGGTCCTGGAGTCAGGAGGACCTGAGTTCAAATCTGGCCTCAGACACTTAACACTTACTAGCCATGTGACCTTGGGCAAGTCACTTAACCCCAATTGCCCTGCCTTCTCCCCTCCAAAAAAGCAAACAAACAAAACAAAACAAAAAAACAAAAAAAAGAGAGAAACTCTGCTAGTTCTGGGGGTCCAAAGATGTGATAAACTACAGAGACCTAGCCACATACATAAATAATTAAGGCACAGGGTAGAATGAGATAAAGGCAAAGGAAATACCCAGATACCTACCATGAGAGAAATATGTGACCCCCCCATCTTCAACTACATGTCCTGCTTGAACTTCAAACTCTGTAAGTCTAAAACTGAATGCATTCCTTTCATACCTAGTTTTTCTATTATTGCAAGCAGTATTACTGTCTATCCAATCACTTGAACTTATAATCTTAATGTTATCTTATACTTCATTCTCTCTTCTTCAGTGCAGGGGAGGGGGAATGCAACATGTGCCTAAGATTAGGGCAATCAGTGGTCTTGAGGGGGAAACCTGTTCTAAGGAAATGAGGGTGGAGTTAGAACCATGGGTATAAAGTGAAAAGCAGGTCCAGGGAAGGGACTACATTAAGGTGGTAAGTTGGAACAAGGAGCCAGGGACTAGAATCTGGTTTTCAGGAAGGTCTGTGCAGAGTTGAAGAGGGACACTATCATAAGTGTTGATGAAAATATTATTTGGCCACCCCCTATGAATTCTACCTTTGAAGCATAGCAGTAAGTGCTCCCAATCTCTATTTTGTCTTGAAGTGTAGTTGTAAGAACCCTTCTATACAACCAGACTATTGTACAATGTGAAAGTATTTGCAGATCCTATACTTGATTGCATGCTGCCATGGGGTGGGGAGAAGGGAGAGGAGAAAAACTGAAACTCAAGGGATTGTGGAACTGAATCTTGTAAATTAAAAGTCAATAAACAAGTCAATAAAAAAAAAGAAGTGTAGTTGTAAGGAACATGCTGTTTGGTGCACCAGGAACATCCCTTTGTCCCATTCAACTGATGAATTCTATAAAGGTTTCAGCAAGGGGAAGGAAACCTAGAAGAGGAGATACCTATGCTGGGTCTCCAAAGAAAGGAGTGATTTAGAAAAGGGAAAATTAGTGATGAATATTAGATTTAATTAATCAAGACATGGAGATAGGTGAGGAGAGAATGATGGGTCATAGAGTACATGGAAGCAAGTATTTTTAGAAGACTACTATATAATGGCTCTGGTAAGAGCAAATAAAGGATTAAACTAGGGTGGGTGTAAATGAAATGGAAAGGCAGGGTGTGATGTGAGAGATATCAGATAGTTAGAATCAATAGAACTTGACAGGACTATATTAGGTGCATTGAGGGAGAGAGAATGAAGTCAAAGATAATGTTAAGATTATAAATTCAGGTGATTGGATAGATAGTAAGATGACTTGCAATGATAGAAAAACTAGGGATGAGAAGATGCATTCAGTTTTAGACTTACTGAGTTTGAAGTTCAAGCAGGACATATAGTTGGAGATATCCAAGAGGCAGTTAAATAGCTGGCTAAGAAGGTTCTATCTGAGAATGAAATTTAGATTTCTGGGCAATGGTTTAAGATACAGAAATGACATTCCTGATCAGAAGTGGAGTACATTTAACAAAGGTTGCTGAAATATGTTTGTCTAATGTCTGGCAAATCCAGTAGAAAGTATTTTAAAAATAAAAATCAATGGGGAAGCTGTTTATATGTATATGTATGTGTATATGGAAGAGGCACAACAGGACTGGAAAAAAGGCAAATGTTACTATTGTTTCCAAAAAAAGGGAGGAAAATATCATCTGTAAACCATTAGCCAGTGAGTTTGATTTTGATACTTGGGGAGACTCTGGTACAGATCATGAAGGATATGGTTAGGCAATATCTAGAAAGGAAGCAGTAATTTCCAAGAACCACCTTAGCTTCATCAAGAATATATCATGCCAGACTAATCCGATTTCCCCTTTTTGGGAATAGTGTTTCTAAACCAATAGATCAGGGGAGTTTGGGGAAAAAAACAGTTTATCTAGGTCTTAAAAAACATTTTATAAAATATTTTATATTATTCATGTAGAAAAATATGGAGAGATATGGACTAAATGATGATGTAGTTAGATAAATGTGGAAGTGGTTGAGTAACCAGACTCAGAGAGTCATTGCTAATGGAGCCATGTCAACTTGTCAAGAAGTCTCTAGTGGAGTGTTCCAGGGATCCAAGTTTAGTCTCATGGTCACAGAATATGTGCATATTATATAATACATATATTAACATATATGTATATATTTACATACATATTATCACTGACTTGGATAAAGGTATAAATTATATAGTTATCTAATTCATAGGTGACACAAAATAGGGAGTGATAGAGAAAACATTGAAGGATAGAGAATTAGGCAAAATCTAATTAGAATGAATTCATTAGGGCAGCTGGGTGACTCAATGGATAGAATACTGAACCTGGAGTCAGGAAGACCTTAGTTTAGATCCAATCACAGACACCTACCAACTGTGTGGCCCTTGGGCAAGTTAATTAACCTTCATTAGTCTCAGTTTTCTCATCTGTAAAATAGGTGTGCTAATAGCACCTACCTCCAGGAATTGTGAGGATAAAATCATATGATACTGGTAAACTTAAGGCACTATATTTATGCTAGTGATGATAATGATAGATAAACGTAAAGTCTTACAGTTGGGCTAAAAATTAACTTCATAAATTAAAAACGAGGAAGGAAATGGGTATGTTTTTACTTGGAGAAGATAAGGCTGAGGAGGGAAGACATGATGGATGGATGCATTAAAAAATATGAAGGCCTGTTATGAAAAAGAGGGATTAGACTTATTAGGTTTGGTCCAATAGGGTCAGAATAGGCACACGAGGTGGAAGCTAGAAGCAAGCAACTTTAGGCTTGATATTAGAAAAAAACACTTTTTAAACAGTTTTTGTTGCTAAAAATGGAATGGGCTGCCTTGGAAGGTAACAGCCTCTCTATCTTCTGATGTCTTCAGAAGTAAGTTAAATTATAACTGGCAGGATAATTTATAGCGGGGTTTCCCTTCGGGTATATGTTGGACTGCATGGCCACTGAGATCCCTTCCAATTCTAAAATTCCATGAAAAATAGTAAATTCAGGATTGGAATGCTAGATAGAGTATTGTCATTTAGCAGTGAGCATCTAGGTCAGTGGTTCTCAACCTATCTAATGCTGCGACCCTTTAATACTCGTATGTAGGCCTATATGCATGTGGACGGACCCACCTGGAGACCGATGGAGGAGCAGTGTCTCGGTTCCCTAAGACCATCGGAAATATGTGTTTTCTGATGGTCTTAGGCAAGCCTAGTTGATCCCCAAAGGGGTCACGACCCACAGGTTGAGAACCACTGATCTAGGTGAAGGTAGAAAGTATAAATATGTCACAGTATTTGAGGAGATCCTCAAATCTGGCCATTTCTGGGTTGTGGCAGAAGAGGAAGATGGTAGGAAGTACCCAGATATCAGCATCGTTAGTTTGGAAATGGCAGAATGAGAAAGCAGGAATTCAAGGGTGGAAGAGACATTATGGAAATGGCTGATTATTGGGTCAGAAATGAATAGGGTGAGAAGTGAGGTCAGAAAAGGACTTATGATTTAGAAGTATAGAGAAGAATTTAGAAAACAAATATTGCAATGAGGGTGAAAAGTTAGTTTTGGGAAGAGGATTGTGGTATTGGGAAGTCTGAAAGGACTAAGATTTTGGTTAGAGAGAAGCATTTCATAATCAAGGATATTGGAAGAATTTCAAGTAAAAGTCATCTCTGAAAGGTAGAAAATACAGTAGAGATGGAATTCACAGGAGTCCAAAAGTTTGGGAAATTGAAAGGGTTTTAGAAGGGTTATAATTGAGAATATCATCAAATGTTTCTGAAAATGATATCAGGGAAAAATATGGAAAAACCCAGTACTAGCATCGCTGAGTAAGGTGGAGAGCAAGTGGGAGGCTAGTAGATGATGGAAGAAAGGATGGTGTTAACTTTAAAGAATACTGAAGTGATGGAGGGAGGACAAAGCTCTGGAAGAATCAGAAGGAAATAAAGGTCCAGACCCTGTGAGCTGGAGTACTCAGGAAAAAGAAAGATTAAATGTTATTGGGAGTGTGGCATTCCGGTGGAAAGCCAAGTTTCAATTAAGTGAGGAGTAGGGTGAGTATAAGAGGAAGAGAATGATGGGGAATTTGCTAGGAAAGAGATTGGGGTTTCCAAAGGGCACAATGCAATGAACAGGCAAAAGAGGATAGGGACTTGTGGGAAGGGTACAGACCTGAGGTGTATAGGAGTGGACAGAAGACAGAAAATGCCCTAGGTTTAGATTATAGGGACTAGTGTATAGGGAAATAAATTGGGAGGTTTCCAATTACAGGAGTATGGACTCAGCAGAAATGGGTTAGACCAGGCTTAAGTAGTCCCAAAGTGTATTGAGAATTTTATTTTAGCTGTGGAAGTAGTGTATTCCCCCACTGACAACTTTCCTGCCTAAAGGGGACCATGGAGTAGAGAAAAGAGCTCGTGTCTTAGAATTGAAAGAGTTGAGTGTGGATGTTGGCTTCTTTACTTATTAGCTAATATGACCATGGGCATATCATTTGATCTTTCTCTACCTCAATTTCTTCACATAATAATCTAAATTCATGAGCAATTATTGACCAGCTATAAGAGACATAATTAGACTAGGCTCACTCAATCAACTGGCAAGTTTTACTCTAGTGGTCACCATATGTGCAGTTCTATGCTGAACTTCTGTGGGTTGGAGGAGAAGAATACAGAAGACCTACAAGTCGTAAGATTATAGATCAAGAGTTGGAAGGAACCTTAGAAGCCTCTAGTTTAACTATTTCTTTTTAAGATGCGGAAATTGAGACCCACAAAGTCCCTGACTTCAGGGAACTTCCTATCTGGTTGGATACACAATGAAGTCAACAAAACTTCATCCATTACTACTTCACATTTGTGTGGACCAGGCTCTAAATATGCCTTAGAACTTCAAAGAAAGGAGAGCTCATTGTGAACTAGAGTAATTGAAGACTACTTCATGGATAATCTGGGCTTTGAAGGATATTTAGGGACCCTGCTTTTAGAATTGAACTAGCTTTGAAGATTTCTCTGTGTTCATTACAAAAATTCCAGGATTGTATAGAAAGATAAGAATGAACACCAGAATTGTGCAGAAGAGCCTATGACCAGTAGATGGCAGAGTGACCTTAAGTATTCATCCCTCTGTGTAGAGCGGCCCCAGCAGGTATCCTTCCAGGTGCTCCCATTAGTCTAGAGGTCTTGTTGACAGAGGTGTTTATTTCTGGCCTGAACATTCTGCGCTGGAATTACCCCACATTCTTGTCTCCTGGGACGGTATCTCTGCCCTGCTCCTTACACTTCGTTCTTTTGCCCCTTTATCTTAAAGTACTGCCACCCACCACCCCCAGCCTCAAGATCTAAGGATTTAGAGCTGCCAAGGACCTTAGTGTTTATCCAGTCCGACCCCTTGATTAACAGATATGGGAGTTGAGTAAAGAAATTAATTGCCAAGGGTCATACAGGTAAATAAGTAGTAAAGGTGTATTCGAATCTAGTGCTTCTGATTCCAGAATCTGTACTCTTTTCACCAGACCACCCTCTCGCTCAACCAGCCTCTTGCCTTGGTTCCCAGACCAATCTCAGACACAAAACTTCCGCTTTCTCCGTTTCCTAGCTGTTAGGAGAGATTTGGGGGTGCCAGAGGGTCGTAAGGAGAGGGGCTCCCTTCCACTTCATTCGCTTCTCTACTTCAAACGGGAAGTGGTAAGAGTGGGAGATTGAGCAGGTGGAGAGACTCTGTTGGAACCAGCTGGATATCTCCCAGAGAGGAGCCCTGCCCCAGCTCTTTCCTCTCTGGGCTTTTAACTCTGAAGCGGGACAAAGATTTTCCCTGGAGACAGAGCTGAAATTTCCTCCTAGCCTAAAATGCCCTGAGGGAGGAATGGTTCAGCTCCCGGAGGAGCAAAGGAGAGCTTCTCCTCTCCCCTG
>CM053583.1:65900379-65936119 GCA_028627135.1 Pseudochirops cupreus | reverse complement strand
TATTTAGGCAGTTGTTGTTGTGTTTGTCTTTCATTTTCAAAGAGGACCATGCCATCAGAGAAATATGACTTGCAGTTGACTTTGATTTAAGTGAGGCAGGGCTGTGCAAGGTCACCAGCCTCACTTTCTCCTCCAGAGCGATCTGGGTCCAGTGGCCAGATATTCATCAGGATGATTGAAGATGACTTAGGATGCAATGGGAGATCCTGGTCCTTTTAGGCTAAGGCAGCTAGGTAACACAGTGGATAGAGCACCAGGTCTGGAGTGAGGAAGACACTCACCTTTGTGAGTCCAAATCCTGCCTCAGATACTTACTAGCTGTGTGACCCTAGGCAAGCCCTTTAACCCTGTTTGCTTCAGTTTCCTCTTCTGTAAAATAATCCTGGGGAAGAAAATGACAAACCACTCCAATATCTCTGTCAAGAGAAACCCAAATGGGGTCACAAAGAGTCTGACCCAGTTGATAAGTGACTGAACAGCAATATGGTGATAAATGATACTGTGGTGTGCTAGAAGCTGCCATATCAGTGTCTTTCTCTTCTGGATAATATGTGCACTTGGTCTTATTGGATGCTTGCTGTGGTTTTTAATTTTAAAATTTTCAATAGATTTTCTTATTTTCCAGCTACACAATAATAACATGCTTAGAAATGTATTCTGTGGCCTGAACTCAAACTTCTCACCCCTTGTCTATGGCAGATTCTTTGGAGTCATGACTCAACTAGATTTTTTGCATAGACATTCATTGTGGCTTAATGACATAATTGCCAACCTTGACTTTACACACACACACACACACACACACACACACACACACACACACACACACACCATTCACTATCAGTGAGGATGAGAATGTCTCAGAGTCTGAATGTCTTTGGCCTTGGTGGGTTTAATTTCTTTCCTTTACTAATAAAATGGACATTTCTGTGATATGTGAAATGAAAAGCCCATGGTAATTTATTAAGGAGAAGGAATGAACCTATGATTTCATGGTTATAGAGAATTTGCAGTGAGGAAACTCCCCTCCCAATGCAACCCACTACCTTCCCTGAAAAGAAATGCTATCAAGAGTGGTCTGAGACACTAAAAACTTCAGTGAGTTACCTAGGTCACACAGCCAGTATGTGTCAGATGTAGACCTTGAACTCTATACTCTTGTTTTCAAGTCAGCTCCCTATTCTGTGCCATGATGCTACCCCTTTAATTTGTTAAATAAATATGAGTCTTCACTGTGAGGTGCTGGGTGGGGAGGGGAATCAGAGAACTTGTCCTAAAAGAGCTTACATTCTGGTAGAGGGAGGATAAGAAGTTTGCTTAGGTAGATCTAATACAAATTTGAATATTATAAGAGTATAAGAAGAACACCTAGTGTGATGAGATTAAATGAAGTACAGAACACTTCCCATTAGAAGATATCAAGAAAGGTTTTGTGGAGGATCCAGCCTCAGAGGATGGTGGGGAAGGTGACCAGAAGATTTTCTATAGAAAAGTTAGCATACTGTGGACAAAATAAAGCCACTAGGTCATGCAAAAATAAATCATGTGTTTTTATGGTGTAGAAAATGTCTTTCTCTTTTGTTCTGAGTCTCGATAGAAGAGTAGAATGTCAACAGGCAGAAATACAGGTTTGTTATTAAATGGTCATAATTATAATCTAAGCTTGCAACAGTTACACTGACACTGCTCCCCCTTTATACCTCTCAAGTGACAGGGTAGTGAGCTGGAAAGAAGAAGGGATTTGGAGACTAATAACTGTACTGTGGAAACAATGTTGACCTGGAGTCACAACACTCAGGTTAAAACTCAGCCTCTGATATTTACTGCTTATGTGACTTTGGGCAAGTCACTGGTCCTCCCTGGTCCTCAGCTTCCTTATCTGTAAAATGAGAGGGTTGAACTAGATGGCCTCTGAGGTCCCTTTTAGCTCTAGATGGAGGATTCTGCGAGCTCTGGATGTGATAATCCCTACCTATGTACCTTTGGCAATTCATTTAACTTCTCTCTGCCTCAGTTTCCTTGTGCATCAAATAGGGTGATTAGATTGGATGAAATATAAAAAGTCCCTTCTCCTTCTCAGTATTTTAATCATTCTTGATTATTTCTTCATTTTATATTCTCCTGATAGATAAGTACAAAACATAAAAGAATCTCATTTTATTATGCATCTAGGTTTTTTTTTTTTCAAAATTTGATTTTTTTATGAAACTAAGGGGAGTATGAATCCAGTCCTTTGGGGTCTGTTCCTTGGTTCCATATAGGCTCATCTTGATAAGTTTTGTATCTCTGGCATCGAAACTATTTCTTATTTTTAAAAGCTAGATGAGGACTAATCACAATTTTGAAATTTGTGTCTGGGATTATCTCATATTGGAAGCCCTCAGGAGATCAGCAGATGTGTAAAATTTGGTAAGCATTGATAGGATGCCTGTGGAAGCTATTAGTATTCATTAGAGAAACCTCTACAATTCAATACAGAAAAGCGAGAGGTAATGATGGACTATTCACTCAGTGTTGGTCCTATACTTGGCATTCAAGAATTTGGGATCAAATCTTGGTTATGCCACTTATTGGTTGTGTGACTTTGAACAATTCACCCCCACCCTCACCCCAAGCCTTCATTTCCCCATCTATAAGA
Organism: Pseudochirops cupreus; assembly: GCA_028627135.1. Classification (NCBI taxonomy): domain Eukaryota; kingdom Metazoa; phylum Chordata; class Mammalia; order Diprotodontia; family Pseudocheiridae; genus Pseudochirops; species Pseudochirops cupreus. The sequence goes on along the minus strand of CM053583.1, from coordinate 65,933,481 downwards.
TGAGAATAGTCATTCTAAACACTCTTTACCTCACAGGGTTGCTATGAAGAATGAATTTAGTAAACTCAAATGCATTATGTAAATGTGAAATTCACAAACATCTCGTCATCTTTAGTTCATGGAAGGAAATTGGAAATTAATACACATGATAATTTAATTTTATTAAGTAGATTACAGATCAATCAAATAAATCTGTATTGAGTACCCTCTCTTTTCCCAGCTCTGTGTGGGATCCAGAAATGTTCAGTATTATTGCCTTCAAGGACTTTAAATTCTCATCGATAAGACAGAAGTACCAATTATGTTATAGTTTGCAAAATGCTTTACATATAGCATCTCATTTAATTTTCACATTAGCCTTGTGACATAGGACTATTTCCCATTTTACAGATGAGGAAACTGAGGTTGGTAGAAGTTAAATGCCTTGTCCAGGGATACACAGCTAGTGAATATATGAGGCAGGATTCAAAACGAGGTCCTTCTGACTCAATTTCTTGACTTCACCTCGCTGACAAAGTTAACACAAAGACGACAAATTTTGTTTTGTATTGTACTGATTTTAGTACGTTTGTGATTTCAGCAATGCAGGAAATTCTTAGTAGTTAACCTAGAAAGTAGGCTTCCTATCTGAGAGAATTCCCTAGGACGCTAAGAGGTGAAGTAATCTGGCCAAGGTCATGCAGGAAGTTGGTATTGTCTGTAGGACTTGAGCCTAGTTTTTTTTTTTTTTAAGCTACAGAGTCCTTCATCCATTTGACCAAATAACATGCTAACTGTATGTTACTAACTCTGGGTTCAGAGAAGGAAGAGATCATTGGGGGCTAGAGTAATTGGGAGAGATGATTTAGGATGGTTGGAACTTGAGCTTTGCCTTAAAGGGTGAGTAGAATTTGGATGGGTGGAGTAAGCAGAAGACTGATGCAGATGGCTAGAATAACAGGATCAGGTATTAAGAATTTCTTTTTATTTTGTTGGGGTGGTTGTGGGGAAATGTGTAAAATCAGAGAATTAAAAAGCAGAATTTGAGTTGGTTTAAAGATGATGAGTTATGAAAGTTGACTGCTTCTCGAATAATTTGTTAGTAAAATATACCAGTCATTTCTTTATCAAGAGTCTAGAGAAGAGCCAGTCTCAAAAGTTGGATTTAGGTTCATGCTGAGCTTCCTGCTTTCATCTGCCAAAATGATCAGAAACTTGGGCCTCCTGCTGTGCCTTTGATCAGGGAGCTGTCTCCAATTACTCATGGGCTTTCCCCTAATGTACTGTGTTTCAGATAAAAATCTCACCTGGAATTGGAGGTTACACACTTTGAGAACAGACCACTGAATCCCATCAGGGCCGTGAGTGGTAATGCCCCTATTTGGCACAGGGATAGTATTGAGGCTCATAGTGACTTCAAGTCACACAACTAGAAAATGCCAAAAACCAGCTGTAAACCCAGTTCTCTTGACCCTAAATCAGGGGTTTAGGAACAAACTCAGGAAAGTCAATTGTTAAATTTTCAGTGTGAGAACCTGCACATTGGAAACTGATCAATACTACAAATCAGGACTTGCCTTACTATTTTGTTGATTGTCTAGACAAATGATAAAGAAAATGGAATAATATAGATTAAACTTAAAAGTATTTCATAACATATCTCCCCCCTCCCCCCCGAAAGCTGATTGTTAAACATTAACATGTGAATGTTCTCTTTCTCTCTAGGCTTTCTTTCTTCTCTTTAGGCTTTCAGGTTACCACTCTCTCATGATTCTCCTCCTAACTATATGACCATTCCTCAATCTTCCTTGCTGGATCCTCATCCAGGTCATACTCTAACCATAGGTGTCCCCCAGAGTTCTGTTCTGGACCTTCTTCTCTTCCCCTCTGTAATATTTCACTTGATGATATCATTAGCTCCATCTCTGAGTTGTAGGAATTTTATTTGGCTACCTCCCATTCCTAGAATGCTCTCCCTCCTCATCTCCACCTACTGTTTCTTCCTTGGCTTTCCTTTAAGTCCCAAAAAAACCTCCATCTTCTATAGGAATATACTCCCTCCCAATTGATTCTAGGGTCTTCCCTCCCTTAATTACTTCTTGTTTATCTTGTATATAGTTTGTACATATATTACATATAATAGTTGGTATATATTTGTATGTATGTATATATGTATACACACATGCACACTTATATCCCCCACCCCATTAGATTGTTAGCTCCTTGAGGTCAGGGACCATCTCCTGCCTCCTTTTTTATCTCCAGCACTTAGCACAGTGCCTGGTAAATAGGAGCCACTTAATAAATGGTTATTGACTGACTGATGTCTCTGCTCCAAACCCATGGCTCTTCTCACTATAACCTATTACTTATTATTGGATTTTGTTTCCCAGCATCTCTTTAGTTACCCAGAGTTTGTATATAACCATCCTGCTAGCTGTAGGAAATCGTGTTTGAGAGGCTGTCTGGATGCTCCAGATCATTGAAGAACTCTACCACAGATTAAAAGGAAAACAAAACAAAAGCAAATATTTTTAAAGGGCAGGAGACAATGTGTATTAATTTTTAGAGTTTTCTGTTGGTTGCACTGTGTGACTCCAAGGTCTCAAATATAATGTTGTGGCTTTCCTATCAATCGGTAACTATTTATCGAGTGCCTATTATGTATAAAGCACTATGCAAGGTACTAGGGATGCAAAGACAAAAAATGAAATGATCCCTACTTTCAAGGAGCTTCTATTCTATTTAAGGAGGCAATATGTAACAAATAGTCACAAACTTTGCCCTTTTCTTATACCCTTTCAGCTCTGCATAGTCATTTCAAATCTTGACCAGTAAAATAAATAAGGTACAAACCTTGAGTAATAGTGTGCTTCAAAGGCAGTGTGAACGGTGATGCTTTAAAAAAATCAGTTTAGATTTTCTGAATTCTTCCAAGTTATATACTTACTTTTTTTTATTCATTTATAAATGGCTATGGACAGATATTATGGTACAATATGGTACAGGAGTGGCCTCTGAGTCAGGAAAACCTGCCAGGGATACTGATGAGTATGATCTTGGGAAAGTCCCCTAACCTTATAAGCATGTCATATAGCTAGGACTTGAGTAAGTCATTAGTGGGCTGCTGCCGTATTTGGTGAAATAAATGATAGATTCTTCCTGAATTTTACAGTTTGCAAAGTCCTTTCATGAAAGTAATGCTGTTATGAGTAAAATGTAGTAACAGTAGTAACAGCTTATATTTATATAGTTTCTACTAGGTGGCAGGTACTACGTGAAATGCTTTACAAATATTGTCTTATTTGATCTACACAACAACCTAGGGAGTGAGGTGCTATTTTTACCACCATTTTTTACAGATGAGGAAATTGACGCAGACAGAAGAAGAGACTTGCCCAGAGTCCCATAGCTTGTAAGTATTTGAGGTCAGATTTGGACTTGGGTCTTTGTGTTCTATCCACTACTTTATAAGACTTTAAAGTTTATAAAGCAATTTCTTCATAACAATGCAGTGAGGCAGACAGTGTAAATCTGAGAGTCAGTGTAGTATAGTGGATAGTCAGGAAGCCCTGGCTCGAGACTCACTTCTGACACATTATAAAACTCATTGGTTCTGTTACCCTGAGCAAGTCACTTAGCATTTCAGAGCCTCTACATTGCATGGATTAGGTTGTCTAGAGTTAATAGAAGGGGCTTCTTGCATCAGTAAAATTACAAGACTGTAAAAAAGACAAGGTATATTACATCTATCTACATATATACATATGCACATACATACCCATGTATACACACATACTCACATATACATATACACTATATATACATGTATACATATACATACACATGCATATATACATATGTATGTATATATGCATATATATCTATCTATATAATATGTATGTTCACACATGTGTGCATGTGTGTGTGTGTTTGTGTATGTACCTGACCTATGAGTGCATTAGTAGGAGGAGTTCCTAGTTTAGAAATCCTTCCACCAGTACAGATCTGTAAGTGATCAGTCTTCGAAACTGCCTGGGACAATAGGAGGTTAAGTTATTTGCCCAGAGTTACACAAAAAGTAAATCCACGTTTTCCTTTCTGAGACTTCTTATCCTACGCTACCCTAGGGTAGGGTAAGCATCAAATATAATTTAACCCAGCCCAATCATTTATATCATATTTATTATTTATGTTGTATTATATGACATTATTTATATGATAGGATACTATGTTCTATTATATAATTCCTAATTTTAAACATGAGGAAATTTAAGCCAGAAGAGTGGCACTGCCTTTTTCTGAAATCTATGAGCCAAGAGATTCTGTGGCTCCCTCCTTCCTGTTGACCATAGGACTGATAGCAAACATGGGAGAGTGCCTGGACTGCTAGGTTTGGAGTTAAGACCACCTGTGTTCAAATCCTCTCTCAGATTTCTTTTTCACATACTAGCTGTGTAGTACAGGAGAAACTGTTGTAACTATCTGAGTCTCAGTTTCCTCATCTATAATTGGGGATGATAATCGCTGTGGTTTTAAGGAAAGACAGCTCCACCCAGGACCTTGAGCCTGTTGTAGTTGTTCTGGGATGATTCATATATGAATTGGGGATGACCCTTGATGCTGTATTAGAAACATGACAGAAAAAGTTTGTATACTTAGTGGTATACACACATTTCTATTGTTGTAAAGGCATGTTCTTATAGTTATATGGGATTATAGAAACACATGACTAATATATTTATTTATTTGGGCTATAATATGCTCCTCAATTCCTACACCTTTACAAGAAAGTAGGAACCCGATTTCCCAAACTGTTTAGGAATGGAGATTCTATTTTAAATGAATTCTGCTCATATGATCTATCTCTCCTCTTATGCCCATCCCTAAAACCCCATAATGTAAAATTTGCCTTTTTGTTGCCATGTATCTTGTCTCCAAATGGCTTATCAGCTCTCTTGGCTATAGAGAATACCCAATTGGGCCACTGGATACCCAATCTTAATTTATTCTCAAGCTAGGTGGTGTAGTAGGTAGAGTGATAGACCTGGAGTCAGGAAAATCTGAGTTCAGATCCTCTCTAAGACATTTGCTAGCTGCTTGACCCTGGGTAAATCACCCTCTGTGCCTCAGTTTCCTAATTTGTAAAATGAAGACAATAATAGTACCCACTTCCCATGGTTGTTATGCAATTAAAATGAGATAATATTTATAATGCTTTGCAAACCTTAAAGCACTATGCAAACGCTAACTTATTAATTGTACCAGTTTGTGGGTTTGTTCTTCATACACCCAGAGAGGTCTGCTTGGATATACTCAAAAGGTGGAGGAAATGAAGAATGTCTTCCTACAGATTTCTCTGCATTGCCCTATTCTTCCCATTTTGCATGGTAACTTATAATTCGTTTGAATCCTTGAAAGTATAATTTTGTTTTTTATTCTCTAGACATTTTTTTACAAATACTATTTTGATATGATAATGCCTTGTAATGAATACTGAGAATATTTAATCTTTGTTAAATAAAGAAACCATTAGTTTGGGTCCACACTATCTGACTCCATTAATTTAAGGAGGAAAGTCTATAACAAAAGGAATATAGACTCTTTGCATAGCTAGGGACTCAGAGAATCATAAGACTTTAGAACCAAAGGAATGATTAGAAGTCAAATGGTTCAATCTCCTCCCTTTAAAGATGGGAAATCTGAGGACCAGAGAAAAGACATGAGTTGCCCACAATTGTGGGCAAGCATTTATCATCTATTATTCATTTATCTATTTGTTCAGCAAGCATTTATTAAGTGCCTACTGCACACAGAGCACTATAATAGGCAAGGAAAAGAGATTTAAATCTAGATATGACATGGTGCCTGTCTTTGTGTAATGTATATTATTGGGAAAAAAGATAAAAACACAGGAAGTTGCCAAAGGATGTGCCCCCAGGGGATCTGAGGGAGATGGTAATTATAGAACAAGAGGAGTCAACCACATTCATTCAACAAATATTTATTAAGCAGATATCTAGATGCAAGGCACTGCTTTGAGGTGGTTGGGAATACAAAGACATAAATGAGAAATAGTCCTTCCTCTCAGGGAGCTCATGAACTCTACTGGAGATCCCGCGAAGAAAGATAAGGACAAAGCATTTCCAGGAGGGAAAGAACACCACCGACTGGGGAGACCAAAAAAAAAACAAACAACTATAGTCAAAGGTGCCACTGAGCTGAGCCTTAAGGGAAGCTAAGAATTCTAAGTGTCAGAGAGAGAAGGGAGTGCATTCCACGCATGAGGGACAGCCTGGGCTATAAAGGTTAAATTCAGAAAAAAGCAAACGGGACCATTTTGATTGGAGCACATAGGAGGTTTGGAGGGAGTAATGTTAAATAAATATGGAAATACAGGATGGAGCCAGATTGGGAAGGACTTTAAATGATAGAGTGAGAGCTTCCTGTTGTATCCTGGAGACACTGGGGAGCCATTGGAGATATTTGAGCAGGGGAAAGATATAGTCATCTGTGTCAGCTTTCAGAAAGTCATTTTGGCAGTTTTATTTCGTGTGGATTGGTGAGGGGAGAGACTGGAAACTGGGGCTTTGGAGTTTCACATGGTGCATTATGATCTATAGTAGCTAACCATCTGGTGGTGAGCTTTCTTGTACTTAGACTGGTTATTAGATGAAAGAAATATTGTCTACCACTGGCCATTTGTCCTAAGCTTTCCTACTTTGGTAGGGAGTCTGTTGTAAAGCCCAAAAACAGATGTTGAGGACCTTAACAAGGATCATCATCTTGTGGATGAAGAAAAGAGAGAGATGATCAGGGAGGATTTTATAGCATGGACAATATCCTACAGATTGGGAAGAGGGAAGGCATTCCAGGCATTTTGGAACAATGAAAACCAAGTCATGGAGATAGGAGAATTCAGGGCATGCCAGGAGTGTCAAGAAGCATACATTCTAATTTCAGAGATGAGAATAGTATAAAATGGTGAGAGCCCAAGTACTTACTGACTCAAATGCTGTGAAGTTTTTAAAGGAAAGATTAATATAGGCTGATGCAGGTGAGGGCATCATAGAAGAAGAGTGAATGAGAGTACAGGGAGGAGAGGGGATAACATTCACTGATAAGCTTCAGGCTATTCTACTCGGAAGTTTCCTTTATTCTCTAAATGACAGATTCTATAGATCTATTGTGGTTGGAGACCCCTCTGTCTGTTGCAACAGTCTTGCCTCTGGGTGCTTGGTATAGCTCAGATTTTCTGGGCTAAGCAATAATAAAAATCCTTCTTTTGTTAATCTAATCTAGGATGGCAACGTTTAAAACCAAATCTCTACTAGGCAATTAAGGGGAATCAGGACATCTAAGAAAGTAACGTAGGAAGCCTATGGTGATCAAATTAAACCAAAGTCTAGTGGCATTATTCCTGTGAACTCTCTCTGTATTCCCAGGTTAACCTCTCCCCACCTTCCCCTTGCAATGTAGTTGACAAGAAAAGCCAACAAAGCTAGAAAGAGGCATAGATAACAGTCCAGTTTGTGTATACTCTATTTGGCATAATAATGGGATTTTAAGTCAGGAGAACCCTATCTCCCCTCCCCCCATTCTCTTCTCTCTGTAAAGCTATCATATAATCTGGTAAAGGCTTTAATTACTAGAGGAAAGAGGGTGGGGATTGGAGGGGTGAGGGTGTGTGTGAAGTGGCTGGGGGAGGGGAGTGGAGGAAAAGGGGAGAGAAGAAAACAACCAAAGAAACACCTTTTCTTTACTAGGCAGAATGGGCTGGGTCTTGAAGGGCCAGTTCTTATAGACACATTTTATCTCTTCCACCAGATGGAGACACACCCAGGATTTATAGACATAAACAATTCCCACTTATATCCCACATAAGATCATACATCCAGAACTGGAAAAGGCCTCCTAGGCTATCAAGAGCAATCCCCTCATTCTAAAGATGAGTAAACTGAGGACTGGGGAGGGGAGGAATTATGTGACTTGTTCAACATCACACATAGTAAGTCTAAAACTACAGAATTCAATTTGTGTTCTGATACTCTATCAACTTGGGTAATTAATGCATTTCGCCCCTTTTGGACCCCTTTGAATCAATTAAAATCAAAATTGTTGATCTGTATGAGGGCATAGTAAGTTAAGTTACAATGAGGACAGCAACAATAACTATGACTACCACTACCACTCTCTCTTTATATAGCGCTTTAACACTTTCTCTGCCTAGTAAGAAAGGTATCGTAAGTATCCCCATTTTACAGAAAAGGAAAATACAACTCAGTAAGGAGAAATGACTTACCTGTGGTCACACAGTCAATGTTAGTCCTAGGAATATAACTCTGGATTTTTTATTTTAAATCAAGTGTTTGATCTAGTATACCATACCATAAATCAGCGGTTCTCAACCTGTGGGTTACGACCCCTTTGGGGGTCGAACGACCCTTTCAAAGGGATTGTCCAAGACCATCCGAAAACACAAACCGAGACACCGCTCTTCTCTCTGTCTCCAGGTAGGTCTGCCCACAAGCAGATACGCCTACATATGAATATTAAAGGGTCCCAGCATTAGGAAGGTTGAGAACCACTACCATAAATGTTAAGCAGAAGTAGATGGGACCTAGAGTCTACCCTCTTACCCTCTCTTTTTACAGTTGAAGAAACTGAGATCCAGAGAAGTTGTGACTTGCCCAAGGACATACAGATAGTAAGTACCAGAGCCAGCATTTGAATCCAGATTCTCAGACTCCAAAGGCAACAAATACTAGTTTCACCATATCATATTGAGTTTCATGACCAATGGTGGCCACCTTTCTGGTGGTGAGCTTCCCTGTACTGAGCTGGGCTGGACCTTGGATGAAGGTTCCATAGTCATCACTGTTGTGTGCTCCAGGTTTTTCCAGTTTGATAGGGCCTTCCAGTTCATAGCCTCAGCCTCTGAAGATCTCATATGTAAAACTTATTAGGCCTTGCCAGAGCTTGCCCTCTTTTGGCGTAGCATTTATAAGCCCAGAGTCATTTCCTAAAATGATAAACCACTAAAGGAGGATGTTAGTGGAGAATAGCTCTAAATGCAATGTAAAAGCAGCTAAATAGAATTTGTAAAATATATTCTAATACTATTTCTCTATTTTCCTCCTGAGTAAAATTACTGTATAAATCTTCTGTAGGAATCAAAGGCAGCCCTAATAGAACATATCCTTTCATGCATCAGTCAGACTCATACATGGTTTGGATTTGCATTTGAAAGTTCCATTCACATCAAATGTTTTATGTTTAATAAGGGTGTTTTTTTACTTGTTATGACATTATAAAGGTATTTCCTTTATTTCAAAAGTGGTGTGGATACTGGTTGAGTTATTGGGCTGGGAGCCAGGAAAGTTAAGTTCTAGTCCTGGTTATGATTTTAGGATCCTAAGAGCTTCTATTTCCAAATGAATGCTAATTTCATTAAAGTCTTTTTGCCTAGGAAGGCTATACATTTATTGTAAAGGTGCTGCTATTGTTTAGAAAGTCTCAGGAGTTCCTGTAAAGAATACCTTTAGAGATGACAAGGCAGCTACGCGGTGCAGTAAATAGAATGCCAGGCATGAAGTCAAGAAGTCTCCTCTTCCTGAGTTCAAGTCTGACCTCAGACACTTACTAACTGTGTGACCCTGGGCAAGTTGCTTAACCCTGTTTGCCTCTGTTTCCTTATCTGAAAAATGAGCTGGAGAAGGAAATGGTAAATCGCTCTAGTATCTTTGCCAAAAAAAACCCAAAAAGGGTTACAAAGAGTCAGATATGACTGAAAAATGACTGAACAACAATAACTGAATAATATTGAAGGCTTCCAATCAGATCTTATTTGAAAAGATCCATAACATCATAGTGTGCATGCTCTCTTCACCAGTGCAGATGGCAAGCCCTCTAAGACTTAGCATGTTGTCTGTATGATTTCAATTATTTCCAAATCCATTCTGGGGTGACTTTCTGGTGATGACCTTTCCTGCACTTAGCTAGGCTGGGCTTTGCATGGCAGACACAGTCTATCAATGGTCTTGCGCTCTAAGCTTCTCCAGTTTGGTATGAATTACCAGGCCAGATGCTTAGGCTTTAGGGAATCTAATCACATTCAAGATAAACAAAGGCATAAGAGGCAGACTTTAGTGGAGGAAGAATACCATCTCATTATTTAATGGCTTCCTCTTGATTTTGACCCCAATTTGCACCAGCTTGAATCTTTCTAACAGATCTGGCTCCAGATGATTTTTAGCTTTTTTCAAAACAAAAGCAAAAACAAATTTACCTTCAAAGGTAGACATTTCAGCCCTACTGAGAATACTTAGTATGAAACATTTGCTTCCCTTAAAGGATTTCATTTACTAGCTTTAGAGGCTATTGCTTAGAGTAGCTGTAGAGGGTTTGGAGGGGGAGGTAGAATGTCTGGCCAGACACCAGGTGGTGCTCTAACCTTTAGGTGCACCATTTTATTCAACTAGGCATGCTCCAATGCCTGGACATTTTATAAACGTGCTCAACCACCATCTCTAGTGCTCCCAGGCTCTCCCTGGTTTAAGTGTAGGAAAATAGAATAAATTTAGAAATAATTAGTAATCTCTTATGGCTTGTGATCCTACCTCAATGGATTCCTTTTCCCAGCCTCCTTATCATGACCCAAATAATTAGCTCAATCAGCATACAATCTAAAACATATTTTACTACATACTACATGAGAAACAAAAGCAAAGTGTAAAACATTAATATTCAAATAACAAAAGTAGCCCAGCTCATTTAAAGTGAAGTCTGAATCTTCAACTCTACCTGCTCTTCTGCCTCTTTGCCCTTTGCCTTTTGAGGAAAAGAGGAGACAGAAGTAACGAAAGGCTTTCCAATATCTCCAACATATATAAACTATATTCAACTACAAGTGGGTTGCCGGGAGGATCCTTAGATCGGCCCAGTGTCTTGGCAGATTGTTCAGATCTTCTAGAAACTTGCCCTTGGGGCTGCCCAGACACATCCATGTGGTCATCTTTCTCTTCTGTGCCTCTGCCAGATGTATAGCTGAAACAGCTGCAAACTTGTGAGCACATTAGTTCCTTGGAGCTTCTATGGGATTACCTTAGAATTTTCTATATCCATGAGGTCAAAGGCAGCCTGCCTCTTCTTCCACGTGTTTCAGTCATGTATTAGAAGTACCAGTCAAAGTGGAAAAACAAACGTCCAAAGAGCAAATGCCCTTGGAAATGAGAAGCACAACGTACTATCTCTTCTCTTTTTACAAATCCCATCAGAACTTGCGACCAAGTGTGACTTTGGCTGCATTTTCTATTAGTTTTGACCTTATTACATGTCACATTTTTGTCTACTTTTGGTGCCTGGAAAATTGCAGAGGGAATCTGCCTCTTCCCCTGAAGATATATACACAGATCACAGACAGACAGATACACATGCACATACACACACACACACACACACACACACACACACACACACACGTAGTGCAGTAAGGACTACAAAAATGTTAGACGTTCCAAAGGCTTTTTCAAAAGAGATGTCCCAAAAGTATTACCATTTTGCCTTGTTCGCCATCCTTTTGATACCACACATTCTTGGTTGAATTTTTTGTCTCTGCATTTGTCTGTGACTTCACTGCTTATAAGTCATGAGCTCTTGAAATGACTTGGTATTATTCCCCCCATACCATTAACAACTGAGTTTCTTAAATGTGCCTTCAAAAAACCAAACAAAAACTTCATTATTGTGTCTCCTCATCTTTCTCATATGAGACATTTCATTAGTGTTGTAGTTGCTTTTAAATTGGGTCTACCTATCTTGCCCAAGCTAGAAGTACAACAGCCAGTCATGGAACTGGCCCACTATTAATCAGCAAGTTTTGCCCTTGACCTGTTTACTCTGTTAAGCAGTCTGGTGGCCCTCTGTACCTGCAGACTCACCACCTTAGTACTGGTAGGCTTAATGTGGACACTAGATTAGTTTTAGGTCTGCTGTAGCTCAGATCTCTTGAGTTCAAATGGTCTACCAGCCTCAGCCTCCCTAGCAGCAGGGGATAATAGGCATGTATCGCCATGTCTTGTCTTCTGGAACAATTTCCCATCTGGGTTTTGGTATAGTGTAATCTGAGGCTCAGAGGGGTAAGATGTTTTGTTGACAGTCAGCATTAAGAGTCAGCAATAGTGCTATAATTCAGTTCTAAGACTTCTGTTTCCAAGTCCAAAGTTTTTTATTATTTATCTGTCATCGTTCTATTATCTCCTATTTGTGGTAGGTATGAGGTGGGTTAATAGCTTGTTCTCTGGTGTTAAGAGCTAGTTTCCTCAGTGAGAATGTGATTATGGTTTCTTTAAGAAGCAAGATGCTACTTTTTAGAAAGAGGGATGGCAATATACTTCCTACTTTATCTACCTGTGAAATGAATCCATTGGCTGCTGAGGCCCTAGAGTTATCTTAGTGCAGGGGTGAGGTACCTTTGGCCTCAAGGCCACATGTGGCAGATTTGTTCTGAATTCAGTTTGGATTCAGTCAAAGGGTCACACTTGAGGACCTAGAGGGCCACATGTGGCCTTGAGGTCCAAAGTTCCCCAGCCCTGCCTTAGCACTTCTATATACAGAATTAGTTTATCAGAGGAGAGAGAATATTGGTGACTTCTTAAAGAATTTCTTCTCCAAAGGAGTAAGCCAGTCTGGCCTCAAAAACTTCTTACACCACAAAAACACTGAAACTTTCTTGGAATGCCTGGCAGTTTCCTTTCACAAAGCTGTCTCCCATATGAGTTTGACTGAGGTAATGGCAGAAGTGGAGAGTACCTTCATCCATCATAATCAGGGTGCGTCATCTTGAACATGCTCTTGGAGATGCCTGGCACCTGGGCTCTATTTCCCCCAAATCACCTTCATCTTCCCTCCAGTAACCTGTAAGTACCTCTGACTTTGATTGTTGTCAACAGGGACTTTGTTTATCTATTATCTTATTCCCTTCCTGGGTTGATTTTAAAGGGAAGTTTATAAAAGCATTCTACATTGGGGGAGATCCAATTCTTCCCAAACAGATTAAACATGAAGATTTATGCAAGCAAATCTTTCCCTTCCTTCTCACCCAACCTCCAACAAAGGGAGAAAAGGCCTTTAATCTAGATTTTTCTCCTGTGGCTGCCTGGCTACCCCCAAATCTCCAGCCTACCCAGTGCAATGAAGTTCATCAAACTCATTGAAGATTTATTTTCTGAGAAATATTGTGCTAGTCACTGAGGGTAGACACAATTGCTGCTCTCAGGGAATTTAAATTCTCCATTGGGGGTGGGGGTAGGGGTAGGAAGTACAACATATATATAGATAAATAAAGGCCCAGTATACCAAGAGGGAGACAGGAAAGACTGCAGGTATGTGGTGGAAAATGAGCTGTCTTGTGAAGAAACCTGGGACTCTACTGGGGAGGAGAGGAGCGTGTGTATTCTAAGCATGGGAAAAGCTGGTACCGAGGCTGAGAGGTAGGAGATGGAATGTTCTGCACCTACCTTTTCTCCTCCATATCTCCCTGTCTTTGCTCTCCTTCTTCCTCCTTATCTAGCTGTATGATCTTAGGCAAGTCACTTAACCTCTGTTTGCCTCAGTTTCCTCAACAGTAAAATGCTTAGCATATAGTGGGTACTATATAAATAAATGTAAATATATATCATATATATGATATAAACATAAATATATGTTATATATAAATATAGATATATTTTCACTATATAAATATATGCCTATTGCCTTTCCCTTCCCTTATCTCTTCCTTTTTTCTTCCCGCTTTTCATATTCCCTCTCTTTTTTCTCCCTCACTTTCTCTACCCTCCAAATTTCTAAAAAAACCTTGTATGTAGTCTATACCGTGAATCTTATATAAGATTATCAACTATTATGTATTATTCTGTACTAACATATCATGTGTATTGGTCTTATCTTTAAAACTAGATATGGTCTTGTTAAGGCAGGAACTCTGTTATCAACTTTTGCATAGGTCACAGAGGCCTGATCCAGTGTCGGTCCTATTAAGTAAGTAGGGAACACTTACTGCTTGGTTAGTTTTTAATCCCTTGACAAATATATTTCAGAGTATATTCGACCTATGGTATCATCTGCCTGGATGCTTCCTTTAGAAATCAGCATTTTTGAGGGAAGAGTTGTGATTTATCAGTGTGAGCAGATCTCTGTGTAGAAGTTCCCTGAAGCCATTCAGATTGGCAACTAACCTGCAATTCACAAGTTTGGGGGATTGTTGGTGGCACCAAGGAAAGGTTAAGTTTCTTGCGCATGGTCATGTATTTCACATACTTTGGAGACAAACTTCCTGACTCCAAGTCTGGTCTTCTATCTCATATATTATGTTGCCAGTCATCAGTAAATTTAATAAAATCATAAATATGTATCTCAGAAGAACAGAACTTGAACATTGAATGGGATCTTGGCACCTCTCTAATCTATCCCTTACAAGAAAGAATCCCTACCATAATATACCTGACCTAGCCTCAGATTAAAGATCTCCAAGGAGGGGAACCTACTGTCTCTTGAGGCATCCCGTTATACTTTTATTCAGTTCCAGTGGTTAGGGAACTTTTCCTGATATCAAGCCGCCTTCTTTGCAGTTTCCCTTCCATTGTTCCTAGTTTGGCCTCCAGGACCAAAGAAAACCCAAAACCAAATCAGTGAGTAGTTCCATTGTTATGGGTATTCCCTCCATTGATAACAGATTACAGGCTCTTAGTTCCTTAGTAGATGCTATTTAAGGATTTTCTGTGGTCCAAAAGCCAGATCATTCCTGCAGTCCAGCACTCTTGTGAGGAACCTTTTCAAATTCAGGTAGACTGGTCCTAAAATGACAGATACACAGTCTATTTTTAAGGCTGTGTCTCAGATTCTTTCCATCTTAGTTGATCCTCAAGCTCCTCTACTATAGCCTTTGAGAAATTAGTCACTTGAATGCCCTAATGAAGCATCAGAGGAGAACTTTATTAAGAAATGTGCCTATGTGTGCATGTATTAGCGTGCGCGCACACACACACGTATTAGGTTGACTGATGTTCCATGTATTCTGTAGCATTCCTCCAGCCACACCTTTAAGAATCATAGGAAGATAGAGTGTAGCGTGCATGCAAGGTGAAATAAACATCTAGGGGAGCATCCCAGGGCTCTGCACACAGCATTCTGCCTGACTTCTGCCCCAGTCCCATTAGATTCCATCCTAACACCAGTGTGGTCATTGATGTCATTGATTGCCTTCTGTGGCACTAGAATTTTGGCTGGGCTTTTTTTGCATTTGATTTTCTTGGCTGATTCTCTAATCCCATCATTTGACCTGTTCCCACTACTCAAGTTCCCCTGGCATTTTGGTGTTCTAGCTTTCTCCTTAATGACTTCTCTTTCACCAGCCATCATCAAGTACTAGGACTCTTCCCTACCTGCCATTACCTAATCTGCTATAGATTTTCACAAGAACCTTTTTAGGATTCCTAATCTTGATTTGGCGTGAAATAAATTATATTAACCTCATGATAATAATAATTATGATGAAGAAAAAAGAGTATGTAGTTGGGTAGTGAGAGGACCTGAATGAGAGTCCCATCACTGACTCTTCCCTAGTTATGTAGTTCTGGGCATGTTGCTTCTCCTCTTGAAGTCTCACTTCTGCCCCTTGTAAAATGGGGACAATAATACACGACCTATATCCCAGGATTGTTTCAAGGAACACTTTGGAGGCTGAAAAATACTAAAGAAATTAGTTATAATAAATATTTATATGTGGAGTTTTTATCCTCAGTGCTCCAGAAAACTTTACAATGACCCCTCTAGGTTGCAAATCTGAATGAGGTCCTGGGATTTGTAGACATGGGGCATGTGTGAAATATCTAGGCATGGCATATACTGGTTGTCTTATCCCACAATAGAGTGTGTGTAGGGAAGTAAGGATTGTATAAGCTCCACTGTTCAGAGACCATCCCTTTTCCACATCTGAAATCAGACCCTGATCCTGATATTCTGAAGTACATTTCACTCTTTACTTTCTCCCTAGACTGCCTGTTTGCAACTAATCTATGTGAGAAGCTAGCTATGCATATACAGCTGTTGCAGAAAGAGTTTAGAGAAAAACACCTTCATATCTTCTGTTAATTATGTTAGCCTACTTAATTGTTAATGGTCTTTATACTCTCATAATTGTGGTATCCTTATTGTTAATAATGCTAGCAATATTAATGACAGCATTGATGGGGCGCTTTGTTCTCAGCATTCTTGTGAGGAGCAGAGACAGCTTGTTGCAAGAAGGGCTAGGCTCTGAAAAGCAGAGATGTTTTTTAAACTATAGTAATAACTTAGTCCCTCTATGCCTCAGTTTTCCCATCCAAAACTGTGGGTAATACAGGCTCCATCCTACTTTGAGTGTTGTTAAGAAATAAATGTGATAAGATGTAAAAGCATTACATATATCCAAGATGGTACTGCCAGAACAGAAAATAAATAGGTCAGCCTTGTTACCTTATTTCTATAAAGGACTGAGGATATCATTGCTTTACACATGATTATCAATGTAGAATGTTGGACACATGCCTATTGAGTGGACTTTCAATTTGATCTGGAGTAGGTGGTAGATTATGTTTCCACTGTCTGTTTCCTGTGGGACTTTCTGGTTGCCTTCATTTGGTTTCCCACTTGGTTTCCTTATCCTTTGTGGATAATTACCTCATTGGTCAGCATGCCATGTGGACAACTGGGTTCACTTATGGCTCAAGGTCCTGTGTTGCTGATAAATCTTTTCCCATGTTGGAGTTTTCTATTCACTAGTAAATAATTTACACTTTTGAACAAAGCTTGTCTATATTGTTTGCTGTTATCTCTGCTTCCCAAAAAGTGTTGGAAAGATGCTGGTTTTAAACTTGCTGTATCAGGGAGAGCACTAACAACCAGCTGTAAAATGACAACAACGAGTGAATTAGTGGGTTTTTATCCAAAAGCTGCAACAGCAACAATAGCACAGCCAACACAATGTCATGGGGGCAGTTCTACAATGCCAATACTGAAGCCTAGGTAAGGAAAGAGGGGGCATTGCAGTTCTCCCCTCTATGCTGTTAAAAAATTATCCCCATGCTCACTAATTTTTGTTCCTATTCTTCTATGAAGAAGGGAGCAATGAGTGAGGTCAAGTGTTCCCTGGATTGTCCGTGAGTTGGTTAATTCCCACCTGATACAACATATTTGAGATTCTTTAGAAATTATATTTTCCCTTCCTTTGAAACATACTGATTTTGATTACCTGTAAAGTGCTAGAAGATATTTTCAACAAATAATTATTAAGTAGCTCAGAAGTTCCAGACACCGCGCTTGATAGACTTCAACCCTGGTTAGTCCAAATAACGAATACCCTGACATGGCCATGTGTATTATAATTCACTCTATCCAAAGTTATAATTATATAAAATATGGTAATTGCTTCTAGCATAATAGATATACATGGTGCAAAGCTAGGTAATGTGATCATTTTAGAGGATTATTTATTCGTGCTAACTGGGATGTAGTTGTAAGAGATGAAAAATTCCATAGCTTTTGCTTTTAAGGAGGAATCTAATGGAAGCAGGAAAGATTTGATGTGTACATTAATAAGCATAGCACAAGGAAGAATGTGATTGGATAAAGTGGAGATGGAGAGGAAAGTTTTTTTAGGAGGATTTGAAGTGGGAGAAATTTCATCCCATTGGGATGCCAGGTTGATTATGGAAGGCTTCATGGATGAGGTGGTTCCTAGGTTATGTCTTACAGAAAAGAAGACATTCTATGAGTAGTATGTTCTAAGCATAGAGGACAGTGTGAATGACATGGAGACAGGAGACTGATTGAGAAATACTGGAGAACAGTACACAATGCAGTACTCATATGGCTAGATCATTACAGCAACAGTTCCCTTCTTTTCCCACACAGTCTCACTTCTCCAACTGCCTATTAGATATCTCAAACTGGTTGTCTTCTAGACATCTTCAACTTTATATGTCTTAAATTGAACTCATTATATTTCCTCCCAAGCCCTTCCCTCTTCCTAAGTTTCCTAATACTATAGAGAGCACCACCACCCTCCAAGTGATCCAAACTGGCAACCTAGCAGTCATCTTCAAGTCCTTACTCTCACTACCCTCCAGATATCCAATCTTTGGCCAAGTTCTGTCAGCTCTGCTTCTTCAATATCCCCTGTATACTTCCTCTTCTCCCCTCTGACACTGCCACAACCTTGATGCAAGTCTGCATTACTTCACGTCCAGATTATTCCAGTAGCCTGTTGGTTTATCTTCTTGTCTGAAGTCTCTCTCTACTTGAATCCATCCACTACTCAGCTATCAAAGTGATCTTCCTAAAGTGCCAGTTTGACCATGTCACGCCCCCCCCCTTATTTAGCAAACTTCAGTAGCTCCCCATTACCATGGCAAACACATCTAAAATATTCTGGTTTTTATAGCCCTTCATAACCTACCCTCTTCCTGCCTTTTCAGTTTTCTTATGACATACTCCCCTCCACATAGATTGAAATTCCGTGACACCAGCTCCTTGTTGTTCCTAGTACAAAATACCCCCATCATTTGACTCAGTATATTTTCACAGTTTGTCTTCTGTACCTGAAAGTCTCTCCCTCCTTATTCCCACGTTTTGACTTTCTTGAATCCTTTCACATCACAGCTGAAATCTCATATTCTGTAAGAGACTTTAATAATGCTAGTGACTTCCTTCTTCTATTATCTCTGGACTTATCCTATAAATGTCTTGTCTGTACAGGTTGTTCCCCTCATTAACCTGTGAATTCCTTGAGACAGGGCTTGTTTTTACTCTTCCAGTTCTAAGGACAATCCTAGCCCATTGTAGACACTTAATAAATTGTTGGTAATTTGACTAACTCCACTCATTTTGTTGTTCTTTTAATTTATTTGGCACATTTCTAGTCATTTTGAAATAACAAAGTGGGAACAGGGCTTATTTGAAACCTTTCAACTCGTCCATCTTGTTGGAAATCCCTATAAAGTTAATATCCCACTGAAAAACCATTCCCATAGATAGTGATGAAATGAACAAAAAAAGACAAGTTGCTAATACATTGGAAAAATACTAGGTGGCCCTCAACTCAAATGACTTCTTTTGCTTGAAATTTATAGTACTCATCTATTTGTTTTACTGCTGCCCAAATATTTGTTTTTCTTCATAAAGGCTTGACAATCTGATTATATATTCTTCTGAACAAACAGCTATATCATATGACTTAGGGAAGATGCTTTTCAGATCATTGTTTTAGATTATTCTAAATGAAAGTATAACAATCAAATGCACTTTTTGTTGGGGAGAGGGGAGCAGAATTCATTAGTATGGGGAATTCCCAGTGGGGAAATTCTCTTTATTATTACACACTGACACCCATCCTTCACCTCACAGTCTTCTAGTTTCCTGAAGCACTGAGATATTGAAAAACTTGCATAGACTCATAAAGCTAGCATGTATCCTAGGGCAAAGGTGGGCAACCTGTGACCTCTAGACCTCAGGTTCCCCACCTGTCCTAAGGAGACTTGAACCCAGGTCTTCCTAATGCCATGTTATCTACCTCTTATCTATCTACTATTCCACACTGCCTCCCTCAAATTCCTTCTTAATCATTTGTCATTTTCATTTTAAATTGGATTACCTGATTTCAGGTTATTAAGGACTTTACATACCACCTTCTCCAGACCCCTTACTTGAATGATGATGGAACTGAGACTCCTAGATGCTAACTAATTTGCCCAGATAGTGAGTAATAGAACCAAGACTCAAACACATGTCTTCAAAATATAAATTCACTGTTCCTTCCTTTGCACCATGCTGAATACTATGCAGAAAAACTGTCCAATTGGTCTCCCTCTTTCCTGAGGCCTCCAGGTGCCTTTTCCTCTCTCAATTTCTCCTGTAGATACTAATCCATGTAAAAGTCTGATTCCACCTCCCACTCCACCCCTTCCTCTAGTAGAATGTTAACCGCCTTGAAAACTAGGATTGTTTGGTTTTGTCCCAAATCCTGGGCCATCTTCAGTCAACCTGATGGATATCTCGCCACTGGACCCAGATGGCTCTGGAGGAGAAAGTGAGGCTGGTGACCTTGCACAGCCCTCCCTCACTCAAATCAAAGTCAACAGCAAGTCATGTCATCATTTCCCTGATGCCATGGTCTATTTGAAAACAAAGGACAAACACAATGCCTAGTCTAGGGTTTTGTCCAGCGCAGGTACTTAATAAATATTGAATTGTTGTTTCAGTCTGACTCTTTGTGATTCCTTTTGGGATTTTCTTGGCAAAGATACTGGAGTGGTTTACCATTTCCCTTTCCAGCTTATTTTACAGATGAGGAAATTGAGGCAAACATGGTGAAGTGACTTGCCCAGGGTCACACAGCTAGTGTTCAAAGACTTGAAATTGACAGATTTGAACCCATGTCTTCCTGAATACAGGCCCTGCCTACACTCTATCCATTGTACCACTTTACCTGCCTTGAGTCAAATTGAGCCTATAGTAAAACTTTTGTTGAGATCTTAACACAGTTGGGTAAGTAAGTATTTTAGAGTTTTTTTTCCCCTTCAGAATTCTCCCTCCAAACAAACCAACAAACAAAAAAGTTTTTCATTTCTAAGTGTGGTTGGCCATTTATAACTTCTAAGGAGGCAGGTTTGGGGGTATTTCTGCATTCCTACTCTTGCAAGAAACCCAGCAATCCAAGAAAACTGATATCTAGGTTTCTTTCACTGCAGATGGCATTTTGACAACAAAGATAAAACATTTCTCATTCACACCACATATACTGCTCAATTATGTTCCCTTTTCTCATCCTGGAGTAGAAGCCTGTCTTATTTATAAACCTCGAGGTCGAATTGTCACTGACTGAGGAATGTTATTCATCATGCTATGAATCTTTAGTGAAGGAGGTGTGAGTTACCAGGTTTATAGTATGAAAGGCACCTGGTGAGCTGACAGAGAGCTGTTCTTCCTTTTGGGAACAAGGAGTTAAATTCTATGAGAGATTCAGACCATTTGACAAGAAGTACCTCCTCATAGACAGGCAGATCTGTCCTACCCTATATTAAGGATTGTATGTAGGGAAAATTGTTCTGTATATCTTGTAGTATTACAGAAAAACTGCAAAAATTGATTGAGTTTCTGTTGTTTCCATCAGCTGTGTTATCATGGCGGTGGGTTGGGCCAGTGACCATGGCAAATCAGGAGAAGAGCTACCCAGGCTATCACACTTGGGAGAGACCTCAGATTTGAACTCACACTTTATCTGGAATCTTCTTGGCCACGTACTCAAAAAATACTTATTTCTCCCAAAACCTCCAGTGAAGGGGAACTCATTGCCTATTTTTTTAATTAATTTTTTTTTTTTTTGGCAGGGGAAGGTAGGGCAATTGGGGTTAAGTGACTTGCCCAAGATCACACAGCTAGTTTTGTGTTAAGTGTCTGAGGCTGGATTTGAACTCAAGTCCTCCTGTCTTCAGGGCCAATTCTCTATTCACTGCACCACCTAGCTGCCCCTGTACTCATTGCCTATTAAAGCAGGTAATTCTACTTTTGGAGACTCCCATTAGGAAGTATTTCCTAAAAGTAGTGAAGTGGAGTGAGTGCTGGGCTTGGAGTCAGGAAAGCCTGCCTCAGGCATTTACTAGCTATGTGACCCGGAACAAATCGCTTAACCTCTGCCTTCCTCAGGTTCCTCATCTATAAAATGGGGATAATAATAGCACTTGCTTCCTAGGGTTGTCATAAGGATCAAATGAGATAATATTTGTAAATCACTTTGCAAATCTCAAAGCGTTATAGAAATGCTATTATCAGTAATAATAACTATAAATACAGTCATTAATAATATAACCAATGTAAACAACACTGTATTAATGATAATAATTAATAATGAGCCAAAGTTATCCTTTCTATGCCATCTACTCATCCCTCCTGGTCAAGCCCAATGAAGTCAAGCAAAATAAATATCACCCTCTTTCACATCTGGAAGCCTATATTATCATGCACCTCTAAAACAGAGGTTCTTCCCCAGTGGCACCCCAGGTTCTTTCAACTTCATGTAATATTGCATCCCTTTGCTCTCCCAGTTGACCTTTGCTCCAACTTGTCAGTGTCTGTCCTAAAATCTGATTCCTAGGATGGAGCATAATCTTTGTGAAATCATTTGGTAACAAATTTGTTTTGAAAGTCCAGTAAATGAAGTCTTTTGGCTAGGTTGCTAAACCACCCAGGGTAAGGAATAAGTGGTGCAACATACTGCACCCATCAGCATGGCATAACACTTCTAGGGTCCTGTGTCCTCCTTCCAATGGCAGATCTACTTTTTCTAGCACTATCACATTTTAATACACAGAAAACATGTGTTGAATACATCTCCTCATGCTGTGGAAGAACAGTTCTCTCAGAGATTATTACATTTTGTTGGGGAGAAAATTCCTTTAGACAACTTGTTCTAGAAGGCATCCTGCTGGAGTGGAATGGGTCCCAGATGGAGAGTCAAGAAATTTGTTTTCAAGTACCCACTCTTCCATCTACTAGACTTGGGCAGATTCTCTTTCTTTTCTGGGCATCATTGTCTTCCTCTGTAAAACAAAAGGGATTGTACTAGATGTTTTCTGAGGCCCCTTCTAGCTCTAAAAGTCCATGTAGTTTAATAGACCCTTGATAGAATTCCTAGACTGTAAGCTCCAAGTTGACAGAAATGAGAATCTTTGCCAAGTTTTATGTCTTGCTTAGTTTAGCATCTAGCATATGGCTCTACGTACAGCAGGTGTTCGGGAGATGTTTGTGAAATAGAGTTTTTCCATTGGTTAAACTGACTTTTTAGCATAGAAGGGCCTATGCCGGTCTGTGGTAACAGAGAAAGGACATGAACATGTAATTCTGCCTTCACTTGTTCTCATACTTTCTTATTGACCAAAGTTATTTTGTTTTTTAAGAAGAAAAGTAAAGCCATCCCATGTAACAAGACCCCAAAAGAATATCTAGATCATGAAAGATCTATAATTGAAATCATTATTGATATGAACATCTAGCAGAAACTTGCTGTTGTGCCTATAATCATGTCATTTTTTAGCATGTGAGTCTGCTAACAATGAGATTTTATCAAATATTTCACTTCAATTACATGCTGTGATGGCCCAGCCATATGAAATAGCTTTTCTGTGCAATAGATTTCCTAAAAAACATATCCAGTCCTCATGCCTAGGGACTCCACAATGAAAGGAGAACCGTAATGATGGATGTGTGCTGCAGCCAATCTTAATTATAACCGAGTGATATGTACGAAAATGCTTGGTCACGAATGTACTGCATAAAGCAATGGTCTTACATTCAAATGGCACTGGAGTTTGCAGGCTAGAACATAACCTGTTTGTGCTACTATTCTTTAACTCTCCAGTGTTCTTTGAAGAGGCTCTGTAAATATGATGAGATATTCATCTGAAGCAAAGAGCAGTGGATTGCCTGGTATGATGTGGCAGACTGTTGAAATCAGGATTTGGGATGCAGGATGCAGGTCTGAAGTCCCAGTTGTATTTGGAAAGCACTTTGCCACCTGGCTTCTTTCCATTTTCCAGTCTTTTCATGATCTAACCACACTGACCTCCTTGATCTCTCTCTCTCTCTCTCTCTCTCTCTCTCTCTCTCTCTCTCTCTCTCTCTCTCTCTCTCTCACACACACACACACACACACACACACCCTAAGTTTTTTCACTGTCTATCTCTGTGCCTGGAATGCTCTCTCTCCTCACCTTCCCTTCCTGGCTTCCCTGGCTTCCTCAAAGACTGCACAAATCCTACCTTTCGAAAGGGACCTTTCCTGATCCCTCTTCTCCCTCCCAGTAACTTCCCTGAGATTTCCTCCCATTTACCCCATATATATCTTGTATGTATATGGTAATTCACACTTTGTATCATGCTATAGAATGTGAGCTCCTTGAGGACAGGGTCCATGGTTTTGTCTTTCCTTGTGTTCCAGTGCTTTGCAGTGTCTGCCATATGTTAAGAACTTAATGCTTTCTTCCTCCCTCACTGCCTGACTGACTTTACAGTCTATGGATCTCTAATCTCATTGGTGTGTATACTCCTCCTTATGTTTGCAGACTGAAATCCATTCACGTTTGCTGACCTTGTCCAATTCTTAATAAGAATAATGATAATAAAATTAGTATTTGCATAGTGTTCTAAAATTCGCAAAGCATTTTTTTTTAAAAATTTCTCATTTTATCTTCATAATACTAGTACGTAAGGGCTATCAGTATACCTATTTTACAAATAAGGAAATTGAGACAGACATTGGTTAAGTGACTTTTCCAGGATCACATAGCTAACAAATGTCTGAGGTCAAATTTGAACTCAGCTTGTCCTGGCCCTAGCCACAGCACTCTATCCACTGAACCACGTGGCTGCCTCGATATTTCTTTCGTAAGCTCCCATATCTTTCTGTAAATCTTCCATAGAGCATCTACTCAATGCACTGGAGGCCTTCTTCTGAATCTTTCATATTTTCTGGATCCTACAGTGAAACTAGGATGTCCCTTTCACATCCCTCTTTCTCACTAGAACTCTAAGAGCTTCACCTTTTTGGGGGGATGGCATGGAACATATCTTCAATGACATCTTTCAAGACACTTCTGGTAAACAGTGTCCACACCTGTTATACGTTTATCTATTTTTCTTTTGGATCACTTACAATTTCAGTTTTTCTGGGATTATTGTGTGCCATGATTTTCTGGGAAATGGCAACTCATTTCTGGAAGAATGTTGGCATTAAAATGGATTTTGCTGGAGGGAACAGTTTGAGATCACTGAAGCTGTTACACATTTTTCCAAATGCATGCTCTTCCCTTCCTGCTTAATTATGAGGCCAGATCATTGTCCAACTGAAATGCTTATCCAAAATATACATTCTTATAGTTGAAAAAAATTTTCCTTGGAATGAAAAAACCTGGAATCTGCTGTTCTGCCTCTGACACTACTTGTGAGACATCAGGTTAGTCATCTCACACTCCTATGCCTCAGTTTCCTAATTTGTGATAATGAGTAGTTTGGACTAGATCACCTATGAAATCCCTTCCAGTTCTAGACATGTGATCCCTATGAATGAAATGGGCTTTCTGTGCACCCACATCAGAATGTGAACATTTGGTGTTTTCCTGTTTACTGTGGTTTTTCCATTGTCCATTAGTTAGGCTCGTTCTTTTGACTGACCAAGGATTTATTGAGGGAACTTTAATGTTTTGACATATGGCACTATAGCACATCATCAATCCAAGACCATTTAAACACCTTAACATCAATGAAGGATTCCACTTCTACTTAGCCTAAGTGCAGTGGCTAGAGTGCTAGACTGTGATTCAGGAATTTCTAATTTCAACTATGGGCTCAGACATTTACTAGTTGTGTGACCCTGAGCAAGTCACTTAACCTCTGTTTGCCTCAGTTTCCTCACCTATAAAATGTAGATGATAACAGAACCTATCTCCTCAGATTGTTGTGAGGATCAAATGAGAAAATATTTGTAAAGCACTTAGCATAGTGCCTGGCACATATTAGGCATTATTTAAACGCTTATTCTCTCTCTACCCTCCCCCCCAACACTGGTCTCTTTATTGTTTTATTCTTCACTTGATATTGATAATGGAGTATTATACTGGCAGTTTCATGTTGCACAGAACTGTTATCTTAACATATGCATGCAGGACACCTTCTTTGAAGAGACACAAAGCTGTGTTTTGCTCCATTGTTTCAAATGTTTTTTTGGCAGTCAACAAAAGATAGAGCCAGCGGGATCATGCATTCTCTTCACCTCTCAG
Source organism: Pseudochirops cupreus (assembly GCA_028627135.1). Lineage (NCBI taxonomy): Eukaryota > Metazoa > Chordata > Mammalia > Diprotodontia > Pseudocheiridae > Pseudochirops > Pseudochirops cupreus. The sequence goes on along the minus strand of CM053583.1, from coordinate 65,907,637 downwards.
GCTTTTGTGTGACTATAAAGATATGTCTTTCTGTAGAGAATTTTCTGCTAAAACCTGCCTATTCCTTTTTCAAGTTTTCATCAAAGATATACTTAATATAGTCCCAGATTTTTTATACATTTTTTCTGAGATGAGTTAGCAGACAAAAATTGAGCATGGTTGTCTTTTTGTTCACTATTTCTGTTGAAATTTCCTTTCAGAGAACTGAAAAATGTATCCCATAATCTCTATACAATTTTGTCCATAACACTTTTTTCCTGGAGGAGAGTCATTAGCCTCCAACATTCTTTATCATCTTAAGAATCATTGTTACATACCTTTGCTCATACTTAGGTGATGGAGTTTAAATGTGATAGTTCCCCTACTCTAATTGATAAGAATGGGCAGCTAGGTGGTACAGTGGATAGATCACCAAGCCTAGGATCAGGAAGACCTGAGCTGAAATCCAGCCTTCAGACACTTACTGGTCATGTGAACCTGGACAAGTAATTTAACCCTATTTGCCTCAGTTTCCTTATCTGTAAAATGAGATAAAGAAGAAAATAGCAAATCACTCCAGTACCTTTGCCAAGAAAACCCCAAATAGGATCATGAAGAGTTGGACATGACTGAAATGACTCAACAACAACAAAACAGTAACAACAACTAATAAGAACAGATTGCCGTAGAAGAGCTGACAGATCTGTTCCATTTCCACTTCATTTGTTACCTTCTTTCCATCTAGAGTAGTTGAGTTTCATGCCAAGCTCTTTTCAGGCTCATTTTCTTTTTCAAAACTATTTGTTATTTACTGGAGTGATGCTCATCATAATCTTGTATCATCTTCCTCTATAACATAACAGTCTCTTCAGCTCCCCAATATCTTTGCCAGTCTCACAGTTCACAGCTGATATATTCTAGCAGTTTAAATTCAGAAGGAATGTCTCCCTCCTTCAATTGGTTCTACCCAGTATGAATCAGATCCCTAAACTGGTCATAAGACTGAGGCAACTTAAGATCTAATGGACTGTGGTATAAGAGACATTAAAATAGATCAAAGGTAAAATGACAAAAACACCAAGGAGAGTCTCAGGCACTATGCTGTGAAACAATTTTTTCTTTTAAAGGTAAAGGGTGAACTGTCAGTCATGGCTTCATTCAAAAGGTAGAATTCCAGGCAGGCAATGAAGGGAAGGACTTAACCATTGGGAGGAGGAGTCTATTCTGGATATGAGACTTTTAACAGTTGGATGAAGGATCCCTTTCCAGATATGGGAAAGCATATGACCAAAGGCAAGGAGATATGTGAGAACAGGGGGGAAATGGGGAGCAGAAATGCCAATCTTACCAGAATAAAGAGCGTAAGAGGGGCAATGTTGCAAGACAAGACTGGGAAAGTAATTTGGAGTCAGATTGTGAAAAATCTTAAATGTTAAGATTAGAGTTACATATCTATCTGTCTGTTTCTTTTATTTATTTATTGGTTTACCAAAATCCTATAATTTTTTCCTCCCTCCAAGCTCTTATGCCATCATTCTTTAATTTCTCCTTTGCACTGACCTCATTCTATCTTTTGTTATAGTTTGGTGTAGATATTTCCTTTTTTCCCCCATCCCGATCATTAGACTTTATGTTCTTTAAGAGCAGGAATTGTGTAGTATTTGTCTTTGGTTCTTATCACTCAGGATATTGCCTCACACATAATGGGTTCTTAACATTTATGGAATGCATAAATGAATGATTCCTTGGCATAGGGAATGGTTCCAGTAAAGGTGCAGAAAGAAGGTTATGTGAAATGTTTACAGGAACAAGAATTCATATAGTTAGGCTGGATCATAGGAAACATTTTGGAAAACCATGTGAGAGAAGGATGGAAAGCTAGATTGTAGCCAAGTTTTGGAGGGATGTAAAGTCTATTGAATGGACTTTAAACTTTACCCAGGAGGCACTAGGGAGTCACTGAAGGATTTTGAGTAGAAGAGCAAGCTATTATTATTTTGTGGACTTGTTATCCAGGAAATAAACAGTGAAAAATGAAAGAAGTAAAACAAGAGAGTTAACATTGTTAACTAGTCAGCTAAACAGGAATCAGGGATGCTCTGGAATACCAAAGGAGAAATATGAAAACTATGCTTTCTAAAGTGAAACATTGTGATTGAATCAATCAATAGCTAAATAATGGTTGTAACTAACACTTAGGAAGTAACTTACAGTTTACAGAGTGCATTCATCAGATAATAGAAACAGCCTGCCCTTAATCATAGATCTCTGGTATAGCTTCAGGTACCCACAAGGATGAGTCAAGGGAGTTGCCATTCATTGGAGAATGTTATAGGATGTTGGATTCCCATGGTGCCTTGCATCTGAATACAGATTCTATTAAGTAATACAAATTAGGAAAACAAAATGATTTGGGGGTCATGTGAAAGGTTGTAGGGTGTTTCTTAGCTGTGAGCAGAAAGAATTGAACTGGGAAGGAGTGACTGTCATGAGCCATTAGTGGATAGGAACAGAGATGCTCTCCGTGGTCTTTGGCTACAGTTAGGTCACAGAAGTACATCACATAGAGTTGTACTGCTATAGCTTCCTGAAACCGTGATTAAAGGAAGAATCCCAGAAGCAAGCTGAGAAGGTTCTGCAAAACTGATTTGTCCTCCATATTCATCACTGAGAGAAGACAGAACTGTGTGTATATTTTTCTTTCTGTTCACATATTTGTTGAGGGACAGCTTCCCCATCCTTATATATATTTTTCCAGAAAGATTCTTCCTTATTCACTGCTGTGGGAAGTATAAGGGGTTGTAATCATTGGTATATGGACAGCAGAGAATGACAACATTGTCTGTTTTCTTTCTTGATATTTACAATGTTTTTGTTTGATCATATGCTTTTGCTATTAGATTGATGACTCTAGAATGGACTGATAATAGAAAATGTACTGAACTGGGACTCTGGCTATTATGTGCAAAATGGATTACCTATAATACTCATAATAAATGTAGAAGAAGTGGCCAGAGTTCTGAGAGACTCATAACTGTCCTATTAATTAAATAGTAAAGTATTATTATCCTAATTTAAAAAATGAGGCTACTGAGGCTTTGAGATGTTAAGTAATTTGTTCCAATGTTCAGTTAACAAGTTGGAATCTAGACTTACCAAATTACAGAATATCAGAATTGGTAGTGATGTCGAGAGGGTGTCAACTCTAATTTATATATGAATGAGTCAGTCCTCATTATAAAGTTCCCAACAAGTAGCCATCCAGCCTTTGCTGATGACTTTGCTGACTGAAATTTCACTACCTTTTAATGTAGCCAATTACACTTTTGGATGACTCTAATTGTTTGAGTCTTTCCTTCTAAGCAATTGAAATATGCCTCTTTATAATTTCTTCTTGGAGGTGGAGTCAAGATGGCAGCTTACAAGCAGGAGAACTCTGTGGCTCCCCCCCAACCACCTAAAATACCTATAAAATATGACTCTAAACAAATTTTAGAGCTCCAGAACCCACAAAATCACAGAATAACAAAGCTCCCACTGAAGGCAACCCAGTAGGCTGACAGGAAGGGGTTCATTGCAACACACTGGGAGCCCAGACCGGCACCACATAAACCCGCGGCTGGAGCCCTAGGGTGGCCAGAACAAGCCATGGCTGGAGCTTTCAGGAAAATGGATACCAGCAGCTGTGGCAGTTTCCAGAATTATCAACCCATAAGAAACAAAGACTAAGTGAAAGGTCAGTGGAACTTGGCTAAATCTGGGGGAGAAAAGCAGGTCTGGCCATCTGCCTCCAAGGCAAGAAAGCAGCAGAAGTGACAGCTCTGCTGCTGCTGCCACGTGGCTGCTTCAGAGCTCCTGATCTGCAGATTACAGGGGGGCCAAGTGATCATTCAGAGGCTAAGTGCTCCTGCCTTAACCTGCCTGGATCAGGATCGTGGTCTTGGGTGGTGGTCCTGAGGTGTGTGATCAGTGAGCCAAAGCTGGTGGGGGCTGCAGAGATGGTGGCCTTCTAATAGCCCCAGAAATTGTGAAAACCCCAGCGATTTGGGACAAAGCTCTACCACCCAGGAAGCAGAGTTATACTGAGCCCCAAAGTCAAGTAATTGATTGGCAACATGAGCAGGCAAAGGAAGCAAACCAAGTCCAGCAATCCAACTTTAGATTCCTTTTTTAGGGACAAAAAGGATCAAGGCATGGAACAGGAGGAAGACAACACAGTTGTCTGCACCAAAATCTTCCAGGAAAAATGTAGACTGGTTATAAGCCATAGCAGAGCTTAAGAAGGATTTTGAAAACCAAATAAGAGAAGTGGAGGAAAAATTGGGAAGAGAAATGAGAAAATCATGAAAAGAGAGTCAACAACTTGACTGAAGAAAATAACACCTTAAAAAAATAGATTAACTCAAATGGCAAAAGAGGCCCAAAAAACCAATGAGGAGAAGAACACCTTAAAAAGTTGAATTTGTTGGATGGAAAAAGAATTTCAAAAGCTTTCTGAAGAATATAACTCCTTCAGAATTAGGCTGTGGGGGAGAGTTGTTAGAAGCACACACTTCTGTAAAGGGACAGGGACAAAGGAGGGAACAGAACAAGTGGGAGGCAGAATAGGAAGTAGGGAAATATAGTCAGTCTTTCACAATATGTCCATTGTGGAGATATTCTGTGTAACTACACATGTGTGGCCTGTATTGAATTGCATGTCTTTCCAGTGAGGGTGGGTGATGAGGGAGTAAGGGAAAGAATCTAGAATTTAAAGTTCTAAAATCAAATGTTAAAAATAGTCTATATATATATGTCTATATACATTATTATCATTATCATTATTTACATGCAACTGGGAAATAAGATATACAGGTACTAGGGTAGGGAGATCCATCTTGCCCTACCAGAAAGTCAGACGGGTGATGGGCGAGGATATGGGAGAGAGAAGATTAGGGGAGGGGGTATACAGTGGGATTGCTGTTTTGGGGTGGTGGCTAGGGGAAAGATGGGGAGAAAATTTATAACTCAAAATCTCAAGGAAATGAATGATGTAATCTAAAAATAAACAAAAGTTTAAAAAAAGAAAAAAGTTTAGAATGATATGAATATGAAATTAAAACATTAAAGGAGAGAATTGGAGGGAAAAAAATATTTCTTCTCACTTCTATTCCCTTAGACCTAGTAAAAAAAAAATGCCTATTAGATCTACAGGTAGGAGAGAAGCTGATGCTCAAACAAGAAATAGAAAAGATAATGAAAGATAAAAAGGATAAATTTGATTACATAAAATTAAAAAAATTTTTTGCATCAACAGATCCAATAAAGTTAAGATTAAAAGGGAAAAATAACTGGGAAAAATCTTTGCAGCAAGTTTCTCTGATAAAGGTTCAATATCCAAGATACAGAACTGATGCAAGTTTATAAAAAAAGAGCCAATCTTCAATTGATAAATGGTCAAAGATACAGACAGAGAGTTCTCAAGAAACCTAGATTATCTTTAGACATATGAAAAATGCACCAATATGAATACAATACAAAACACTTTTAACACAAATAAAGTCAGATCTAAACAATTGGAAACATATTAATTGCTCATGGGTAGGCTGAGCCAATATTATAAAAATGACAATGTAACTTAATTTACTTATTAAGTGCCATGCCAATTGAACTACTAAAATTTATTTTATAGAACTATAAAAAATAACAAAATTCATCTGGCAGAACAAAAAAATCAAGGATTTCAAGGGGATTAATGAAAAAAATGTGAAGGCAGTTGGCCTAGTCATACCAGATCTCATGGTATTATCAAATGACAATCAACGGAACAATCTGGTACTGGCTAAGAAATAGAGACATGGATTCATAGAATAGATTAGGTACACAACACATAGTAGTAAATGATTTTTAGCAATCTAGTGTTTGACAGATGCGACTATTCAGGGCTCTTTTGAAATGAACAATTTAGCACATAAGAGGTACTGTCAGGTAAAATACTTCAACTAGTCCAAGGATTGCCATATCCTGTTTCAGACTTTCATTTCCTCTCCCCTGGAAATTGCAATAACTTCTCAAATAGTTCCCTTGTTTCTAGTCTCTTCCCCTCTAACTTAGTCTGTTTGCTTTTGCCAGATCAGCAGCATCCTGTTGCTTGTGACACTGTTTATCCTGTTCATATTCTTACCCCAGACCCAGTATTGTTTTCATGAAACCAGATAATTTTGCTTCTGAAAGCTAGAAATGAACTGTCCAGAATTGCCTGGGTTTTTATTTTTTATTTTTTTGCATTTTTCCTGTTCATTTTTCCTTGTATTATAATTATTTCACAGGGTTTACAGGGTTTTTAGAGTAGAAAGATACTTTAGAGATATTCTAGTTCAACCCCCTTATTTTACTACTGAGGATAGTGAAGTTCAGAGAGGTAGATTTATATGTATGTATCTATATGTGTGTGTACATATGTAAAATCCCCAATGTGTATGTACATATGTAAAATCTCCAAATAACTACAAGGTACTTGAAGGCAGTGACCTAATCTCTTCTATTTTTGTTCTTTTCACCACCCAACACAGAGCTCTACATACAGCAGAGACTCAATTTTTGCTCAGCTGGAATACTTCCTTGGAACCTATATAGAAAGTATTTTCTCTAAAACATAACCAAATATTCACACAATACACCATCTTTTATGGAGGGTCAACCTGTCCTCCAACTTTGCCCTATCTACTTCTAAACACCCATGAGTAGAGATAATTAAGAAAAAAATACAAGAATGACTAAAACAGTAATTGGAAAAGAATAGTTATGTTCAAGAGTGAAGACTCATTAAGCTTGAAGAACCAAAATATCTGAAAGCAATTTACATGCAGAGACTCCAGATGCAAAGGCTGAACAAAGCAAAGTTCCCTCATTAGGAGTGTAAAAGATCACCTTTGATACTGCTTTTCATGTCTCCCTCCTTTATTCTTTCTAATTGTTGTGCCATCCCCATTCTCCTGATTATATTAGCGTAGAATGATGGCACATTCCTATCTTGAATGTCCTTAAACTATATAAACAGATACTTGCTTATCCAAACAGTATTTTCTAAAATGGCTACCATAACCTTGCCCAGTTGCTTGTTGGCATATAATACAGTAAAACGAAAGTTTATAAAAAGTACCTGCTGTATACAAAGCATTGTTCCAGGTCCTGGGGTAACAATTAGAATAGATTAACTTTGCTGTGTTGGAGAGGACAAAATTCTAGTCTTTGTGTGAGAAGACGCCTGTGAATATGAGGCTGAATTAATTTTTAAAGA
>CM053583.1:65871199-65900279 GCA_028627135.1 Pseudochirops cupreus | reverse complement strand
TCCCTCCTTCCCTCCCTCCTTCCCTGCTTCCCTCTTTCTTTCCCTCCCTCCCTCCTTTCCTCCTTCCCTCCTTCCTTCCTTCCTTCCTTCCTTCCTTCCTTCCTTCCTTCCATAATCTCCCAACCCTTTTTTGTTTATACTGACCATTTATTTCCTATTTAAAAGTGCTTCATATATTAGTTATGTTTTGGAATTGCATATGGCAGTATTGTCATATACTTTAATGCAAGTGGTCCCTGCCATGGTGCAATTCAGAACTCATCATTGTCTGCCCAGCCCATGAGACTTTTGTCCATGTGCTTCTGTAAACTCTTAACAATAGCAGCAGCAGCAGCCACACTATGTATATAGCACTTTACATTTAATCTCATTTGATCCTTACAGTTTTGAGAGGGAGGCACTATTTCTGTTTTCATCTGTGAAATGAGGATCAGTGACTTGTCCAGAGTATGAGGCAGAATTCAAATTCAGATCATCCCAAATCCCAAGTCCAGCACTTTCTCTTTTGTACCATCTAGTACAATGAAATCACCAGCCCAGCCCCTCCCCACCTTATGCCTGGTATAATTCTTTATTTATCTGAAGGTAATACCAGTAATTTGGAAGGGCTCTAATATAAATATTAATTAGTACTCATTGGTCCCAACAGAGTTGTACCCAATTAGATTACTGGGGTTGAATTTTGTCCTGCTTTTTCTTACTCTGCTCTATCTGAATTATGACCACATCCAGTATCACACAATGCCTTAAAACCTACACAATAAGCTTAATTCCCACAAAAAAATCCTTTTATTCCATGTGTTTTTCCTTTCTATTTCTAGTGTGGAGTCATGGGGTAGAAGGGGCACAGGGTACAGACAACCACAGATTTTTCTGCCACATGGCATTTCCATGGTCAGTGCCTAACAGAATAGGAGACATCTGCTGCAGCATGAACGGGGCTATCAATTCATCCCTGCATAGAGTGTAGTCCAGTAGTATCAATGGGAACTTTAGTGAACTTGGCAGCTGGGTGTGGAATGGTTCCATCCCCAAAATGGAGCTTTGGCTGTTTGTGATTAAGTTGAATTAGTCAGTCAGAGACAAGTCAGGATGTACAGCCTTAGAAACTTGATTCTAGCAGAAACAGTGAACCAGGCTGTGGAATACACTAATGCCCCTCCATTTCCTCTTGTATTTGGGCACCATCAGCTTGCAGAATCCTTCTCAACATGCCTGCTGTGTTTCTTGTTTCTCTCTTTGTTCCGGCACTTAATCAAACAGTGCCTTGCAATGCTAATTGTCTTGTGTTTCTTCTCATCCTATTTATGTTTTTGCTCCTCAGAAGGCAAAGACTGTGTCCTAATAGTTTTGTATTCTCCTTTATCTTAATAGGTATATCAGCTTAGTAGGTATTCATCAGGTGCTTGTAGAATGAATAGATGGTGTTACCTTATACCCTTATATCCCTCTGTTCTCCAAACAGAACATTTTTCTTCTGCCATATTGGTCCACTCAGTCTCTCAAATATTCTTCCTGCTTTTCTTCCTTAGTGCTTCTGCTCAGAACAATGACTTGCCTAAAATATCCTTTTAGCCTCCTCTTTACCTAAAGCCTACCCATCTTTTGAGGTTCTGGAGACAGGCAGTCTTATGCACTCCTGGTGGATAAGAGTGCTATCCACCAAAACTGAAATGTATAAACACTATTTGTAGCCAGTAATAAAAGTGATATTGTTTTTAGTGTAAACTTGGTTACATATTTGTTATTTCAAAGATATCTCATTTTAGGTGTGTAACTTTATCTATGTAGATGACCAATTTGGCGATGAATATGGTACATCTTTGTATCTGCACTTATCCTGAAGATAAAGCCTGGTACCTTTTACGTAGGGGTTGGTCAAGTTATACTCAATTAGTCAATTAACTTGGAAAAATCCTTTACTGATGTCATCTGGTGATGCTGCCTCCTGATATGGAGGTGACCTTGAGTTGTTCAAGGTTATTTCCCTAGAGTGTATAATTTGTTAGGTAGAGAGGCATGGTGTAAGGGTCTTTGGACATGTGTCTATCATGTCAGAGTTGGCTTATCCAGGTGCTGCTCAGAGGCTTCTCACCAGAAAAATTGGCCACCAGGTGATTTTCTTCCCCCAAAGCAGCTTAGAAAAATTGAATCTAGTTCAGGGGTTCTTTACCTGGGTCCTTAAGCAGATTTCAGGGGGATTGGAAACTTGGATGGGAAAAAAAATTACGTCTTTACACTAATTTCTAATGGAAAGCTAGCATTTTCTCTATTTACCAATGTAATTCTGAGAAGGGGTCTGTTCATAGGTTTTGTCAGAATGGTCCATGACACAGAAATTCGAGTCAACAAATATTTATCAAACACCTACTATGCGTGTGTCAGACACTTTCCCAAACAGTAAGTGCCCCAGAGGGGCCATGGCCTATGTGGAGGAAGCTCCCACTTTGATGAAATTATGGGTTCCTGAAGTATTAGAGTACGCCCTTGGGTGGTGTGTGTGTATATATACATGGTGGTGGTAGTGGATTGGTGATTTTGTGAGCGCAGGGATTCTCCCCACTGGTCTTGATTACGGTCCTTCTGGGCTCTCTCTCCTCATCCTGGGGGATTCTTGTCCGTGGCTATAAAAGGATCTGCCCAACATGCAGAGGACGTTCTTTTACCTTTTCATAGAGACCACTGAAGAACTCTAGTCATCCATTTGCTATAACTTGCTCTTAACACTCGACCATCACACCTCCTTTTCCAATCACATATATCCCTGTTCTCTTTTATGCTACTTCTCATATGCAAGTCATCAATAGCAAATCTGCTGTAGCCTATTTGGGCCCAGTTAATCAATCAACAAGCATTTATTAAGCACCTTCTGTATGTAAGGCATTGTTCTGGGATCTTGGTAAACAAAGACAAGAGAAATAGTCCCAGCTGTTAAAGAGCTTAGAACACAAGCATGTTTCCAAAAGGCTATGGACCTAGAACTCGGAGGGAGTCAGTGGTTATATCGTCCAGCCCCGCTCATTTTACAGATGGGGAAAATTAGGTGCAAGATGGTTAAGGGACTTGCCCTAGGTGACATAGATAGTATTCAGAGGCAGCATTGTAAGTCAGGTTCTCTGACTCCAGAGACAATGTTCTTTCTCCTCTACTAGACTACCTCCTTTCTATTACTCAGCATATAGTATTACTTGAAGAATATTCACATTAAAAAGATGGACTCAGATTAAGTGCTAATCAGACCATTCCTGCCCTATCCTTTCCCCTATTGTTAGTACCTCTGAAATCACTTTGTATTTATTTGGATATGTTTTTATTAACTTATCTGAGTATATGCTATGTTTCCAATAGAATGTAAGCTCCTTGAGAGTAGGGAAAAATATTCTTCTTTGTAGAACTCAAAACCTGTCACCAAGGTGTGTTGAATTGAGTTGAATTTTGTGATAGGAAGCAACTTGGAATAATTGAAGGCATAAATGTTATGCAGTCTACTCTCCTCATATTCAGTTCTCGGCCCAGTGCATTGTTTATCTCAGGTGTCTGTCCAAGACATGTTATATCCTGAGGGATTAACTCAATGAGTTTTTCATCCAACTGTATATAATCCTTAAGAAAACTGACATTTCTAATTTACTTGTTTTTCCTTTTACTGTGTGGATTATAACTGAGATCTCTTGCTTGAACTTGGATCTCATTTAGAAATCTCTGCAGTGTTCACTAAATTGCAGATTTTGGGAGTTTGAAGGTATGTCAATCTAAGCTGCACATAAAAGAAATCCCCCTCCCAATATATTTGACAAATGGTCACCTAGCTTCTGCTTGAAGACCTCAAATGATCAGCAATCCCCTGCCATCTCGCAAGGCAGCCTGTTCCACTTTGGAACAACTCCGATTGTTAGGAAGTTTCTCATGATCTTAAGACTAAATTTGCTTTTTTGCAGCAACTACCCATTCTTCCTGGTTCTGCTTTCTGAGGGCAAAGAAAACAAGTCTATTCTCTTCCATATGACACAACCCTTCAAATAGTTGAAGATGTTTATCATGTGCCCATGAGTTTTCTGTTCTCTAGTTCTCTCAACAAATCCTCATAAGAGCTAGACTAAAGGCCTCTTACTCTTCTCTTCATACCCTCCAGTTTATCGATATTCTTAAAATTATGGCACTCAGAACTGAACACAATGTTCCAGATGAAGTCCAAAGAAGGTAGGATAACTACAAAGAGTCTAACAATTCCTTATTTTCAGAGATAAAGCCTCTATTAATATAAGCCAAGGTCACATTAGCCTTTTTAGTGGTCCTTTCACATTGCTTGCTGAGATGTATTGAGCAGGCAGTTCCCAAAACCTTTAGATCTTTCTCATATAAACTTTTGTGCAACAAACCCTCCCCCATGTACTTTGTGTGACATTGTAAGCTTCTTGCAAGTAGGGATTGTTTCATTCTTTGTATCTCAGTGCCTAAAAAAGTACTTAAGTATTTAACAAATACTTGATTGATTGTGCTAATTCCTTGTGTTTGATGCAGTCAACACAATGCCACACAAAACCAAGAGCATTCGGAGGCAGCTTCTATAAAGAAGTCTTCCTTATGGAGGACAACCTCTATGACAATGATGAACAACTTTGGCCATTGTATGTCTCCCTACTTTATGTCGTCCTTGATACTGATACACAAATGATTGTTGAAAAAAGCCGTCTTGGTGTCCCAGTATATACATGCAAAACAACTTATTGGAAAAGAGTCAAAATTTTTATAGCTTTTGTACAACATGTTGTTGAGCTTAGCTAGGTTGGTCTTCAATTGACGTATCCGTGGTCAAGCACCAGGCCTATACTAGAAGTCTTCCTATCTTGGAAGGATCAGCTAGAGGTCTTGTGCTGTGTTCTCAGCCTCTGCTCTCTCTTTGAGAAGGCACAGTTTCCTTCATGCCTCAGTGAAGTATCAGGGGACACTAAAATAGATAACTGCCATGACTAACATGACATGACAAATTGAACTTTGCTTTTTCACCTTCATTTTGAGGACTTATGGATAGGGTCATGACCAACTGGAAGTAGCAACCTTGAGCTCAGCACCCAGTTAATGGACTTGTACATTCCTTGCTGGGACATCACTATTAAATGCCTGGCTGGAGCAATATTTGTGTTAGATGACATGCAAAATATATTACAGGAGCATTCAACATTACCAAGACAAAAGGTACAGAACAGCCAGGGGGATAGAGATAATTGCTTATGTTTGATGTGATAACAAATCAAGCATGAAATGATCTGCATCAATATAATAGCTTGTTTGTATTTGTTTGGCCAGGCTTCCTTCGCTACTCATAAATAAGGTACTTAGGCAGAACTTGGGTACAGAGTAGATTACCGTTGCCCATCTAAGTTAATAACATGATTGTCTGTGTAAAATATAAGTAACAGATATTTCTTTGAAAATGATCTTCTTTCCTTTTTTTTTCCCTGAAGGAGACAGTACAAGAACAATTGAGCATAATCTGAAAATTATTTCTTCCCTAATCTTGTTCTATTTTTTTCTGAAAAAGTGGAAATTGATCATTAGCTTTCTACAAAGATTGTCCAATGTATGGCTTCTTTTTGAATCTCCCAAGTTGCATCTCCTTAACACCGATATTCTTTTTTGGATGCATTCTCAGTCAATCAGTTTGCATTTATTATGTACCTACTATGTGCTGGAAACCATGCTATAAACTTTATGGCTACCACTCCTGAAATCTTTTGATTTCAGAAGAATCACAATTGCAGATGACTGAGAGGGCAAGGAGAAAGTTCATGGTGGGTACAACAAGGCTTCAGCATATTGCCAACAATGACTTATGTGCAAGAAGTTGTGTGAGAGGCATTACCAAGAAAAGATATGGCTAGAAAAGACAGTCACATAAAGAGAATCGGGTATGAATAGTCTGAGCATTATGCTAGCAAAAGAAAGACCCACATAAGACTTTCAGTGAATTGAACAAATGCACTATAAAAGAGGCTTTTGCCTGAGCATCATGTCCTGGAGACAGAGCTAAGCTCATGTCAAATTCAAATGACAAGCAGGACCATTCACTTAGGTACTGGGGGAAGGTCCCTACTCAACTATGTAGAACAATCTCTTTTTTTTCTAGTTTTTTTTTTTTTTTATAATAGGGAGTAATGCTTTAGGGATGTCTAGTAGGATGATTATGGTCAGAGATTCTCCACTTTGGCAGATTGAGGGGATTTGGTCATCAGTCTGCTACCTTTGGGGAACTCATGATTAGTTGATATAACCAGCAATTACTTTTACCTAGAGACATCTGAGGCAAAGGAGAGTAACTTAATATTTGTGAGTCCAGTAGGGCCCTTCCACCTATGAACACAAATTACATGAAAGGACAATGATCTCGAGTGAGTTTCATAGTGATGACATCATACATCTCTCAAAGTATTCTTTGGACTTACAGAATCTTAGAAGCTGAAAGCATTGTAGAGACCATCTAGTCAAACCTTGCATTTTGCTGATGAGGACACAGAATAGGGAAGTGACTTCCTTTAGGTCAAATAGCCAATCTATGATGAACTTGGATGAAGTTCATCTTTATAAAGCACTAGAGAGCTTTATTCTACTATGCTTTATTCTACAACACTAATTCCTGAATTCTAGTGTATTGTTTACATACTTCATCTTAATTTTCTATAATTCAGACATACAAATACACATATAGATGTATGCACACAAAAAAACCCATTGATTCAAAGCAGATATTTTTCAGATCCTTGTATTTTAGGTAATGTCTAAAATATTCTCCTGTCCATTGATTGATATTTGAAATGTCCTGTGTGAACCATGAATGAATAATTCAAATTTGATATTTTTAGTGAGATGTATAGACCCTTTTAGCTTTATAAAAGTTCATTTTTCAATACAAAAACAAGAAAATTTTTTATGCTTCTGGAGGAATTATGCAGTCTCAGATATTTTTAGTTACAGATGAGTTAGAGGTTGTTGTATTTCCAATGATATTGATAAAGATGTTTAAGTCAATAAAAGTTTAAGATCTATATTGTTATAGAATCTATGATGACATGTTTTTGAAGTAGGTAAGTTATTTCCTTGAAGAGAAAGTTTCTGTTTTTCTAATGAATCAGAAGACTCTGAAATCACAAACTACTTGAAATTCTGGAAAGCATCCTTCTTTGGGGCAATGAGCCATACTTGGAGTGTGTACTTTCTTGTGTTTTGTTGATCTCATTAGTAGGAACACTCTACCTGCTTGTTAAAGGAAATATCCTCATTAGATGCTATTTTAATTTCTAAAACATGTATTATTTTTATCTTTGTAACTCCAGTACCTAGCAGAGTTCCTTGTGTGTGTCAGATGCTTAGTAAATATTTATTTTAAAAAATCTGTAGTCTCATTGGCTTTGTCTTTTGCTTTGTAGTTATCAAATCCAATTCAGTCAAGAGGTGGTCTTGGAAGGCTTTATTATAAATGCAATTCAACATACATTAATTTAGTGTCTACCATATTCAAGGGCATGTTTCACAATCAGGATGATATTCCAACATGTATCTAAGAAATCCTTGAAATTGCAATATTGAAGCAAATGATAATCTCAGAGGTGAAGGCAGTAGCAGGTAGGGAGACCCTAAAAAGCTTACAAAAAGAGGGATTTGAACTGAGCCTTGAAGAAAGAGGAGTGATTATGCAGGAAAGAATAAGTCACAGTGTCAAAGGCTACAGAGATTTCAAGAAAGATTAGGACTGAGAAAATACCATTAGATTTGGCAATTAAGAAATCATTGGTAACTTTGGAGTGGAATGATGAGGTCAGAAGCAATTTTGAAGAGATTTAAAGAGCTTGAGAAGCAAACAAGTGGAGGCTTAGAGTTTAGACAGCTTTATGGCTTCCTATCAACAAAAGGTAGGAAAGATATAGAGTGATATCCAGTGAGAATGTCATGAAGGATGAGGGAGACATGGGAATGTTTGTAAGCAGAGAAGATCAATTTTATAGAGTGAGACTGAATATAAGTGAGATAGTAAGAACAGTCTCTTGGAGAAGATGTGAGTGGATGAGATCAAGGTTATATGCAAATTACTTTGGCAAGGAGAAAGAATACATCTTATTCTTTTTTTAAACATATTTTTTTTGGAAGGAAAAAGGTAGGGCAATTGGGGTTAAGTGACTTGCCCAAGGTCACATGGCTAGTTTTTTGTGTTAAGTGTCTGAGGTTGGATTTGAACTCAGGTCCTCCTGACTCCAGGGCTGGTGCTCTATTCACTGTGCCACCCAGCTGCCCCAGAATTCATCTTATTCTAAGACTGGAGTGAACAAGAATGTAGTTGGAGAAAATGTCCAAATGATGGTATGAGACGAAGAGGAGGGGAAAAGTAGAAGCCCTATTGAATGCCTCAATGGTCTCAGTTGAAAGAGTGGAGAAAGATGTAGGGGGATAGAGAATAGACAAGAAAATTTGAAACAGTCACTATAGAGAGGAGAATAGGGAATCAATTAAGGAGGAATGCAATGTTTTCCTTTTTGCAATGAGTACCCAATTGGGATTAAATAACACAAATTTATAGCCAGCCCTGGCAGCATCACTATGTCATTTCTTTTAGTTCCAATCAGTAGCATTCAAATAAGTGTGAAGGAGGTAGACAATGGGAGTAGATCAGTGTTGAGGCTTGGTAAGGTATGATTGGCAATAGAATAAGGAGGCAAGGGATTCCATAGTGGAGCATAGTGTAGAGATGAGTTGGATAGCAAAAGCATAGAGGGGAGAGGAGAGTATAGACATTTCAGAGGTGATAACCTGGGAAAGAAGAGAGTAATGGACTGAATGGAGGTCATAGTGAGCTTGAATAAAGTATGGGAGGTTACAAGGCATAGGGCAAGGTGGAATGATAATAACATAAACAGATAAAGGTTTGGGGAGTTTGTAAACAATGGAACACTTGTGGATGATGAAAAGGTCTACAAACACCTCTATGTGTAATTGAGGTGGAGTGGAAGTGAAAGTCATGGGGCTTGAAAAGACTAGAGGGACTGGAGAGTCTCCTTTATTGAAATCTCCTAATATGAAGGAAGGAAAGCAAAAACAATGATCCAGGAACTGAAGTCCCTGAAAAATGGGGGACATTCTAAGGGCTGATAGATAATAGTCACCAGGATGTTGATTGGTTGACAAATTTCAATAGTGCAAACCTCAAAGAAGGAGAAATTGGTGAATGATGGTGGTAGAGGCTGTATCTAGAAGTGACAACGGGGCCAAGGAGTATTTCAACTGCTCTTCCATGACTATTGAATTGGAGCGAAAGGAAGCAGTTATGAGAGAATGAATAACCATTACTGGAAAGGGTTATAAGGAAGTGGAGACATCAAGAGGGAGCCAGGTCTCAGTAAGAGACAAAAGAGAAGCATGAGAAAGGAAAAGGCTTAAGGTGAAAAGAATTTGGCTAATTCCAGAACAGTTATTCTAGAAGGCACAGTGGAAGGAATAGCTAGATCTGGAACGAGATATTTTGAGGGTTAGGGTAGAGGTAGATAGCATTAAGAAAACAGACATTTGGTGATGCAGATTGGAGATTGTATATTGATTCAAAATCATTGGAATGGGGCAAGAATAGGAAGGTGGGAACACTGAAGAGTCAATCTAGGCAGAATATCAGTTTTTAGAGAGAAGTTTGTTGAAGAATATACATGATTAGACTGTTTGAGGCCCTCTAAAGCTTTCCTCTCAACATACAGGAATAAGTAGACCTATGGAAGTCAACTCAGGAGGTGGCATTCCACTTCCTATTCTAGAATAGAGTCTGGGGGCCAAGAGGTGGAAGGTTTCTTATCATGGGCTTCTAACTACTAGATCCTACTGAGCCTTGAAGAAAGAGGAGTGATTATGCAGGAAAGAATAAGTCACAGTGTCAAAGGCTACAGAGATTTCAAGAAAGATTAGGACTGAGAAAATACCATTAGATTTGGCAATTAAGATCCTACTAAAACTGGGGAGGTGGGAGGTAGGGTCCACTCCACACCATCTCCACCTAGTAATGGAAAATTCTAGGTTACCATGGAAAGCAGGAGTCTGATGGCACTGGAAATGGTATCAGCACTCACTAGGTCAAGGAAAACAACGTGGAAGGAGTAATACAAGGTGTCAGCAAAATGATTCTTTGTTTCGTAGTATCTCAGCTCAAGAGAACATATGGTAGTTGTATGCTAACCATGCCTTCTCATCTCTCTGCTGCAGTGGTATAACGATGGATCTGGACAAGCATAGTCCTTTTGTAATCTGCATAGAACAATACAGGAAAGGAGGGCATTTAATATGATAGGAATTATAGAGCCTGTCTATAACTATCACCCTAATTATCTGATGCCATCTTTTTGCTTATATTCGTATCTTCAGTGCTTAGCTTAGTGACTGTCACATAGGAGGAGCTTAATAAAATAACTTGTTAACTGACTGACATCAAGGGAGATTTGTAGCCTAACTTGAGATACCCAATGGCTCAAGGATATGTATAAGGGAAGAAGGAGCAAGGTATATCTGTCCTATAGGCTGATATACTAGAGATAGTAGATCTTTAAAAGGAATAATATCCAAGGTATACAGTGAGAAGGTCTCTAGGTGATGTCAGAAGAAGTGAGGGAATAAATTATGGAGTGAAAAGCACCCTCCTGACCTAGTATCCAGATTGTGCCAGGATTTTGTTTCTTTCTCCTGTTCACTTGGGAATCTTTGTGTTATCCTACCCAACAGGGTTGCACCGGGAAATGGGAGAGGGCATGGGAGGACCAGGGTCTCCAAGCACTAATTAGCAAAGCCAGAACTTTCTAGGGTAGAAGGTTCTAGATGTAGTATGTTCTAAGAAAGCAGCTTAAGGGTGGGGATAAATAGCCAAAAGGAAGGAGAGTATATATAACAACAGCTTGTTGCAAAAAAGATGAGACTCAGAAAACCAATAAAGGATAAATTATAATCTAGTTGAGAAGGAAATAAAACCAGCACATGAAATGCTTAAATATCCTGTCAGTGCAGGATATGATTAAATGTTCAAATGGGTAGTGGAATCCAAATTCCATAAAATCAGAGGAAGACTAGTTCATGATAGGTTAGATTAGAGAAAGGAGCCATGGGAGGACTTGAATTGGATTTTGAAGAATGGGAAGGATTTAGATAGGGGAAGAGGAAGTAAGACCTTCATCTATGAGCAAAACCTGGAATAAACTCTGTGTGAGTAACAATTAGGAGACTGGTTTGGGTGGAATGGAGGGATTCGTGTTGGAGCATGGTGGCAAGAGTAAAGGTTGGATATCTAGGGTGGAGATTTGAATTCTGGGCTAAGGAGTTTGGTCTTTATCTACCAGTAGAATGTAAGCTCCTCGGAGGGCAAGAAATGTTTTCATACTTGTCCTTGTATCTTCAGTACCTAACACAGTGCTTTGCACATAGCAGTCTCTCCTCTCCTGACTGGAGGCTGCCTTTCCAGGACCTTCATTTTAGGAAGGATTCCAGTCATGCTTCATGCCCAGTTTTCTCCTCCTTCTCCCTTCTGTTTTGCCATCATGGAGCAAACTCCTTCCTGAAGCCCTCCTCTCCTGATTGGTGATGCCCTCCCTGATATCATGTTCTAGGAAGGACCTCAGCCATGCTTTAATTCATTTCTGCCTGGACACTCCAGATTGTTCCTCCTCTTCATCTGCCTCCCTTCCCTTACTCTCCTTCCCTCTTCCCAATTTCTAGCTCCCCTTTTATGGGTTGTCTTCCTCCATTAGAATGTAACCTCCTTGAAGAAAGGGCTGTCTTGCTTACTTATATTTTTTATCCCTGGTGCTTAATAAACATTTTGTCTGTCTAATAAATGTCTTATCTATCTTTAATACTTGTGTATTGTATTGAATGGATATCAATTTATATTGTGGCTGATGATGTGGTCATTAAAGGTTTTAAGTAATTGCAGTCCAGAGATAAAATCCATACAATTTTTGTTGCTAACAGCACTTAAGTATAACCTATAATTAAAAATAACCTATAATTAAGCCCTAGAACAGAAGTGTAAAGAGTAAAACTGCTCTCTTGCTTTTCCAGATGTCAGTTTCTCACATGCCTATTTTGTGTCTCACTGTGATGAATGGTTAAAAAGAAAAACTGATGAATTCCTTTCCATGACAAGGATTTTAACGAGGGAGTGCAGGAGACAGGTTTTCCTAAGCAAATATTTTGTCATGCCACAGTTGTAACTCCCCTGGGATATGAGGGTTGCCCTCCTTGGGGATGCACAGACCCAATTTGGGGTACTATTTCTCCTCACCTCTCCTAAGCTGCTTTCTCCTGAACACTATGTATGCTGGTGTTGAAAATTCAAAACATGTTTGGCTTATGGACCAAAATACAGACTCCTTATTGAAAGCCTTTCCCAGTCTCATTAAAACCCACCTTTCTAATCTTATTTCTATCAGTTGCTTCTCAACAGCAGTATGCTCCAGCTCAGTTGGACCAACAGCACTGATCTCTTCTTCCTGCCTCCCTGTTTTGTCATATCATCAGATCTATAACTAGGCATTCTGACATTTGAGACAAATTCAGTTGAGTGAGAAGGTGCAGTCCAGCTATGGGTGCAGAAGAGGCAGATGTTCATCATCTTCCCTCCTCAGATCTCTGCCACCTTTTGATGTCACATCTTCAGTCTCTCAGGATTTCTTCCTTCTTCTGCAAACCTTTATGGAAGGGCACAGACAGTAGACTGGGAGGTACAGAGATTGTGGGCTACAAGGAGGGGAAGGGAAACATTTCTTAAATGTCTACTAGGTGCCAGATTCTGCACTTCACAAATATTATTTCACTTGACAGTCACATCTGAGTGAGATAATCAGTATTATTATCCTTTTTTACAGATGAGGAAACTGAAGCATACAATGTTTAAGTGACTTACCCAGGATCACACAACTAGTAAATGTTTGAGGCTGGATTTGAACTCAGGCTTTCTTGACTTCAGCCCCAGTGCCCTATCCACTGAACCACCTAGCTGCCAACCTGGGTGTCAGTACCTGCAGCAAGATGCCAGCTCTTTTCACCATAGTTAGAGCTATGCAGGCCATCCCCTGCCTGCAATATTCTTTCTCATCTCCTTTCAGAGATTTTATCTCCTTCAAGGCTAATGCTCAGGTCCTCTTCTTGAAGCCTCCCCCAATCCCTCCAGCTAATAGTGTTCTCTGCTTCCTTGATTGTATAATAAACAAATTGATTCAAATAACCTTTAACAAGTAGCATATGCAGAGCTCATCATTGTGATGAACTGTTGACTGAAGAAGTGAATGTTAATGGCAAGATTTTGCTCAAGGATTGGAGACTAAGGGGGCGCCCACTAGTTGGAGAATGGGTGGACAAGTTAAGGGTTTTGAAAATAATGGAATAGCCTTGTGCTGTCAGAAATGATGAAGGGGATCCTTTAGAGAAAACTGCAAAGACTGGAAAAGTTTGTGTGCATTCAGGAAAAGTAAAGTGAGTAGAACCAGGATGATGATTTATACAATGACCACAAGAGTGTAATGAAAAGCAACTTGAAATGGCTTTCATTGTTGTTATTCAGTCATATCTGACTCTTCATGACCCCCATTTGGGCTTTTCTTGACAAAGATACTGGAGTGGTTAACCATTTTTTTTTCACTCCAGTTCATTTCACAGATGAGGAACTGAGGTTAAGTGATTTGCACACATCTAGAAAGTATCTGAGGCCAGATCTGAAATCAGGAGAAGAGTCTTCCTAAATCTCAGTCCACTGCTCTAGCTGCCCATTGATAAATTCAATGTGCAACAATGGCTCCAATGGATTGATGGTGATGCGAGCTTTTCACTTCCTGACATTGGTCCATTGTATAGAGTAGAAGTGGAGGATGAGATGTCTATTTCTGGACACGGCCATTATGGGTATTTGGTTTATTCAATGATGTTTATTTCTATAAGTCAGGTTTATTGCTATATGGTCAGGTTTTTTTTTGGACTTGGATGGGAGAATTTGGGGGGATGGGCAAAATGGCCTAATGCTAGGAATGTCAAAAATAGCATCAATGAAGTAGCCAAATTTATCATATATTTAAGCTAAATTAAAAGAAGGTATGATTTCATGTATTATCCTCTTTTTTCTCTTCTTTGTATATGGAAAGGCTCATGCTGGTGTTTGTCAAGTTTAGAATAATAAAAAATAAAAATATAAAAAAAGTTTTTTTGTTTTTCTAGAAATTCTGAAACATTGGGATAAGTATTTTGATTTAGAAATGGTTCGAAGCAATTGAATAATTGTACTTCTGAGGTTAAATTACCAAGTATATGGATCAAAGAGAAAGTGTAATAGACTGATAAGTAGTTCAGATTACTAAGGGCAAACTAGACATTTTTTAGAATGAGCTTACTTTACTGTTGAGTCCAATGCCAGTTATAAGATGCTATTTAGAGTGAATGCCATTAAGCCCTGGAGATAAGGAAGTTCGATCTGCCAAGAAAATGAGAAAGGTTTAGATAATTCTGTTTGTAATTTCATTTTTCTGTCTTCTCTTGCAGTTAATTTTGACCATTTTCAAATATTGCGGGCCATTGGCAAAGGGAGCTTTGGAAAGGTAAGAATAATGGATTTTTGTGGCAATTCAACCAAATGGCCAATTGGGCTGCAGTCACAGGCATTTGTGTGAATTGACTGATGTGGTCTGTGAATTTTCCATTTGACAAAGGGAGTTGGTTTTCCTGGTTTGGATCAGAAAGGCAGGTCTGAATGGCTTCCTCTGGTTGCTGGATAACTTTGCTCCCTCAATTAAATCACTGCAGAAGGACTGGCTAAAAGTGGATTCTCTTTGTGATAATTTAAGATTGCTAATGGAATTTCTTTCATAAGGGACTAAAGAGGAAAAATGGAAAAAAAAACCCAACGACAATCCAGAATCAATCATCAGAAAAAAGGCAGCATGTAAAGCCTGACTTTGTATGAATCATAGTATTTGGACAGCTAAGATCTGGGATGTCTGTCTGTTCTCCAGTGAAATTCTACCAGTATTATGAGGAGAAAACAATGGTGGAGGTAGAGGGGAAATGTCAAAATTAAAGATGGAAATGCTGGTATTTTGTCCCCATGGGCTCCATCTAATAATTCAGCATTGTTAATGCATACAGCATTGTGTTAGGCACTTGGGGAGGCTCAAACTTAGTTCAATTTCAGCTCAGCAATGATCTATTGTACAAAATTTACAACAAAAAGCCCAGCTCTTGGCCTCAGGGAGTCTTCATGGAGCTTACAATTTAGCCAGCTCTGTTGCTACTTGTGCAGAATTTTTCCATATGGAATGAAAATGTGGATCCTGATGGGATGAAATGAATGTGTGCATCCCAAGGAACTGAACAAACACAGCTTAATCAGTTTTGAAATGTGTGCATTTGAATTGGGCATCTAATTTTTTAAAACTCTCATGATGCTCACATGTTTATTGAACTACCAATAAAACTAAAACAGTAAAACTGAGATATGGTAGTATCCTCACCTTCAGTGACAAATAGTAGCTTAAAAAATGTGTGTCACCATTGAATGTTAAATGAACAACTTCAAGCTTTGTCCCTGTGAACACCCAAAACACAAATGGAATCATTGAACTGCCAAATGAGTTGGTCTAGACATGAGGCAGTGTGTGATGGTTGGTGGAGAAAGCTTATGAACTTGGAGTTAGGAGAACTGGGTTGATGTACTAGCTCTGACACTTATTACTACTATGATCTCAGACAACTCATGTAAGTTGTCTCAGAATCTCAGTTTGCTCATCTGTGAAATTGGTATAATTATAATTGTACTACCTATATCACCAAGTTGTGAAGAAAATGCTCAAGGTCCATAGTAATGGGAATTGCTATTGTTGATAAAGGGAAAAGTCCTTGAATACTATGTAAGTCACACAATCTTAGATTTGGAGGGACCTTAGAAATCATCCAGTCCAACCTTTTACCCAGCATGAAAATTTTCTGTATGACTTCTTAGTCAGAATGCTCCCTGGGAGAACAGAGATTCCATTATTTTTTTACAATGTATCCATGTCTTTTTTTTACTTCTTTAGGGGGTCCTGGATCAGTTGAACTTATTGCAATGCATATCTGGGCACTTGTGGGTTCTTTCCCCTTTTTTATGATCTCTTTGGGATACAGACCCAATAGTGCTATTGCTGGATTGAAGGGTATGCACAGTTTTATAGCACTCTGCATGTAGTTCCAAATTGCTCTTCAGAATGGTTGGATCAGTTCACAACTCTATTAACAATGGATTGGTGTTCCAATTTTCCCACATCTTCTTCAACATTTATCATTTTCCTTTTCTGTCATATTAGCCAATCTGATAAGTGTGAAGTGGTATCCCAGAGCTGTTTTAATTTGCATTTCTCTAATCAATTCCCCAACAAATTTTGCTGATTTTCCAAGGAGATCCTACTGTATCTCTTCCTCAGTCTTTCTGTTATCATTTTGAAAGGAATGATACAAAATTTTTTACATACTTATATCCCATACTCTGTAAAAATTCATATATAAACCTAATGACATATATTATGGCATTTGCCAAGCCCACTATTTGTTTTTCAATCATTTCAGAAATGTAGTCATTACCTACTTTTTCTTTTTTTCTTTTTTCTCTGGCCTGATTTTGTCTGTATAGGAGCTCCCATTAAAAGAATTCTCCCTACCAATCCAAAATTGTTTTTGATAGAGAGAAACACTCTTAGAGATTTGTCAGGGGGTCACTGAAAATTTAAATGACTTTCCCAGGATCATCTAGACAACATATGGTGATGGGGCAGGGGGAGGGAGAAGAAGGGAGTAAGCATTTACATAACAAGTACTATATTCCAGATACTGTGCTAAGTGCTTACGAATATTACCTAACTTGATAAAAAGTAGGACTTGAACTCAGGTAATCCCAAGTCCAAAGCTAGCTTCCTGTGTGCTGTGCTAGATTGTTTTTCTAGCATGCTCAAATAAAATTAAAAAAAAATTCACTTTCCTCTGTGAGGAATTGTTACTGCTGATTTATATAAAGATTTTCTATTTTTCTTCCCTAAATATCTTGCTTGCCACAGGCCTGGTCATAGAAAGCATTCTGAAAAATGATATGTTTAAGATGAACTCAATCAACAAAATGGTATTGAGTATGTGCGAAGTACTGCAATTTTCATTTGGCTTTCTGTCCTATACCAGTGACTTACCCTGACAGGATAAGTTACCTTCCTTCTTAGAATCTCCCTCCTAAGGTTCTTTTTATTCAACTTATAGACTCTATGACCATTTATATCATCAAACAAATGAGACCGCCTGAGATGATCTCACAGAGATCTTAGAAATTAACTCAAGGAATAGGACTTTATTTATGAAATCAATTCTATGGCCACATATGAGCAACGTTTCATAATACTTGACTATATTCCTGACCTGTCGTGTTCCGTTGTGGGTAGCAGCAACAGGTTGAGAATATCTGATTTTTCCTTGACAGCATGGCAACCATTTTAATCAGTCTAAAGGTACTGCGGTCAACTTGCACTAGCTTGACTGTCAGAAGGAAGCTTGTAGGGAGGCCAATTCCTTTGCTCAGCATCTGGTCTGCTCTTCTCCTTCCCTTTTGAATTCATTGTGGTCTTGATCCTACTCTTTTAGATTATTCAACCCAGATCTGACATCCTTGATATACTCTCCTGGCTTGTAGGACAGAAAAGAAGAGGGGGGCATTGGAATCAGCAGATCATGGTTCAAATCCCAGCTTTACCAGCCTCTACCAGAGTGACTTCAGGCAATTCAATTCAACAAATGATTACTAAGTAATTTCTATGTGCCAGATACCAAGTGGGGGGAAGGAGTAAAAAAGGCATAATATCTGTCCTCTAAAAGTTTTAACCTAACCTTTCTGGACCTCAGTTTCCTCATCTGTAAAGTGAGGGGACTTTTCATTACTGTAGATAAAATTCATTTATGTTCTCAGATCCAATTTTAATATTTTAATTTTCACAAATTTAACATTCCAATTTTAACATTCTGAGGATTTTAATGTTAGCAAAGAGTCTCTTAGTTTACAGAGGAGGCAATTCAAGCCTTCAGCAGCTAAGTGACTAAACAGGGATGGGTAACCTGTGGTCTTGAGGCCACATGCAGTCCTCTAGGTCCTCAACTGTGGCCCTTTGACTGAATCCAAACTTCACAGAACAAAATCCCCATTTGTTCTGTAAAATTTGGATTCAGTCAAAAGGCCACACTTGGGGACCCAAAGGGCCACATGTGGCCAGGTTCCCCACCCCTGGATCACTAACCCAAAATTGCACATAGAAATGGAAGAACAAGAATTTGAATCCAGATCTTCTCACTCATATCCAAAGGTAAATGTATTTTGCTAATTTCATGTTAAAGAGTGTGAACTTGTGAGACATAGTCTGATTTGCTATCTATCTAGCAGGTTATAACAAGAGCAACAAGTCCTATAGGGCTCTTGTGTCCAATTAAAGTCTCAAAACAATCTATGATATTCTTACATCAGTCACATTTGAAATATTGCTAGACAGTCTCCTGGCAGATCTCAGGGCTTTTTGTGACACATGTTCTTGTGGGGGAAAAAATATAGTATTATTCAGAAACGGAGAATTTGCCACCTCTTTTTTTCCCCCAGTTTGAGTCTTTTCACCCTTAGCAGCAATTTGTTATAAGTTCAAAGGACTCAGTCAGTTCTCTGTGCATCTTTCCATTTGTCAGAAAACATGTCTGAAAAATAGAGCTACAGGATGATAGTTCTGGAAAAGAACTTAGACATTATTTAGTCCAAATCTCAATTTCCAGCTGAGGAAATTGAAGCCCAGAGAGAGGAAGTGATTTGCCTCAGGTTACAGAGCTAGGCAATGATAGAGCTCATTCTTGAACTTAGGTGTTCTGACTATGTATTCATTCATTTGTTCAATAAGAAGCCAATATAATAATCAATAATTGACAATGAGCAAAGCACTTTCCAAAGATTGGGGAAGATCTAAAGCACAAGAAAACATGATCCCTGTTTAGAAAGGTCTTACAATACAGCAATGGTAGGAATTCATGTTGACAAGGGGCATTGTGGTATACAAAACATTCTTATCATAACAATGTTGTGAGGTAGGTAGTGAAAGGATTATAATCCCTATTTTTCAGATTAGGAAATTGAGACTCAGATCAGCTAAATGCCTTAAGTGTAATCAAGTAGTAAGTGGTAGAACCAGTTCTTGAACTCAAGCCTTCTTCTTCCAAGTTTGATGTGCTTTCCACTCCAAAGCTGCATTCAAACACCTATGATTTAAAGGAGAATGTAATACATGCATGAGAAAGGTAGAAAAGCTAAGAAAATTAATAAGATGGAGAGTTTTCATTTATTGGCTGTTAAAATATAGTCAGTTTCATATTATTGATTTCATTTGGATTCTTCCCATAGCAACTACCTTCTTCTCTTCCAAAAGAAAATATTCATGATGCATGAGTATGAGAATCCTGAGTAAACTATAAAACTTTGCCTTTTTCCATTTCTTAATCCTAAACTAGTTTCCAAAATGTTTATTGTCATCCTTCCCATCATCTACCTTTGAATGAAGTCACCAAGTATCAAGGTATGATGATTTAGAGGATCTTAGTTCTTTGTAGAATCTCTACATCACCTTCTGCAACAAATACTGGTAGTCTTAAGTTATCATGATCATTTGTGAACACCACCATTACCAGCACAGTGAAGTAAGAATGACCAATTCTCCCATGAAATGAGGTTGCCTGTCACCTTTGGGCACATCATTATACAAATATTGCTAACTCTTTTATTTGTCTCACTGAAGAAAACCTGCAATCCCTCTTTCCACTTAATAGTAACTTAGTCTTCTGACTTAATTTTTAGATTGATGTTATTATATGTTTCATAGGTCAACATAGTCCAGAGAATCATCATCTACTACCAGACCTATGATGATGATGAGACTTCCTATATTTAGAGATATTTGTCCTTAGTTTATCACTTGGTCACTTAGTTCAAAATGTAAAAAATGGTCAAGGGCTCAGGAAACCTCAATTCTATGCTGAGATCTACTAGTAACTAAAACCTTAAGCAATTACCTTTCATCTCTGGGCCTCAATTTCCTCATTTACAAATGGGGAAGGGCACTGTGGTATAGCAGACAAAACTTTGCCCTGATAGGCAAGGAGACATAGGTTCAAATCCTGCCATATAATGACTCTATAGCCTCAGGGAAGTCACTTAACCTTTCAGTGTTCTGGGCCACTCTTCTAGACTCTACTGCAGAGAACGTGCTTCCCATTGTCTTCCATGTCTAGAACACTCTTTCTTCTCATCACTCCCTCCTGGTTTTTCTGGCTTCTTTCAAGTCCCAACTAAAATCTTACCTTCTGCAGCAAGTCTTTCTCAACTTCTCTTACTTCTAATACCTTCTTTCCATTGATGGTTTCATATTTCTTGTATATAGCTAGTTTGGACACATGTTGCTTTGCAGCATGTCCTCCTCAATAGATTGTGACCTCCCAGAGAGCAGGGTCTAACTTTAGCATTTCTTTGTATCCCTAGTGCTTAACACAGTAACTGGAATACAGTAGGTACTTAATAAATGCTTATTGACTGGTAGACAATCCACATCAGCAGAAGAACTTTTCTCACCTGGGAGTTCCAATGAAATCACTGGTTTAGTCATTGTCCTTTATAAATGGGATGGAGTATTAACTAGATTATTTTTTTAAGGTTCCCTCTGACTCTAACATTTTCAGTTTATAAAGCAAGCTCAGCATACACTTTGAGTTATTGGTCTTTGAGACACCTAGATAGTTTATAGAATTTATATCTGAGCATTCCTATGTCTGTATTGAAAACCAAGAGAATGAGATATCAAATTTTAAAAAAATTTTTTGACTAATCCTTTCACTACCTACCTCACAACATTGTTATGATAAGAATGTTTTGTATAGCACAATGCCCCTTGTCTATGAGGTGGTCTATGGTGGTCTCTTATTTTATCAACTGAGTCTGTTTTCTGTAAATAGAAGTTCAGTGGACATACAGTCTTCTTTAAGATCCCTTAGATCGTGAGCTCCTTGAGGTGAGGGATTGTCTTTTGGCTCCTTTTGTATTCCCAAGACTTAACATAGTGTCTGGCACATAGGCACTTAATAAATGCTTATTGACTGATTGATTGTGAAATATATTGTCTTTTTTTGTAACATTCCATAGAATTATACTGACTGATGTTTAGTTAATGACAAGAATAACAATAACAACTTGCATACGTGCAAAAATTTACAAAGCCCCTTAAAACATTATCTGTTTTCATTGTACCAACAACCCCGTGAGATATGTAGGGCAGGCATTATTATTATTATCCCCATTTTAAAGATGAAGAAAACTGATGAAAGTGATAGCATCCTAGTTATTGGGGTTAGACTTCCAATTCTGGAGTTTGATTTTTCCTGTATTGGTTAACATAACAATGTTTTATAATGTGATTGCATTTTAAGACTTAAGGGGAATTTTCCTTGCAATAGTCCCATGAGGGTGGTGGAATGACATTTTTATTCATTCTACAGATAAGTAAACTGAGGCTAAAGACAGCTAGAGGGCCCAATGTGTAAAGCACTGAGCCTTAAGTCAGGAAGGCCTGAATTCAAATCTGGTTTCAGATATTTACTAGCAGTGTTACCCTAGGCAAGTCACTTAAACTCTATTTGTCTCTGGAAAAGGAAATGGCAAACCCCTCCAGTATCCTTGCCAAGAAAATCCCATGAACAATATTGATGTGCAATGGTCCATGGGGTCATATATAGTCCGACATGACTGAAAGACCAAGCAACAACAACACCAAACTGAGGCTTATCTATGGAAAGTGAATTTTCCAAGGACATAGAGTGCATAAATATCAGAGTTAGGTCTCTTGTTTCCAAGGCTAAGGTTCTATAAGTTTATCATTAAAATTATATGGCATTTAGAGGCATTTGTTGGCTAAAATTAATTAGACATGAAGAAAATTGAATGATTTGTAAGAGAGGTGCAAAGAAATCTGTGTAGTACCCCATGTACTCATCTGACTTTATCAACTTCCAGAAGTGAATCCAACTATGGTCAGTCCCCATTTTACTCCTTCTCAGTTAAAAAGTACTGAGAGGTAGTCCGGCTACATAGAAAGAACACTAACACTGACTTGGGATCAGAAAATCTGGTTTTGAATTCTGTTTCTACCACTGATTTCCTTTGGCAATTCTTTTAACCTTCCCAATCTTCAGTTTCTTTGCCAATAAAAACCAGATTAATAATGCCTGCATCACCTGTATGGATTGCCATAAGGAAAGTGCTACAACATACTAGAGACATGTGAACTTTCATTATTACAAATGATTAATTTATCTCTATACTTGCTACTGCCCTTTCCCTCTGCCAACATAGCCTTTGACTGCCTCAGCTAATGTCCTCCTCAGTTTCCCACAATAAGAGACTTGAGTCAATTTTGGCAGAGACAGAGGTTGCTGTCCAGCTTCTGAAACCACTGCAGGCTATAAGAAGGCAAAGATAGTTACCACCTTTTCTGCTAATTAATGGACCTGTTGTCCCCACCCAATGTGGAAGAGGCTGTATAGCCAACAAACAACATGGAAATATGACTGGTTATCTTGACTTTATTCTTCCTCCTAGCATTGTGATGAGTTTCCTCAGAGAATATTCTAAGTCAGTTCCAGTCAGAGTTGAATTCCCCAAACTTTCACCTTTCCCTTGTTTGGTAACCTTTCCAACCCAGTGTGTGTGTGTGTGTGTGTGTGTGTGTATGTGTACATTCAATGCCATATCTTTAGTCCTGAAAGGACATGGAGTCCACTTCTCTTTGTTTCTTGGTTTGTGGCTTAGAGGGAATCAAAAGCAATTCCAGAATCAGTAGAATCTAAATGATGTTGTATCCTTGTCATTTTCTTAAAAAATCTCTCATTTATATCGAGGTAATGTACCCATTTTACCTCATCTTAGTAAATGGTGTGAAATATTGGTCTATGTCCAGTTTCTGCCATACTGCTTTCCAGTTTTCCAAAAATTTCCCCAGATAGTTAATTCTTATCCCAAAACCTTGTCATTACACTCATCAAATACAACATAATGAAGAGCAAAATGAGCAGAACCAAGAGAACACTGTATACAGTAACTATTATTTTAAGAACAACTTTAGGCAACTAAGTCATTTTGATTATTATAAATACCCAAATTCACTACAAATGACGTATGAAGGATGATGCAATCTGCATCCAGAGAAAGAATTCATAAATTGAAGTATATATAGAATAAATTTCACACACACACACACACACACACACACACACACTTATTTGTGTCTAATGGTAGTCATCTCCAGGGTGAGGGAGGAGGGAAAATAATTTTGTTGATAATTTTGTTGTATATTTGAAAGGTATAGTAAGTTGCGCATAGTAGATTTGCAGTTTCAAGTACAATCATCTTTTTATTTTACTAGGTTATGGAAATGCTTGTTTTATCCCATATAATAAAATTTAAAAGGAGTTAAATTTTAAAGTAAGGCAAGAGGGATAATTCTAGAAACATCTGATATAAAAAAAGGAATCAATAAAACTTATTTTAGGAAAAAAATGATATGAGTCTCCACACTAACTTCTCTGACTTCTGCATGAAACTCAGAGACCTGGGGCCCCGTCTGTTACATATTACAGTGCACAACCTAGGAAGACACAGACCTCACTTCTGTGTCTTTTAATTTTCTCATGATTATCAAGCCCTTTACTATTATTAGTCTTCTTTTTTGCTGAAAGTGATATCTTCCCTTCTCAAAATTTCTTATAGCATTCTTCTTTGCTCTTATCTTTGGCCTTATACTGAATCTACTAAATCTTAGTAAACTATGAATTATTGAATAAATAAGTCTCAAACTATTTCCAGTAAGAAGGTAAAATTAATCCTTAGTGTAGAGCCAAGCACGAGTAGCTTTCCAGAGGATGGCTGCTATGAACATCTTTCAAGGTTCTGATTACATAGTATAATGAACACTCTAGTCAATAACAAATCAGAGCAAAACATTCACAGAAAATCAAGGTACAGCATTCACAGTATTACAATTTATCACAGAAAAATCAAAATACAGCATTCACAACAACTTATCACTAATATGGCCACATAGTTTTCACCACAATGGTCACATAGCTTTCAACAAAGAACAATCATTTAGTAACTCAATAATTCAATCATCCTTAAGGGACACACAATACAAAAGTCAAAGTACTATACCCCTGGGTAGTACATTCATTTAGTCAATCACAGAGTCCTTAATTCAGTCACAAAGTACAATCACAAATAAATTACAATTCCATCAATCATTACTCAACAGAAAAATAACACAAATTAGCAGACAGGGCTTCCAACTGTCTGACCATTACATCCATACCTAGTTAGTCACCAGAGAGGGAAACGCCAACATCTGGGCTTTCAAAGCCAGGACTCAATGGCTGCCCAGAGTCTCATCTGGCCAAATCATATAACTCTTCCCAAAGTGAGTCCCAAAGCAAAACCTCACATCAGGGTTGGTCACTACTCAGTATTCATGGAGAAGTCTTTTCATCTTGACTCAAGGCAAGTTCTCAGACTCCCTGGATCCCCTTCCGTGGTCCCAGATCCTACCTGAATTCACCAAAGTGTCACCTGGGTTCAAAGGCAGACAGCTCCCAGGTCCTTGTCCAGCTCTCCACGTACTTCATGTTCCACGCTGAAGCTCACGGCATCCAGTCCACCTTAAATCCTCTGTTCCCAGGAAGTCAAGGCTTAATAAAGCCACAAACAGACAAAGGACCAATACTACAGTCATGCCTCCTCTGGCAGCTCCAGCTTCTGCCTTCACATGGCTTGCTCCAAGACATTCTGACTGAGTTCTCAATTCTCTCCAGCAGCTGTTCTGCCTCCACAAAGCTTATCCCAAGAAATTCTGACTTTTCCAGCCAGGGTCTTTCCTTATATTCAGTATTGCTCCTCCCTATTCAGCCCCTTCCTGTTACATCAGCAACAGGGGTTCTCTATTCAGCCTCCATCAGCAACAGGAGTTCATACCTTCTGTTTCTTTAACAGAGGCTTAATTTGAAACTAGGTGCTAAGTACCTCTCAGCTTAGCAACACAAGAAGAACTTCAAATTTCATTAGTATTACACTTAGTATAGGGACTTTATTATTTTTCATCTTTTTTTTTTTACCAGCACTTAGCATAGGACCTTACATCTAATAGCCACTTAATAAATGTATATAGTATTTACTCTCCTTCTTTGCATTACTACTGAAGCCTCTTCCAAAGTCCTACGTCCCACCCTTATCCCTTTGCCCCTCAGGGTTCAGAGGGCCTTGGAGCTTGTGATCAAGGAAAACTATCCAATCAGGACACTACTTACACTAGTTGTTACATTAAAGTTAAATAAGTTATTGTTGGCTGGCCTGGGAACCCAGCACTCATTTCTTGTATTGTTACTACAGAAAATAGAAAAACTGCCTTCTGAGCCCTTGGAATGAAGAGTCCTGAATAAGATGAGGCAAGGCTTCTGCCATGTCCTGGTTCTAAGGGAATCAGAGGAAAGATATTCCTGCTGATCTTAAACTAAAGATTGTTACCCTAGTTGAGAGAGCTCTGTAGCACTCCAGCTGAAAAGAGCATGATAACCCTCCAGATGAAGAGAAATGCAATGCTACCTACCCAGGCTAGTGACTAAAGGTGGAAAAAGGTTGCAGCTGCCCATTGGGAAGCCAGAAAAGTGGAATGATCCTTTCAACAGATTCAATATATCCTTTAACATTTTAAAAATGCTTATTTTATTTTGAACTTAAGAAATAAAACTAGCATTTCAATAACATAGTAGAATAAGGAAAAAAAGGTTGCACACGGAACTGCAAATCTATTATGTATAACTCGCTATTCTTTTAAAATATATAATAATATGTAATATAACTTTTTCCCCTTTTTTCTTCTCTCTCCTCCTCCACCCTAGAGATGACTACCATTAGACACAAGTGTGTGTGTGTGTGTGTGTGTGTGTGTGTGTGTGTGTGTGTGTGTAAAATCATTCTTCTCTGGATGCAGATAGTTATCTTCCTTCATATGTCCTTTGTAATTAATTTGGGTATTTAGAATAGTCAAAATGACTTAGTCACCTAAAGTTGTTCTTGAAACAATATCACTGTTACTCTGTACAGTGTTCTCATGGTTCTGCTAATTTTACTCTTCATTAATAAGCAAGAGATTCAGCATATGCTAAGAAAAGTTTGCATAGTGGACTGCCCAGTCTAGTCTAGAAACCAATGTTCGGCAGCTACCTAGCCCATCTAGTAGCAGTGGAGTCTCTCAGTGGGGATCCAGCATAGGCCCTCTGACTTCCTTCACCCAACCCAGAAACAAATTGGCCTATCCAGCCAAACTACCATGTCCTGGGAGAAGCAAGCACAGCTGAGCTACTGGTTTATCAGAGACCCCTATGCCCTAAGAAGATCCTCCTCAATTGTTAAGACTCTCCACAGAAAGAAAGGGCATCAAGACCCTGTAGTTTCAGAGTTGTGAACATCTCACTGTCATTGTACTTTAAGTTCATACCTAGTCTTGCATTCAGTATATTTATGGGAGAGTGTGCCATTGGTGATGGGGAAAATGTTTTGTAACTATTGGTCTTGCTATGACATTTGAGTAAATATCATTGTTAAGGAGGAAAACAAACATAAAATATTCTTGGGATAGAATTTCTTAAAAAAAGAGAATATAAGGGACCCTTTACATTCCGAATTTATATCTCTAGTACCTGCAACAGTACCCTTCAGTACAACAGTTTAGATTAGAGAGGACAAATAATTTAGTTATACTGGACCTGAAAACCAACTGAGTATGGCGTTTTTAGAATTATCATATTTGGAGGGACATTGTGATGGTACCAATGTATATCTAAAATGTACAAGGAGTAGTAATGTCCAGTATATTTATTAGTATAATATCTAATATCTCCTCTTGGTTTTGTTCTTGTTAAATGAATGCAATTAGATGCATTTCATTTCAAATTGATCAGTAATTCTGGACTGAAGCTGCTATTTCAAAATGGATATTGGTTGGAACAGAATGAAGAAAATGGTCCTCTCAATTTTAAATGATTTTTTTCCCCTTTACCTTATGCATCAGACAAAGTTTCATATCCTGAGCTTGATAAGACTTCAAGGAAGAATTCTGACTTTTGAACAAAAGCAGTGATCTTGGTTATCAGAAAGAGCAAATGTGAATTCAGAAAGATCCAATTTTACTTTCTCATTAGGAATGGTTGAGTGAATACCCAACAAGGATTTATTAAACCCTTACTATTTGTAAGACATTGTACTGATTACAAGGTTTACAAAGATAAAGTGAGAAAATAGAGTCTGTCATTAAGGAACTAATTATCTAAAAGTCTTCTGAACTCCTTTGGGCTCTTTTTGCAGTTATTCTATGCAGGTAATGAAAAAGATTATTTCTTCTGTTGTACAAATGATGAAACTGAGACTCATAGAGGTCAAGCATCTTGCTTTCACTTGCACAGCTAGAAAGTATCAGATGAGGATGAGAACTTAGGAATCTTCACTGAATTTAGTGGCTTCTCATTGTGTTCTTGACTTTATTTTGTTTTAGAGGCAGCGTGGTATATGGGAGAGTAAAAAGGAAGCACTGAACTCAGAAGCAAATTTGAGTCTTTCTCTTCAACTTATAAGTCATCATAGGACCTTGAAGATAGACCTCAACCTCTCTGAGACTTAGTTTGATGTCTGTAAAATGGAGACAATAATACCTCCATTACTTACTTCATGTTGTCACTGTAAGAAAAGCATTTTGCAAACTGCAAAACGTACATATGAACCATGCTAATTTTCCCCTATGCTATGGTTCTGTTTTCTCTTTTTCTCTTCCCTCTCTTCCTCTATTTCTTACTCTCTTCCCTTTTGAATGTCACAATAATCTTGGTATTTGCGCCATTCATTTTGTTTTTGTTTTTTGCTTTTCGGAAGGGCAATTGGGGTTAAGTGACTTGCCCAAAGTCACACGGCTAGCAAGTGTGTCAAGTGTCTGAGGCTGGATTTGAACTCAGGTCCTCCTGACTCCAGGGCCGGTGCTCTATTCACTGCACCACTTAGCCACCCACCATTCATTTTTTTAACCACATATCGTTGGTGGATGCCAATAAAACTATTTCTTCTGGGGATAAGCACACTTGGAAGGGCATTTTGAGATAATTTTGCCCAACTCTTCCATTTTAAAACTGAAGACATTGGGACAAAGATAGGTTAAATCACTTGGCCAGTGTGCTTTCCATTACTCTACGATGCTTTCACGTTATATTTTGATACATTTCACAGTAACTAGTTCCAAGACTAATCATTACAAATTAGTTCTAAAACAGGGAGCAAAACATAGGTTCTATTTCCTACCCTGTTGCTTATGTCACCGAGGTCTCCAAACTGGTTGAAAAATGTTAGTGGGGGGGGCGGAGCTAAGATGACGGAGAATAAGCAGTGACTTCTCCAAGCTCCCCAAGAATTTCGTCCTTGGGAACTCAAAAGTAAATTTAAGTGGATTTAAGAGTGACAGAACCCATTGGGAGACAGAGAGTGACAGATTCCCAGCCCAGAGAAGTGCCTAATCAGGTCAGGGCAGGGAGAACAGAGCACACAGGAGTGGCACCAGCACGGACATGAGAGCAGAGTGCGGCAGACTGGGAAGCCCCACCCAGCAGACTCACCCAGCTGGAAGCTTCTGCAACCCTCCCACAGCTGAGGTGAGGACTGACGGAACTGGGTAGGGGGAAACGCAGGGTGCATAGCAGGGTCAGCGGTTTTTCCTGGGGCTAGCAACCCGCGGCCTGGATTCCTGAAGCTACGTGCCCAGACTTTCAGAAGTTGGGATGGAGGAATGAAATCTAGGGGCTCTCATCCCCCTCCCTGACACACAAAAAAATCAAGAGCTAAAAGCCCCACCTAGAGTACATTCTTGCATTAGGGTAAACAGCCCCAGGCTTGGAAATCACTGAGGAAGGG
>CM053583.1:65857810-65870699 GCA_028627135.1 Pseudochirops cupreus | reverse complement strand
AGTTCTATGTTGTCTTCCTCCCATTCCCTGCTTTGATCCTTCTTTTCCCCAAAGAAGGAATCTAGAGTTTGGTTGCTGTTCTTTCTTTGCTTCCTTTGTCTGCTCATGGTTGTCCAGTCAATGATTTTTTAGTTCTGTGGAACTCTGCTTCCAGAGGGGAAAGCTCTGTGCCAAATTGCTGGGGTTTTCCCAGCTACTGGAGCTTTTAGGAGGCTGCTGTAGCCCCCACCAGCTTTGGCTCACTGAAAACACACCCCAGGACCACCACCCAAGACCACAATCTGGATGCAGGCCACTCAATGAAAGAGCACTTGGCCTCTGAACAATTGCTTGGCCCCTCTGCAGTCTGCAGGGTGAGAGCTCTGAAGCAGCAACATGGAGGCAGCTGCAGGGTCGCCCCTTCTGCCACTTCCTTGCCCTGGAGACAGTTTGGCTCGACCTGCTTTTCTCTCCCAATTTTAGCCAAGTTCCACTGACCTTTCACTTAGTCCTTTTTTCTTATGGCTTGATAATTCTGGAAACTGCCACAGCTGCCGCAGATCGACTCTCCTGATGCTCCAGCTGTGACTTGTCTCAGCTTATCAGGCTGCACCCAGGGCCAAGCTGCTGTTTCAGGCTGGGCTGGTTTCAGCTCCCAGCGCTGAGATGGTCCCTCCTAGCCAAGCTGCCTTCAGAGGAAAGTATGTTTGTGTGCGTTTTAGAGCTCTAGAATTTGTTTAGAGTCATATTTTATGGGTATTTTGAGGTAGCTGTGTGGGAGCTACTGTACCTTGCTGCTCCCATTCTGCCATCTTGGCTCCACCCCGCCAGAGCCTACCATTTCAAACACAATAACATTATATTATAAGACTACTGTCATACATACTTTATGGTATAATAGGAAAAATATAAAATAATTTTTCTTCTGGCTGGCAGAAACACTTAGAATGTGGTAAAAGAATGATGATGGCTTTTTGTAGATAAAGGGGAGATGGTATTTTCATTATCAGCATT
Organism: Pseudochirops cupreus; assembly: GCA_028627135.1. Classification (NCBI taxonomy): domain Eukaryota; kingdom Metazoa; phylum Chordata; class Mammalia; order Diprotodontia; family Pseudocheiridae; genus Pseudochirops; species Pseudochirops cupreus. The sequence continues at coordinate 65,869,706 of CM053583.1, read as the reverse complement.
GTTATTGGTTACTTATGAAGCCAATAGAAAAATTCCTTTGGTCTCAGGTATTGATCTGAGAGGAAAAAAATGTTTGTTTGTTTTTTCCAAATCTGTAAATAATTATTTTAGCTCATTTTCTGTTACAGAAACCATATATCCTGCATAAATTTCCTCCTTATAATTTAAAGAAAGTTTCAAAAACAAGTCATACTTAGCCATACATTGGCTACCTCCAGATCTAATGATTTAGATCACTTAGACAATAGAACAATTACTAGTTAATAAATTGTTCCTTGAACATACACAGTTTGATGATTAAACATAAGTACTACACTGATGAATTTGAATGGTTACTAATTGCAGACATTTCTTCGTTATTTCCATTATGAGTTGTTTTCTCTAACTTTTCTTATCAAAATTGGGTGTTGTGAGTTTTGTTTTCTCTTTGGCTATAAGGGAACATTAAAAACAACAACAATAACTATTTCCTAAGGTTTCCTTTTCATCTTGAACAAAGGAAAAAGGAAGTATGGTGGAAAGATGAGACTGTAGAATCTGAGATTAAGAGATCTGGGCTCAACTCCTCCTAACTTGGTTACTCAGTAGTTACAATGTTCCATGCAATTGACTTCTTACTAGGCTTTAGTTTCTCCATCTATAAAATTAAGGGGTTATACTACAGGATTTCTTTTTTTAAAAAAATTGATTTGTTTATTTACTTTTAGTTTACAAGATTCAATTTCACAATCTCTTGAGTTTTAAATTTTCTCTCCTTGCCCCTCCCCCCCGCCCCCACCATGGCGGCATGCAATCAAGTATAGGATCTGCAAATACTTTCACACTGGACATTAGTCTGGTTGTATAGAAGGGTTGTAACCAATGGAATGAGCAATGGGAAAGAGGAAACACAACCAAACATGGAAAAGAGAGAGAGAGCATATAGTTTGCTTCAGTCTCCATTTAAAATCTGTTCTTTCTAGATCTTTCTTTGAATGTAGACATTCCCTTCCATCCTGAAACTTTTATAGTTGTGTTATAACCTTGCACTGCTGAGAAGAGTCCAGTTTATCAAAGTTGGTTATTACAGGATTTCTAAAGTTGTTTCCAGAACATTTCATGTCCTAAGACCTTCCCCTCCCCTTCATTACATTCTACTAGTAGAATACAATTCCTTAAGGGCCAGGCTGTTCATTGTGGTGTTGTTGTTGTTGTTTGGGTGGGAGGGATTTCTATATTCCCAGTACTTAGCAGAGAGCCCTACACACTGTAGACAAGTTTAATAAATGCATGTAGACTTAAACTGAATTCCTTCCAGTTATGACATTTCATGTGCTAAGAGCCCTTTTTCTGATGTTCTTTTATCCTGTGAAAGGAGGGTTAGGGCCTGAAGATACAGATTTATGTTTAACACTGGAAAGAATGCTCAGATCATTGAGTTCCAGTTCAAATGACACCTTCTCTATGAAGTCTTCCCTAATCTTTTCCAACTCTACTCCAGAGAAAATAAATAAATGTTAACTCAAAAAAATTAATAAAAAAATAAAGAATGTAAGCTCTGGGAGCATAAGGATAATGCTTTTTGCCTTCCTTTGTATCCCCTGCCTTAGTAAAGTATTTGAGACATATGGAATGTTTGATAAATGCTTGTTAATTTATTGTTCTATAGGATTCTTAAGATGTAAGTTTCCACTTCATCAAACAAGGAATCTAACAGTGTCTACAATGTTTTGATTATCTCTTATCTTTGTTCAACCTGCTTTATGTGGAATACCCATCACTCCTCTCCTCCCCCAGAGCTCAACCCTAATTCTATTTCAGTCTTAAAAAATAAAAACAAAAATGCTATATGAATAAGAGGTCCTTATCTTATTGTCACTCAATTTAGTAGAAGAGGTATGATATATTCACAAATAATTATTGTAATACAAATTAGAGTAAAACAAAAGAGATTATAATCCTAACAGAGAGGACAGAGCACTAGACTTAAAGTTAGGAAGAGCTAGTTTGACTCCTGACTTATTAGTTTCAGGACCACAAGCAAAACAAGTAGCATTGTCTCCTAGGCAGCTTTCTAATAGCATAAATTACAGATGAGCTACAAAGTAGGGAGTTTCTACACCTGAATTTCCCCACAGAGATGAAATCAGAGTTCTAGAACTTACAAGTAAACAACAAATGTATATGAAAAATACAAACATTGTGCTTTGAGATATGAAGAGCAAGAAAACATTCCTGTTTTGTGGATTGGCCTTATAAAGGCTTAGCCTTAAAGGGTGGGTATAATGTTAATAACACGAGAGAATGGGGAGAGTATTATAGACAGGAAATTCCACAAGCCAAGGTCTAGAGGGTAGAAAATTGAGGGGTGCATTTGGAGGAGAGTGAATGGTCTGGTGTGTTTGGAGCACAGAATATGTTCTTGGCAAATGACCCTATCTATATGAACATTGTCATACTCGATGGAGCTAGAGAATGGAACTGTCCAATTATCTTTGGTTTCTCCACATGTCAAACAGAGGCTTTGCTCCTTGTATACCATTTGCCAATAACATAAATCTGGCCAATATTCTTACTTTGGGTAAGAATTATTATACAGTATTTAAATGGCTAAAATAACATGAAAAATCCACAAAATGATCATGCCATCACTGAATGGAAAATAGGTGCATTTTATTTGAAAATCGTGTAATTTTTAGCAGGCATACTAAATAGGGAGTTAAGGCCTGGGTTTGGCAGTTGCAACACTGATGTATGATGTTGTTTGAGCTACTAAGCCTATCCAGCTGCAATATCCCCATATTTACAATGTAGGCAGCAATTTAGAAAAGCACTTGGAAATTTTTTTTCTGGTTTTCTGTTTTCCTTCTAATTTTGGTTACATTGGTTTTGATTGTAGAAATCTTTTTAAGTTTATGTACTTAAAAATTATCTATTTTATGTTTTGTAATACTCCCCATATCTTGTTTGGTCCTAAATTCTTCCCTTATCCATAGATCTAACAGTTAAACTATTCCTTTTCTCCTATAAAGGATTCATTTCTTAAATATATAGAGAACTGAGTCAAATTTATAAGAATGCAAGTCATTCCCCAATTGATAAATGGTCAAAGGATATGGACAGGCAGTTTTCAGACAAAGAAATCAAAGTTATCTGTAGTCATATCAAAAAATGCTCTAAATCACTATTGATTAGGGAAATGCAAATTAAAGCAACTCTGATGTATCACCTCACACCTATCAGATTAACTAATATGATAAAAGAGGAAATGATAAATGTTGCAGAAGATGTAGGGAAACTGGGACACTGATGCACTGTTGGTGGAGTTGTAAACTGATCAGCCATCCTGCAGAGCAGTTTGAAAATATGCCCAAAGGGTAACCAAACTGTGCATACCCTTTCATTCAGCAACACCACTACTAGTTTGTATCATTAAAAAAGGGTAAAAGGACCTACATATGCAAAAAATATTTATAGCAACCCTTTAGTGGTGGCAAAATATTGAAAATTGAGGGGTGCCCATCAACTGGGGAATGGCTGAACAAGCTGTGGTATATGAATGTAATAGAATGCTCCTGTGCAATAAGAAATGATGAACAGGCAGATTTCAGAAAATCCTGGAAAGACTTGTATGAACTGATGCAAAGTGAAATGAGCAGAACCAGGAAAATATTGTACACAGTATCAGCAACATTGTGTGATGATCAACTATGAATGACTCAGCTGCTCTCAGCAGCACAATGATCCAAGACAAGTGCAAAGGATTCAGGAAGGAAAATGCTATCCCTATCCAGTTAAAGAATTGATGGATTCCGAATGCAGGTCAAAGCATTTTTTTCACTTTATTCTTTCTTGTGCTTTTAAAAACTGTTTTCTCTTCCAGAACTCTGACTAATCTGGAAATATTTCTTACATGTTTTTACATTCTATACATAGCACATGTATAAACTATATAACTGCCTACCATTTTCAGAAGAGGGGAGGGGAAGGAAGGAGAAAAATTTTGAAGTCAAAATCTTGTAAAATGAATGCTAAAATTTTTCATTTTTTTGTTTGTCTTCTTGTACCAAATGACTAATACAGAAATGTTTTACGTGATTACACATGTACAACCTGTATGAGATTACTTACCATAATGGGTCAGGGGGAAGGAGACGGAGATAAAATTTAGAATTCAAAACTTTTTTTAAAATGTTAAAATTGTTTTAACATGTAATTGGAGGATAAAATAAAATATTATTTAAAAAGAAAAGAAAAAAACATTTGGCAAACCACATAGTGCTCTAGCAATATGTTAGTGTCACTATTACTTTGGGAATCTTCAAATCCCTTGGTCAGATTGGAGGACAGATGAATTTATGGTTGCCTGGGAAAACAAAGGACTGACTTATGACTGTGATTTTCTAATTCTTTTCACCCAGGGATCCCAGACTAGAAAAAATCTTTGCCTTTGACATTTTTAGAGGGCAGGTGGGGTGTGACAAAATGTCAAACGATGGTAACTTTGGATGTGACATTTACTCAGTAAGTTACCTTCTTAAAGCCTACGCTGTATTCTTTCCTGCTCTCCTTTCAAACAGAACTTCCTTTCCCCAAGCTATCCATTTTGTATACTTTTTTCTTAGTTTTGTTAAACCAACTTGAGAAACTGACAAAAATTTGTGAAGAGAGGAAAATATAAGTCATTGATAACAGTGCAAATCCTGCTGAATATATGCATAGCACTATAGATAGAGAAGCATTTATTAAATGCTTAAGATGTGTCAAGCATCGTGCTAAGAATTGGGGATAAAAATACAAGTAATCCCTACACTCAAGAATCTGGCAATCTGCTGGGGAAAAGATAACACAGAAGAAAGATCCAGAAAGGTAGGGAGTGGGAAAGAAGGTCATGCTCAAGTGGTATGAACTTGAAGTGACTGGGACATATCATAGAATCCTGATCTGATCAAGATAATGTGATAGCTCACCTATCAGAGCCCAGGGTGGTTCCAGGGGAAGAGTACAAGGTTCTTGTGGGGAGAATGTGGGGTTGACGGCTATATGAACTCAGCATGGTATGGGAATTGTCAGAAAGTGGCATGGAGCTCTGGTTTTAAGTAAAATTAGGTGAAAACTCATCATTCAGAACTTAGTGTAGTTCTAGGGGTGTAATCTAAGATTCTTGTTGCAGAAGAGGTTGGGGATGATAGTTATTTTAGAATTTACTAAATATTTGCTCATCCATTTTTTTCTACCATCCTGACAGCTAACCTGTAGAGAAAGTGAGGCAAGGAATTTTTTTTTCTTTTAATTTTACAGATAAGGAAACTGAAACTCACAAAGGTCATGACATACCCAAAATTACATGATTAAGATCATAGCTCTAGAGGTGGAAGGGATTTTCAAGTTCTAGTTCAGTTCTTACCTTATTTAGGGCATGGACCCCTTTGGCAGTCTACACAAGCCTTTGGATCCTTTCTTAGATTGATATTTTTTTAAAAAATCAAAGAAAATTCTAAATTTTAGTTAGAGGTTGGTGAAAATGAAATTACATAAAAATGTATTTTTTTCCCCATCAATGTTCATGGATGCTCTGAAATGTATCCACAGATGTCTATGTGGATGCCAGGTTAAGAGCCCTCAATTTAGTTCAATGTCTTCATTTTACAAATAAGACAACCAAGTCCAATGAGTCTAATGACTTGTCCAAGGTGATATAAATACTTAGGGTAAGAGGTAGTATCTGAGTGGAGGGGCTGACCTCAGAGCCAGTGCCCTTTCCTCTGTACCACACTATCTTTGGGTGAGTTCTCAAACCCAGAATTAATTTGATCAGCAGGGTCCCTCCAATTATACCATAATGCGTCAAAAAATAGCACCAGGTTCCTAAAGAATGACACCTAAAACCTATTCAGATTTGAGGAAAGACATGTACTATAGCTGCCCTCTACATTTCTTTGACAGTCCTTTACAATGACTTAGGTGGTAATCAACTTGGCATTAAATGAACTGAAGGTTTGGCATATTATTTAACATTGTCATGGGATGAGAAACTTCTTAAAGAAGGATGGCCAGTTATGCATGGTATACAGGTATTCTCAGAATGAAGCAAAGGACCATTTGTGGGGGATGTTGGAGAGGGTATTTTGGGTCTCTTTTAGTCTCAATGATCTTTGAAGTTCCTTATCACTTTGAAATCTGACATTTTAGGTAGACTGGGGGCTCTCAGGATTTGTGCTTCCTAAAATCAGGTCTGCTTGTCACAATTTGCCCCATCAGCAGAGTAACAATTGTGGCTCTACTTTATGTCACATAGATTCAGCTACAGCCCGTAGAATTTCTTTCTTATATCTCTTCATTTCTTCAGAGAAATATAGATCATTCCCAGTTAAGAATCAATCACCAGAGATTAGTGGAAGTAGAAGGTGATGTCTGACAGTGATTCTAGTGAGCCTTTTTCAATGGGAAGATGCATGCATTTTTATTCTTGAAAACTATTGAAATTCAAGGGAATAATTGATGGAGTGAAAGTAGACCCATTCAAATCAAAGCAGAGATGCCTGCATGAATTCATTCAAGGTGGAAAGTTGATTACTTTAAAGTGTATTCCTTCCCTTATTCTTTGACTCTGGTTAAAGTGCTAACTAGTTAACATATCCAAAGGTAGAGAAAACAAATAGTTCCAGACTGCCCAGAGGCTCTGATGTTTTTCTTCTGATTCATAATTGTGTAATTAGTGATGAGAAGGCTTAAAGGATTGAATATAAACCACTTCACTTTAGAGCGCAGAAAGAGTTAGGAAAAGTTTACCCTTATAAAATTCCCAAATCACCACTGGTGAGATAATAGTTGATTTGGAAGTTTAATTCACTTTAGCAAGTGTTTATGTGCAAGATAAAGTACTTGGTGTTGGAGTACAAAGACCAAAATATTCCCTGCCTTCAGGGAGCTTACTATATACTGAGAAGATACATCATTTTTGGGGGGGGGGGGAGGGATAAAAACAAAACAAATCCAAATGCACAGCATTTCAGGCATTTGGGAAGGGACATCACTAACTCCTGGGGTGAGCATGAAAGTCCTTTTGTAAGAAGTGATGCTTGAGCGAAGAATTGAAAGAAGCTAGAGGTCTCAAGAGGCAGGAATGAGGAGGGGGAGAGCATTTCAGGAATGGTTTGTATAAAGTTATGGAGGCAAGAGATGGAATATCATACACAAAGACTAGCAAGTGCACCAGATTGGTTTACAGGTTGGACACAAGGTGGGAAAAAGGAAGTAGTCAGTTTTATAGGATATTGGGATATCCCTTTCACTTGGGAAATTGTATGGTTCTATAATTTCAAAGGTGTTTGGAAAACTTCTATCTGAAGACCTATCTCTTGTCTATCTGGAACACCACCTGAAATTCTGCCCTCAAGTAATTCATTCATTTGAGTCCCTATGTTCTCTATTGAAGTATACCTAAGGGTTCTTTAATGTGGCTTGATATCAGAACCCCTCACCATATCTTCTGATTCTCTCTAGTTTATCAATGTCTTTCCTAAAATATGATGCCCTTAACTGAATAGGGTATTCCAGATAAAACCCAACCAGAATTTTTCACCTTCTGGTCCTGAACATTATGCAGCCTAAATCACCTTAGCTTTTTGACTACCATATAACACCATCTACTCATATTGAACTTGAACTGCACTAAAATCCCTCATTTTTTTTTCAGTACTGATAGTCCCTCATATGTATGTCATGTGAAGATACATTAAAGGAGCTAGGGATGTTTACCTTGGAGGAGAGAAGACTTAAGTATGTGAGAGTGATTAAGGAGAATATTACAACTCTATGCCTATCCTAATTTCTTGTCTTTATAGAGTGCTTGACATTACTGTTGATGTCATAACTTAACATAACTTGACAAAGTTAGGGATAGACTAATGATTACTACCCTGAAAAGTTATGAAAATTTTTCTTTGCAAAAGGAAACTTAGCTCCATTTCAACTTGCTGTAACCACATTCTGTTGATATTACTTCTTTCTAGGATGTTCCACGTATTATACCTAATTCAACCTTGTATTCACCTCTATATTTAACTCTCTTTGACTCTTAGTTGTCTTTTTCTTCCCATTCCAATTTGAAAGTCTCTCAAATATTAAAATACTGCCCAGCTCAGTAAAAGGATTGACTCTAGAACTTGTTACTGTATCTGCTCTCTTTTCTTCCCTTACAGCATAAGAAACAAAAAATGACTTGGCTAAACAAGAAATATGTGGCATACTGAATCAGTTCTTCAGCAGGTGTTTTCAAGCATTTGTAGGGCAGTCAGATGGAAGAAGTAATTAGATTACCTCTGTGTGATCTCAGAGGACGGAAGTTGCAATGATGGATGGAAGTTGTAAAGAAGCAAAAACTTCCTTACAATTAATTACTGCTATTCAAAAGTGGAATGGATGGCCTTTGGAAGTAAGGAGTTTTCCCCTCACTTGAGATCTTCAAGGAAAGGTGACTGTGTTGTAGAGGAGAATCTTATTCAGGTATGACCTGAATTCTGTGTGATTCTATAATTCAGTTGTAAGAATCCTCCCCCCACTCAACACAATTTTAACAAATCTTTTTAGGTATACTTCATCCCTGATCAGGAGCTAGTCAATCTAATATTTTAATCCATAGCTAAAAATTTTTTTAATTACGTTCTCATATACCATTTTTTTAACCAGATGTTCATTTCCCCAAACTGCCTTTCTCTTCCAAAGATCTTGTTTCTGATGGGTAGTTCTGTTGAAAATGACAATAGTCTTCTAAGTATTTAAGTTTCTTTCTCATGACTTAGAAGTGCTTTCTAGATTCATTCTGGCAGTATCATTTGTGTACACACGAATCACTAGAAAGGAACAATAGTGATAAGATTTAATAGTACTTGGGAGGTTCTTTGTCATTGTCCTGGATACAGTAGAATTCTCTCTTTCTATTGATAGTATACTTAATGCTTATAATAGTATTTGCATAGCATTTTAAGGTTTGCTTACATATATTACATCAATATATCTTCACAGAAATGCTGCAAAGGCAAATGTTATTATTTCCCCCATTGTACAGATGAAGAAACTGAGGTTGAGAGAGTATAAAGGACTTCACCTTGGCAGCACAACTAGTAAAGAGATGAGGCAGGATGTGAATTCAGATTTTTAATGACTCCAAGTCCAAAATTCTAGCCCTGTATCACCCAGCTGCCTCAATATTCATTCCGTAGTTGGAGTTACCAACTACCACTACTCATCTCTTCTTCCTCTGACCCTTCCTAGATAACCATAACTTGACAATTCCTAGAGACCCACATCATCATTTTGTAGAGGACAAATAGAAGCTTTCTCCTCGAATAATACAGCTGGATTATTCTTTTTGTCAACTGATCAACTTAGCTCTGATTGTTCAGTGTTTCTTCTTTCTTGTTTGTGTAACATTCTTCTCTCCAGTGTCCTAACATAGTTCTGCTTCTCCAGGTCCTTGATCTTCTTGATACCTCTTTTCCTTTCTCATCTTTTTTTTTTTTAAAAGGAATACTTCATTCTCCTTGATAACCTGGAGAGTGGAGAGGTGGTTTCTGAGTTCTTTTATCTCCTCTTCAAAGTGAGACATCCATTTAGATGTTGAATATAGGTAACAATTACTTGGCTCTGTATACTCTATGGAGGTCACTGAGCTTTTTTTTTTGTGCTTTTCATGCTTTTCTGGATCTGTGACCAACAGTTCCTTGTCATTGATGCTAAAAGCTCCTGTGGTCAATGCCTCTGAAAAAAAAGTGTTGTCAACCCCTGCAAGAAGCAACATAAGAAGCCATTATCATTTATTTCACACTTTACCAATTTGGTTCATTAGTAGGATAGCTAGATGGGAATAGATATTATCATAAAAACAAATTTTAAAAAATATCTGATAGACTAGAAACACAAATAAGGATAAATCACAACCTCTATCTAAAAGGGGTTTGTGATATGGTTTAAGAAATAATATTTACATGTGAAAACAGGTAGATTGGAAAAGGAGATAGGCCAAACACATGGTAAGAATGAGAAATAATAGACAAATAAGCTTTGGGCTACATGGGTACCTTTTGAGATACTGAAATAACCAGAGGTAGCCCTCTAACTTAAATTCACCTTAGTTACTGGCTCCCTCTTGTACAATAGTGAAAAATAAAATATTGATTTTATATTTTATATTTCATTCAATTTTGTAATTGATTTTGTTCTGTAACTGCCTGGGTCATGTTTCTTTGTCTCTAAGTTCAGAAGTTCATGAGACCAGAAGTTCAGCTTTCCTCTCTGAATTAAGTTTAAAAGTTAAGGTTCCTTATAAATCACTTTAATGGAAAGAAAACTGTTTTCTCTGTACCTCTAACTGTCCTTGTACATTTAGAAGAAATCAGGTATCCTTGAGGGATGCAGGTGAATGTTAGGGAGTCTGATCTATTATCTTTGCAAGGCTTACTGTCCTTCAAGAAAGTCTGGTCTGTTTTCACTGTGACACTAACTACCCATGCAGGTAGACACCACCAATGAGCTTTCCATATCAACAAGATGGAAGGAGGGGCTTTTACTATCCCTGTATTCCATACTTCCATCCAATCATATTTTTTTCCATCATCTATGATACTTCAAACTTTGAAACCAATCATATTATTTTCCTTTTGTGATGATTCCTGTTCTTTGTTCTCTTGCACTTGTCAAAAGTATATGAAGGCTTGTAAGCCCCATCTCATGGTCTTTTAACTTACTGAGGAGCTGAAAGAACCATTTTGTTGGTAATTACTAGCCTTACCAATAAATTGAACATGCTTAGAACTTTATGCCTCAGTTTACCTTTTCAATCATGACAATCTAAATGTGATGTAATAAAGGTTGGACTAAGGTGTTGGCGTGAAAATAGAAAGAGATACATATGAAAAACATAAAGGAACACTTATTCTAAACTTATATTGCACTTGGTGTGGCTGCCATATCTTTACAATTGTAAAATAAGTGATGTTTGGTAGAAGCAGGAAGACTCCATTAACTCCCCCCATAACCACCTCAAATATCTATAAAATATCACTCTAAACAAACTTTAGAGCAACAGAACCCACAAAACAACAGAGAGAAACAAATCTCTGGCTGAAGGCAGCCTGGCAGGAGTGCAGGAAGGGTCCATTGCAGCACCCTGGGAGCTCATCATAGCCCCTCATGGGCCGAGAGTTTTAGCCCCAGGGTGGCCCCAATCAGCCACGGCTGGAGTGGACTTCAGGAGACTGGATCATCAGCAGCTGTGGCCGTTTCCAGAATTATCAACCCATAAATGCCAAAGGCAAAGTAAAAGTTCAGTGTGGACTTTGGGAACAGGGGTACTGAGAGTGCAGTCTGGCCTCTGCCCCCCCAGAAGGGAGAAGCAGCTCAGGCACTTCAGCAATGTAGCTGCCTCCACATGGCTGCTTCAGAGCTCCTGATCTGCAGATTGTAGGGGGACCAAGTGACCATTCTGAGGGGTAATTGCTCTTGCTTTAACCTGCTCGGATCTGGATCCCTGTCTTGGGTGGAGGTCCTGGGGTGTGTATCCAGGTGCCAGAGGGTTCAGAGGGGGCTTAAGAGAGGGCACCCAACTAATAGATCTGGTGGCTGGGAAAATCCCAGCAATTTGGGACAAAGCTCTCCTCTCTGGAAGTAGAGTTCTACTGTGTCAAAAAGCTTAAAAGTCAAGTAATTGAGTGACAACATGAGCAAGCAAAAGAAGCAAAACTAGCACAGCAATCAACTTTAGATTCCTTTTTGGGGGACAAAAAGGATCAAAGCATGGAATGGCAGGAAGACAATGAAGTCAGAACTCCTGCACCAAAAGCTTCCAAGAAAAATACGAACTAGTTACAGGCCATAGAGGAGCTTAAGAAGGATTTTGAAAACCAAATAAGAGAAG
>CM053583.1:65805860-65857710 GCA_028627135.1 Pseudochirops cupreus | reverse complement strand
AGGAATCTCAAAAGCTCACTGAGGAGAATAATTCCTTCAGAGCTAGAGTGGAGCAAATGGAAGCAAATGACTTTATTAGAAATCAAGATACTATTAAACAGATCCAAACAAATGAAAAAATAGAAGGCAATGTGAAATATCTCATTGGAAAAACCACTGAACTGGAGAATAGACCCAGGATAGATAATTTAAAAATCATTGTACTATGATCAGAAAAAGAACCTTCAAATCATCCTTCAAGAAATTCTCAGTGAAAATTGCTCTTATGTTTTAGTAGAACCAGAGGGCAAAAATAGAAGTTGAAAGAATTCACCAATAACCTCTTGAAAAAGATCCCAAAAAGCAGACTCCTAGGAATATTATATCCAGGTTTCACAGTTCCCAGATCAAGGAGAAAATATTCCAAGCATCCAAGAAGAAACAATTTGAATATTGTGGAAACCCAATCAAGATAACACAGGATCTGTCAGCTTCTACATTGAGGACTGAAGGGCTTGGAATATGATATTCTAGAGGTCAAAGGAGCTGGGATTGAAACCAAGAATCACATACCCAGAAAAACTGAGTATAATGTTTCAGGGGAAAATATGATCATTTGATGAAATAGAGGACTTACAGGCTTTCTTGATGAAAAAACCAAAGTTGAATAGAAAATTTGACGTTCAAATGCAAGAAGCAAGAGAAGCATGAGAAGGTAAACAGGGAAAAGATCATAAGGAACTTATCAAAGTTGAACTATTTACATTCCTACATGGAAAAACAATAATTGTAACTTATGAAACTTTTCTCATTATGAAGATAATTGAAGGGAATATAAATGTGTGTGTGTATATATATATATATATATATATATATATATATATGTCTATATATGTATACACATACATATATGTCTATATAGGAGGGTATGTGGGCATATGAATATATATGTGAGTGTATGTATACATGTGTACAGGTATACATAGACAGAGGGCACAGGATTAATTGGATAGGAAGGAATGATACTTAAAAGGTGAGATTGAGAGATGAGAGAGGAATAATGAGAGGAGATGGGGAGAGACAGAATGGGGTAAATTATCTCATATAGAAGTGGCAAGGGAAAACTGTTAAAATGAAGGGGAAGAACAGGAAGGCAAAAGGGAATGGATCAACCTTACTCTCATTGAATTTGGCTTAGGGAGGGAATGACATACACACTAAATAGGGTATCTCTGCCTACTGGAGAGTAGGGGGGAAGGGGATGAGTGAGGGGATGATGGAGGGGAGGGAAGGTTGGGGGGAGTAGTTAGAAGCACACACTTTTTAAAAGGGACAGGGTCAAAGTAGAAAATAGAACAAGTGGAGGGTGGGATAGGATGGAGGGAAATAATATTGGGTCTTTCACAATATATCTGCTATGGAAATGTTTTGTGTAACTATACATGTACAACCTGTATCGAATTGTTTATTTTCTCAGTAAGGGTAGGTGATAAGGGAGGAAGGAAAAGAATCTGAAATTCAAAGTTTTAAAATCAAATGTTTAAAAATATGTTATTATTATTATTATCATTATTTACATGCAACTGGGAAATAAGATAAACAGGCACTGGGGTAAAGAGATCCACCTTGCCCTACTGGAAAATTGGAGGGGGGATGGAGGAGGATATAGAAGATAGCAGATTGGGGGAGGGGGTATATAGTGGGATTGCTGTTTTGGGGTGGTGGATAGGGGAAAGATGGGGAGAAAATTCATAACTCAAAATCTTGTGGAAATAAATGATGTAAACAAAAAATAAACATAAAAATTTAGTTAAAAAATAAAAATAAGTTTAAAAAATAACAAAAATAAGTGATGTTTGCTAACCAAGGCATGTTTTACATGCTTTTGATATCTTTGTCATGATTGATTGACATTAGTAAAAATTACATAGGTAATTATTTTAATAATTTCTCTTCTATCCACATCCAATTTTCATTATCAATAACTTGTTTTAATAGATTGACTTTTTAAATTGTCGTATTATTTTCTCATTTTAAATTCTATCTTTTTTTTTTTTTTTTACTAATTTTGATCTTTCTTTTAACAATTCTGTTGCCTGACTATAAATGGACAGCTGATTCAGAAATGACTCCCACGTAAGTAATGAGTCATTTCCTGTTTGTTAAAATATAATCAATTACATTTAGGGGGATGGTATGCTGTGGTTACCATGTCCAATGTTTTCTGATTTCTTTCTTGAAGTAAATATTCATGCTAAATAGATGTGAGGTAAATGGGTAGTCTGTAAGTGTTTAGGCTCTTTAGTTTTTTATTTTTGATCCATATTTTCCAAAATACTTTTTGTAATCCTTACCACTGTATTAATTGTGGGAGGATGGAGTCTTATTGAGTTCTCTATAGAATTTTCTTACCTCCTAATCTTTGGCAACAGATAGTATATAAGTGGCATTTATTTGCATAGCAGTCTTTTGGCAAATACCTATCATGAGTTCTAAAGTGTGAGATGACTAAAATATCTCTTGAAACGATGGCTTGATTTTGTGTGTGTGTGTGTGTGTGTGTGTGTGTGTGTGTGTGTGTGTGTGTGTGACCTTTAGGACCAACTCCATTAATTCCTTTATTTACCTTAGAAGGAAAACCCATGAGTTACCCTTCTATTTAACACCAATTTCCTTATGTCTCTGGAAACATGATCAAATTAACCTTTTCCTTATTGCTGGTAGAGGTATATAAATCTATTCCCCTAAGGACCCACTCACCATGCATGATAACCACACCTTTATGAGTGTTATCTCCAACTATTAGAAAGTAAGTCTTTGCTTTTACATTTGTTTATCATTAATGTTTTATCATTTAGTAAATGTTTATTCATTCATTCATCATTCATTTATCCTTCCTTTCTTCTTCATTCATTCACTCATTCGTTATTCCTAGTTTTAATGATAATGAAAGTAAATATTGATGAAATTCACTGTATCCTGTAGTATATCCACTCTGGTCCTTGTATAAAGATCTCACATTCAGAGTACCAACAGCTGCTAAAGTTTATAGACATTCTAAGAACTGTACTTTTTAAGATCTTGTATTTTTTTTATAAATTAAGTTTGCTAGAGGACTCTGAATGATGTCAGGATAGGGCAAAGGTTGTAGAAAGATGGAGCAGGAGAGCATCTTAAAGTAACTTCCAAATTGCAATGAATACCTACCCAGATAATTTGTGTCTATTTTCTTTTTATAGTTTTTGCATCATCTAAATTCTTTTGTCCTTTCTAAACTTCCCTTATTTCTAGTCATTTCACCCTTACCCATAAACCTTGAAATATGTTCTCTGTTGTTATTCAGATAGCTTAGAAGAGCTCCTTAGCCAGTCAACAAGCATTTATTATGCCCCTACTATGTGCCAGGTACTGAGCTAAACTCTAGAGATACCCAAAAAATGGCAAAAGTTAATTCCTACACTCAAGAAGCTCAGAGGCTAATGAGAAAGACAACAGGCAAACAACTACATGCATTATGTATACATATATGAACATATTGTACCTTATATATTATCTCCATATCTACTAGGTAGCACAGTGGATAGCATACCAGTCCTGAAGTCAGACTTATCTGCATGAGTTCAAACCTGACCTCTGACACATACTAGCTGTGTGGCTTTTGAATAAGTAAGTTAGCCTCTGCTAGCCTCAGTTTCTTGAATTGAAAAATGGGGATATTCACAGCAACTACCTCCCAGAGTTGTTGTGAGGATCAAATGAGATAATATTTTTAAAGTATTTAGCATAAATATAGTGGGTACTGTATAAGTGCTGGCTAGCTACTATTAGTCTGTCTCTTCCTGTATAAATTAAGTCATTGGATTCGATGATATCTAAGAAACCTTCTGCTCCTGAATCCTATATAATCTTATGTAAGGCATATGTCCAGGAAACATTTAATGGAGAATTCAGACTAGAATATGAAGAAGTGGCAAAGGGCATGGTCTGGATCTGTACCAGTGCAGTAACTAGGACAGGGCGAATGGAGCTTTGCTCCAGAGGCACTGACATCTAGAGAGGCAGCTTCCCCTGTGTCTATTTCCATCTCTGTCCCTCACTTCACAGTCCTCTACAGAGGTCTGGTGCTCATCTGAGCTGAACTTCAGTGTTTCCATAGAGCAGTATAGTATAGCCCCTCTCCCCCCGCCCCAGGTTTCTATTGGCAGTCCTCTCTCAGGTTCTCCTCTGTTGTTCGCTACCTCTGGGGGAGAGGATAGGACTGCCCTCTATTTGCACAACTGTGTCCATGACACACACACACCCCAACCATTTTTGGGCAATGTAAAAAAAATGTCTAGTCACAGTTCTAATAAATACTCTTGTAGGAGCCGGGAACAGCTAAGTGTGAGTTGTAGATGTAGAGAAGATTTCATGGAGAAAGTATGTAGAACTTTAAGCAGCAGTAGAATTGATGTTCTTCTAAAGAAATTTATTTTCATGTTTTACAGTATACAAGAGCAAAGAGAGATGAAATAAATCAGAATGAAGAGAAAAAAGAAGTTGAAAGCTACAGGACTTGGCTATTAAAACTCCTTAGATTTAGGTCTTGTCTTGAGAAAGGAAGGGGGAAAAAGCATTTTTATAACATCTATTCTGTACCATGTACTGTGTTAAGCACTTTGCAAACATTGTCTCATTCAATTTTTATAATAACCCTGGAAACTAGGTGCTATGATTATAACCATTTTATAGTTGAGGAAACAAAGACAAATAGAGGTTAAATGACTTTCCTAGGTCACAGAACTAGTTAAAGTCTGAGCCCAGATTTGAACTTGGCATTCTCTATTCTAATCTCAATGCTCTATCTACTGTACCAATTGAGGAGTCAGGACACTGGGTATAGTTGAAAACCATGCAAATTCATCTTCAGGTATCACCACCTGTATCATTGCTGCTAGGCTTTGCCTAAGTACTGTTATGATAGCTTATAATTATAAAATGTTTTGCATTTTGTAAAGCTCTGCCTGTCTTTCCAACAACCCAGTGAGGTGTTTTTATTATGCATGTTTTCTAGATAAGGATACAGAGGCAAAGAGCTCTTATGATTTGTTCACAGTGATATAGCTCCTAAGTGATAGACCTTGGGCTGAAACCTAGATGCTATGACTGAATTTTGAATTTTGTACACTATAAAAATGTCATCTCTGCTCTACTCCCCTCTTCCACCTAAAAAAGAATAATAATTTTCCAAATGTTTGGTTTAGCCTAGGCAGAAGACTTACTGTCTTTGGGGAAGACTAAATAAGGGGCAGAAATTATAACAATAGTTTATTTACATTTACATATCACTTTATATTCTACAAAGAGCTTTCTTCCAAATACCCCTAGAAGGTAGTTAATGGGAGGATCATTTCTTCCATTTTATAGATGGGGAAATGGAGGTTTACAGAGAATAAATGACTTGCCCATGTTCACATAGTTATTAGTAAGTAGCTCAGTTGGAACTCATGCCTCCTGATTCCAAGTCTTAATTCTTTCTAATTTCTCAGTGGTCATGGTTTTTCAAGGTTTTCTTTTAAAAAGATATTTGCGAACCATTTTTTTAAAATGACATTCTAGAATGTTTCCAAGAATCAAAGGCAAGCTCAATAATCTATAGTTTGCAGAGTTGTCTTCCCTTTTTAGAAAATTGGGACATTTGCCCTCCTAAAACCTTGGGGTATCTCTCCTACTGTCTATAATCTTTCAGATAGTACTGACAATGACTCAGTAATCACACTTGTCATTTCTTAAAGGGCTTAGGGTGTCAGTCATCTACTCCAAGCAAATGGTACTCCACAAGAGCAACTAAGGTGCTGTCTTACTATCTCCTTACTTTTCTTGGGTATCAACTCCCTGTCAGCCATTTTCCCCCTATTATTTCCAGTGCCAAAGTCCTCTTCTTTCTGCCTTGTCCCATTAGGGTGTCACTACCTCCACCATGTTTATTGCCTCTTCTCTACTTTCTGGATGATAACAATGGCAATCAGGTCAAACTCTCCCTAGGTAGGATAACGATGAACTATTCCAGCACCAGCATGTCCAGTATCATTGTCTTTGCATTCATGTGTGGCCTCAACCACCATCTTTGTAGAATTCACACAGTTGTCTCAGGGCTCATGTGACCCAGCAGTCTCCTGGTAATACAACTGCCAACATATTTCTCTTGGACACTCAGGAGCTGAAGGGCCAGACCTGAAGCTTTCCTCACTTCTGTGGTCATTACAACCTCTCCATAAGTGACCTAGCTGCAGTCAAAACTGGCTCAAAGTTCTTATCTGAACTTCAGGTCTCAGATTTTTGTATAGAACATCTCAGGCCTGGGGTAATGATGTCATCAGAATGTTTCTTCAGATTCTTGTTCAATAGCTCCAACTGATTGGCTTTTGATAGGTAGTCTAAGATGGAATTATCAAATACTCCCAAATGTGGCTGAATCAGGTTAAAAATATAATTTAGTAAAATAAATAAAAATATAATTAAAAATAGATAATGGTAATTTGTGGTTTTCTAAGTCAACATACAGCATGCAAGGATTCTTGTGCATGTTTAGTGGCCTGTTTTTTGAGTTTGACATCACTGGTCTAAACTGTACATTTGTACATGGAAAAAAACTGAATAGATCTAGACACGGTGGTTGAAAAAACAGGCTAATGATCTTGAGGATCTGATGGGAAGTGGAGCTGAAAAGGACTGGAAGCCACCCTTAGCACAGTGACAGGGTACAGGCTCATGATGGTCATGTTGTGAGAAAAGGAGAAATTGGAAAATCCTAGATTTAGAGCTGAAGGTAATGTTTTTTGTTCAGTTATGTCTGACTCTTCATGACCCCATTTGGGGTTTTCTTGGCAAAGATACTGTAGTCGTTTGTCATTTCATTTTCCAGCTCATTTGACAAATGTGGCGACTGAGGCAAACAGGATTAAGTGATTTACCAGAGGTCACAAAGCTAGTAAGTGTCTGAGGCCAGATTTGAACTCAGAAATATGAGTCTGGCTGACTCCAAACATGACACTCTATCCACTGTGCCACTTAGTTGCCCCAAAAGGAATTTTAAATATCGTCTAATCCAACACCCTTGTTTTACAGATGAGGAAACTAAATCCAAGAAAGTTTAAGTGCCTTGCCCAAGTTTATACAGATAATAAGTATGGTCTAAATTTGAACCCAGGTCCTCTGACTCCAATTCCAGCACTCTTTGTGCCAAACTCCACTGCCTCCTCTGCTCTTGGCATCCTATGCCAATGTAAGTTAACAGGCACTGTTGTCATTAATATGTGTTTGACACTGTACTAAACACTGTGAACACACATTCCTTTCCTCTTTGGTAAGTTCTCTGAGTCTCAGTTTCCTCATCAACAAGATGAAAGGAGTTGGAGTAGTTTGAATGCCAAAGTCTTTCCCTCCCTGACAACCTCAGTCTGGGGTTGGTGTGATTCTTTCAGTCCTCTGGAAATGGTAGCTGTCAAGGAGGCACTGCTAGTCACAAGTCTCCCAGTCACTGAGCTTGTGGCCAAGCCACTCCTGTCTGTGTTCTTGTCCAATGTGGCAAGTTTGTGAGGGATGTACACGAAGGGAGTATTCCCTCACCTCTCCCCCTAATTAATTCCTTTTTTCATGAGGGGCACCAAAAAGAAAAAAATCAATCTCAGCCTCTGGTTCACACTGACAATTTACATTTCATTCAGCAGTTTCGGATCTGTGTTGCACATGTGAATAATGAGTTCCTTTGATGAACAGCAGTTCCTTCTCTGTGTCTCTGAATGTTAATGTCATGGGAGTCTGAGAGTAATACAGCAAAACCATAGAGCAGATACTGAATTATGTTGTGCTGGAAAGGGTTCTGGATCTTGGATCAAGGGATCTGGTTCACCTATCTGACTGGTTGTATGACCTTTAGACCAGTCATATATCCCCTCTCTGAACCTTTTCCCCAGCTTTAAAATCATGGGCTTGGACTAGTTCAAGGATCTTTACCTGGAATCCATTAACTTTTTTTTTTAAACATTTTGATAATTGTATTTCAGTGTTTGTTCCCTTTGTAAACCTATGTACTTTATTTTATGCATTTAAAGGCATTATTCCAAGAAGTCCATAGCCTTAATAAAGGATCCATGACATAAAGGGAAAAGGTTAAGAACCCTTGGAATAGACAAAGACCATTTTCAGCACTAAATGCTCTAATTCCATCCACTGAGGACTCTGACTTGGCCTGCCTATCTCATC
The DNA here is from genome assembly GCA_028627135.1 of Pseudochirops cupreus. Lineage (NCBI taxonomy): Eukaryota > Metazoa > Chordata > Mammalia > Diprotodontia > Pseudocheiridae > Pseudochirops > Pseudochirops cupreus. Next base: position 65,849,487 of record CM053583.1, on the reverse strand, counting down.
TCCACATTTGACTGAAACTGATTTGGAATGTGTGACTTTTAAAATTCTGGCAGCAATATTTTTATTTTTAGGTACCTGGCATGTGAGTGAGGCATTCCTACCCAGATACAATTGACTGACTATATGCAGAAACTAGGCTGAATCTAATTTAGCATAGCGTAGTAAACTGAGAGACAGGCAGGAGACCAGCTCTAGCTTCCTGCTCTGCCAATGACTTTAGACCAATCACTTCTCTTTTCTGAAATTGTCTGCTTCATTCTAAAATAATGACCTTAAATTAGCTGATTTCTGTGGTCCTTTGTGAGTTTAAAAGTTGATACAGCTGAAGAAGTATTGGCCAAAAAAGAATTCTATGGGAACAACACTGAATTTAGAGTTGAGAACTTCAGGCTACACTCCAGTTTTACTTACTTCCTATGTGATCTTAAAACAAGTCCCCTTCTTTCTCTTTGACTTAATTTCCCCATCTTTAAATTTTGAAGAGTTTAACATGATGAACTCTCAGATCTTTTTAAAGTCATACCCCTTTGGTGTACATTGGGGAATTGCCAGGTGTGGGAGACATATTTTGAGGGCTTTATTTTGATAAGATAGCTGCTCTAAAATGGGGGTAACAGTACCCCCTTAAAGTGTTAAGGTGAGGAAAGTTCCATGGAAGCTATAAATTTAAATGCATTTAGCAAACATTTATTAAGTGCCTTTTTTCATGAGGGGCACCAAAAAGAAAAGGGATGGGAGATACAGAGTTTATATAAAATGAATCCTATCTAGTCTAGTGGATAATTAAAATACAAAATAATGAATTAAATTTATCACAGAAATGAAGGTCAAATACGCAAAGTCTGAAGGAAGCAAAATAATTGTGAGCTTGGGAAATCAGGGTAGGCTTTTTGGAGGTAGAAGCTTTCAAGTTGAACTACAAAAGGTAAGTAGTTATTTCAAAGGTGAAAAGGCTATAGGAACATTTCAGGCATAGGGAATGATATGAGCAAAGGCAGAGTGGTGGGAAAGTATGTTGTGGTTTTTATGATGATTTTTCCACTAATACTCTATCTGTGGAGAAGAGGTGACCATGAGTTTTTGAAGGCTATATTAGAGCACTAGGTCTGGAAGGTTTAATCAATATGGAAGACGTTTAAGTGTGGACCAGTGATAGCCTGTGTCTATATCTGAGGAACAACCCGATTAAGTGATGAGAGTCATCACCCCAAACTGGCCATAAGGTAATGGTCCATTTTTCATCAGCAGCTCAGCTTGGTTTCAATTCCACTGAGCGTTATCCCTGCTAAGCACCTGAAATCTCAACACCATGGAGATCAACTTAATTTTCCATTTCTCAAAACTTTTTTTTTTTTTTTGCTTTTTGGAGGAGAGGGGAGAGAGGCAGGGCAGTTGGGGTTAAATGACTTGTCCAAGGTCACATGGCTAGGAAGTGTTAAGTGTCTGAGGCCAAATTTGAACTCAAGGCCTCCTGACTCCAGGGCCAGTTCTCTATTCACTGTGCCACATTCTCAAAACTTTCATAGCTCCTTCAATTACTTCTTACTTCTGATTGGAGGGCTGGGAGATGAAACACTAAATTCCTCCCAAAGCCTTACTCTATAGGGGGCTCTGAAGTTTCGGAACTTTCTAGAAAACTCTTTATTCTCCATCAATTGCTCAGCTTGTTCTTAACTCCATACAACATCATACCTTTTGAATACCCCCTCATGGACCCCTCACCTTTCTCCTACCCTTCAGCTTTCTTTAAAATGTTGTCTTCCCCTATTAGATTGTAAGCTCCTTGAGAGCAGAGACTGTATCTCTGATAAGCATGTCTGATAAGTGGTTATCCAGCCTCACTGGAAATACTTCCAGTGCCCAGAAACTCACTATCACACTGGAGAACTTATTGCATCATTTGATGCTGAGATTATTAGAAACTTTTTTCTCTATTTTGAGCTGTTTTTCTGCACATTCTACCCATCATTCTTAGTTTTTCTTTAGAGACCAATTAAAACAAATTTAATTCCATTTCAACATGACAGTCTTTCAAATGTTTGGAGGCAATAATTGTTTCCTCTCCAATGCTTCTCTCCTGCCAATTTTTGTAATTGCTCTTCTATGGCATGATCTGCAGTTCTTTCAAAAACCTTTACCCTTGTTGATTAGTAACTTAGTAGTAATAATTATTATATGATATGATATTATATTAATAATTCCTAATAATAATTAGTACTCTTTGCAATGTATAGGCTTAGAGGATTGTCTGGGGTGATGAAAGTTTAAAGGGCATTCAGGGTCACATAGTAGATGGTATGTGTCAGAGATAGGACTTCTCAGTACTATACAAGTTCATTTTCCCTATACTATGCTATTTCTCTTGTGTTATCTTAGACAAAATACATGAAGACATTGTGTCCAGAATGGGGGAAGATGAGAGTACTGATCCATTTATCCCCTCTCTGTCCAATGTTGTCATGATATCTTCCCATCATAACTTGCCAAAAATTAAGTCATATTGAGGTGTCAATGGTTTATAGTGATATCCCCTCTTATGGTGATTTATGTTTTAACAGGGATCAGAGTGTCTGATAAACCATATGAAGTACTCATGATTTCATTTTAGACATCATCCAGCATATAAAGTAAATGGGGGTGAGTTTGGGACAAAAGTCCATTGTGGCTCTGAAATCCAACTATATAGGTAGTTGTATACTGTATTTGTGTGGTACGTGAAGGGCACACAAAATTTAAAATCAACAAGTGTTTATTGAACAACTCAGCCATATGAAGTATCTTACTAAGTGTTGAAAAACGATTTCACTCAGTACAACTGATTGGTGGTATAGTAAAAGTGCTATACTTTTCAATTGTGTTTTGCTGAACAGTATTCTGAATGACTGGAGGGTTGTGTAGAGTGATAACGTATGTATAGGGCTACATGTGTCCATATTGCTCTTTATTAACCAACTTCGTGAAATATTCATGAGTTCTGGAATATCCTCCCCAACTCCCCCATCTCCACCTGTTGCCATTCTGTTAGACTATGAAGTCCATGTGGACAAAGGCCATTGTCATTTATCTTTGCATATCCTCCAGCTAAGTGTAATGCATACGGCACAGACTTAATCAATGCTTGTTAAATGAGTGAATTCCATGCCACTAACTTGCATAGAAAAGTTTGTGAGGAAGGAAAGTCAATCATGTGGTAGAATCAGTGATGGAAATCTGGAAGGGGCCCTAGGGGCCATCTAATATAACCTCATTTTTCAGATGAGAAACAGACCCAGAGAGATGATATTCAATTACTTTCCCAAGATTATAGGAGATAAATACCAAGTTGTGACTTGGTCTCAGATCCTTGCACTCCACTTATAGCATTCTTTCTACTATACCCCAATCAGATATTGAACCTCTTCTCTTCTGAATATGTAACCATGTTTATATGAAAGTTTTCATCTTTTCATCTTTCCTTAGAAATAATTTTGATACTTTGAAAAATTTGTCATTTATATGTATGTGGCTGATTCTTGCACAGATGCTGATGCAACTCCTCCATGCCTCAGCTGATGACTAAACCACAGAACTGCAGAGGTGATCTGGCCTAACCTTGGACTTAAACAAGGATCCATTCTTCAGCAAACACAACAAGTGGTCATCTACCCTTTGCTTGAAGACCTCAATTAAGAATGAATACCCTATCTCTCAAAGCAGCCCACCATACTTATGAATAGAAAGTTATATTTGTTAGGAAGTTTATCCTTATATCAAGTTTCTATGGCAGAAAAATATCCAACTCTTGGTAGCTACTCTTCTGGTGATTTGCTTCTGAAATTATCTAGACTGGTCATCCATTGACAGAGCAACAACAGCAAAAAGACCATTGTGAGGCATGGAACTTTTCTAGCTTGGGAGGATCTGTAAAAACTTTTACTTTTCTGGCACATCTTTTGGGAACTCAGAATTACTTCCACTCTATAATGAGGTATCAGAAGAAGATTTCTGGATAGTTTTATGAACCAAAAAGAAAAAAAAATTCAGACAACTCAAGACTTCCATCCTGGCAATGATTCCCCTATGCATGGAGGTTGCAGCTAGTAGCTATAGATTGAACCCATAGCAGCCTATACATCTGTCCATTCTTCTTCCCGCATCCTAATGTCACCATGTTTCCTGAAGTATTCTACTAATTGCTTGAAATATCATTTGGCTTCTGGGCAGCTAAGCGGTACAGTGGAAAGAGTGCCAAGCCTCAAGTTAGAAAGATTTGAGTTGAAATCCAGCCTCAGACACTTACCAGCTATGTGACCCTGGGCAGTCACTTAACCCTGTTTGCCTCAGTTTCCATATGTGTAAAGTGAGTTGGAGAAGGAAATGGAAAACCACTCCAATGTCTTTGCCAAGAAAACCTCCAAGAGGGGCCATGAAGAGTTGAACACCACTGAAAACAACTAAACAACAAAATCTTCCACTCTTCTACATAAGCACAGTGTATCTTTCTAAAAAAAATATGATAAATATTTTATGGTATTAATTGCTTGGAGAAATAACCAATGATTCTAATATCTTTAATAACAGAGAAGTGCAATAACTCAACAACAGTAATTACCTCCCAATGATTGTTGGTGCTAGTTCTGCAATAAATAATAATGGCAGATTGAGAGGCTGGGGAATGGAGGCTTTGGTAATTGAAATGACTAACAGTGAGTCATGCTCTAAGTAGGAGCAGCTGTGAAGCAAGAACATGAAAAGACCCATCTGTGTAGCATTTTCATACATCCAAATCTGTTTCCACTTAAGAAAAAAAATCAGAATTATTCTATTCCCCATGAAGACACAAAGAGACATGAGGGGATTAGTGTGACTTGGCCTCTGAGGAAGGATTGGCCTTGCTCTGGTGATGCCTGGGGAAGAGTTAGAGGCCCTGTTTGCATGGTTGTCTTCTTTTTCCCCTTCTCTTTTTCCTCTTTACTGCTTTTCTTCTTACTTGACTTGCTTGTACCTCCTTTGGTACAAGGGTGATGAGAATAATGTGAATAACACACTTTATTGTTCTAAAATTTCTATGGATTTTATCTAATTTGATCTTCACAATGAACTTGTGAGGTAGAGAAGACATGTATTATGATCTACATTTTACAAATAATAAAAATGAGACTTGGAGAAGAAAGGTAAAGGACTAGAACTCAGGTCACCTGACCCCAAGGCTAAGACTTTCAACTATTACAGTGGTTCTCAACCTTCCTAATGCCGCTACCCTTTAATACTAGCATGTGGGCATGTCTGCATGTGGGCGGACCTGCCTGGAGACGGATAAAGGATCTGTGTCTTGGTTCCTAAAACCATCAGAAATATGTGTTTTCCGATGGTCTTAGGTGACCCTTGTGACCCCTGTGAAAGGGTCATTCAACCCCAAAGGGTTGCAACCCACAGGTTGAGAACTGCTGAACTATTGCTTCTACTTCTTTCTTTCTACCTCCTTGAGACCTTTGTCATTCATTTCTTCTTGCCTGTTCTTTCACTCCCCCTTTTTTCTTTCTTTCTTTTTTCCTTTTCTATTCTTTCTTTTCTTCCCTTTCTCCTTTAGTACCATTTCACCGAATCTCAGAGTCATAATAAGGGACTTTAAGTGATCTAGTTCAATCTATTGCTGTTGTTCAGTAATTCAGTGATGTCCAACCTGTGGACCATGAATCCCTTCTATAATAGCGGTGTCAAACTCAGGTAGAAATGGAGCTTGGCTATGTATTGATATGAAAAAAAAAAGCACATGAACATCACCCACATTCTATTGTATTTTCATTGATTTTGATAACTATTTCCCAATTAGATTTTAATCTGGTTTTACTTGAGAGTGTTTGACATCTCTGCTCTACATTATCCCTGAGACAGGTATGGGCTCATCCTTCTGCTTGAATACCTCCAGTAATGGTGAACTTGCTATTTCAGAAGGCAGCCCTTTCTGGTAGGGGACAGATCTAATAGTTTGTTTGTTTGTTTTGCTTTTTAGAGGGGGGGAAGGTAGAGCAATTGGGGTTAAATGACTTGCTCAAGGTCACATGGCTACTTCTGTGTTAAATGTCTGAAGCTGGATTTGAACTTAGGTCCTCCTGACTCCAGGGCCAGTGCTCTATTCACTCACCACCTAAGTGCCCCATGACAGATCTAATTGTTAAGACGTTGTTATGACTAGTGTGAAAATATGTTTAATGTGAATATATATGTAGAACCTATATTGGATTGCATGCCATTTTGGGGAGGGGAAGGGGAGAAAATTTGGAACTTAAAAGCTTGTGGAGCTGAAACTTGTAAACTAAAAATAAATTAATTAATTAATAAAAAAAAAAGATGAGTGTAATAATATGGCCATCTTTATGAAACTCCTCTAGACTTCACTTTGACTGTCTTGCCAATTCCTGTGTATGGAATAGAAATCCAGAGTTGTATTGATTTGGTTTTCTTGTAAAAAAAAGAAATTCTTTTTAGGGGCAGCTAGATGGAGTAGTAAAGTGGCTGAAGTCAGGAAGACCTGAGTTCAAATCTAGCCTCAGACATGTCCTAGCTGTATGACCCTGGGGAAGTCACTTAACTCGAATTGCCTCTAAAAAGTTTTTTTTATATAAAAAGCAATAATTTATAATAATGATAGCTGGCATTTACATAGTGACTGAGAGTTTGCCAAATGTTTTACATATGTTATCTTGTTTGGTTTTCATATTGAGTTTATTTCTGTTTCACTATAATTTCAATCTTTGAAATTGGAGGAAATTGAAATTCACTCTGCAAAGAGAAGTGAATAATTTCATTCCTCTAAAATCACACAGAAAAGGCTAATCCCTCTTCTCTTTGACTAATCTTCAAATATGTACAGAGAGTTATTTTAAATAACAACATAGATTTAAAACTGAAAGGGGCAATGGAGATTATCTGATCAGGTTTACAGATGAGGAAACTGAGGTTCTGAGAGGCTTAATTGTTGGCCCAACATTATGTAGTCAGTATGTGACTCTAAACCTAGTACTTTTCCCCTCTAAATCACAGTGCCTCCTTATGTCATCTTTTCTCTAGATTAAGCATTCCAAGTTCATCCAACTGATCCACATAAGGCAAAGGAGTGAGGTAGAGTAGATAGGAAGATGGTTTGGGAGCAGGAAACCTGGTTTACAATCTTGACTCTGATACTTACTCTGGGCATGACTAGAGGTGCCCCCCTTAATTCTTTTTAAGTCTCTGATTCCTGACTGATTAAATGAAGACAGAATAATCCTTATTCTCGTCGAACAGTTAGCTAGGTGGCACAGAGTACTGGGCCTGGAATCAGGAAGACATCTTCCTGAGTTCAAATATGGCATCAGAAACATACTAATTATGTGGCCCTGGGCAAGTCACTTAACCTCGTTTGCTTCAGTTTCTCATCTGTAAAATAATTTGGAGCTGTTGCATCTTTGCCAAGAAAACCCCAAATGGGTCATACAGAGTCAGACATGAATGAAAACAACCAAACAAAAACATTCTTATTTACTTCAAAATTTTGTTGTTATAAAAGTACTTGTAAACCTGGAAATGCTATGATAATATGAGTTGTCAGTTGTTGATATGAAATAATGATAATAATAACATTCATATGGCACTTTAAGTTTTGCAAATACTTTATGAATATTATCTCCTTTGATAATGGTTTCCAGGGCCTTTACCATCCCATTTGCTTTATGGATCCATTCCAAGTGAATTCCTAAATAGAAAATCCTAGCTACCAAGTTGTAAAAGAGGCCATGGTGTGGCGTGATCTGCCTTTTGAGGAACGCTTTACTTGTCTAGCACCTCTGGTTTGAGTGTTTGCTGAGCTCTTCTCAGGGTTGCTCATCCAGCTTTGGTTTCCACCTTTCACTCAGCTTTCACTTGTGGCTCCAAGAAGATGTAACATATACAGTGGTCATACCCTGGTAAACCATCTCAGCAGAGAGGCTAAAGCAGGTTGAAGTTAACCAACTGGTCTCAAAACTGTTGGTGAGTGAGGAGACTTCTACCTTAAGCATATGAAGACTTCCTCCATCGGAATGGGTGGGTAACAATTTGTTCCACTGGCCATGCAGGTGGCTGAAGTAGGTGTTGTGGAGTTCTTAGAGTGTGGTCAGACATCAGAGACACCAAGGTCATCCCCCTGCATCCTGGGCCATTGCCAATAATCTTGACTTTTGTATTCCCACTGGACTTTGATGGAAGAGAGAGTGAGCCTGTTGACTTTGCACGGATTTGCTCATTTAAATCCACTTTACACAAAAGTCAAGACATCATGCATGATGGCGTTGGTCTTCTTTGAAAATGAGGAATAAGGAACAATAACAACTGGTACATTGGGAAGAACAAAGAGAATATGTCCTAGCTAGATGCTGCAGTGAATAGAGCACTGATACTGGATAAAGGGAGATCTGAGTTCAAATTTGACCTTAGTCACTCACTAATTTACAATGTGACCCTGGGCAAGTCATTTAATCTGTTTGTCTCACCTTAAAATGGGAAATGATAGCACTTACCTCTCAGGTTGTGAGTATCAAATGAGATAATACAGTGCCTTGAACATAGTAAGTACCAAATAAATATTTGTTTCCTTCCCTTCCCCCAAACCTAATTCATCAGATTTTCACATATGGTAGATTTTTGTCTTTCTTACACAAATAATTTTAATATGTGTAGATTGTAGAGAAGTTATTTTTGGCCAAACACTCAACTTTCAGGCACACCTAACATGCTAAGAAAATAAGTCAGCAATGTTGTTGTTGAATAACAAACCATTTCATTATTACTTTATTAAAAATGGGTCATGCTGAAGAGGTTACCCACAAGAGGGTTAGGGGTGCCTGAGACCCCAAAATACCAACCTGCTGGGTCCTGCTGAAAGCGACTCAAGTCTTCTCAGCCAAAGAAAAGCCATATTGAGTAGACTCTTAAGGAGCCTAGGTTTCTGTGATGCTTGCATCAGGCAAGCAGGACAGAGTAAGTCTTGTCACAGAGCAAGTCTGTGCTAGGGCATTCTGTGGCACTCTCACACCACATGGAAGGGAGATGGGATTCTTATATACAGAGGAATCTAGGGGTGGTCTAGAGGAGGAGTTTGGGGAGGGTCTTCAGGAGGAGTCAATGAGGTCAGACTCCAGTAATGAGTTTGGGGAGGGTCTTCAGGAGGAGTTAATGAGGTCAATGCAAGAGTGGATAGATATTTTGGTAGGCTCCATCCAAAGGGAATATATTTTTTAAAGTATGAATTAGATTAGGTGCCCTCTGAGGGCCCTTTTATGTCAGAAAGTCTATGATTCTCTAATATAAAGGAAATGCATAGTTATTCAAGCCCAAGCCTCCTGGTAATGTCTTTCCTCTTTGACTTCAGGTAATTTAATTTTAAATTGTTCCCAAATATCCTGGGTAACTATGCCTCATGTATAGTGAAAAGAACTCTGAATTTGGACTCAGAATTCAAACCCTGTGTTTTCTACCTGCTGGCTATGTGTCCTTGGAGGCGGGACTCTTGACCTCTCTTTCTGGTTCTAAGTTTCTGTTTTGTTGATGAGGGGTTTGGACTAAATCTCCACTAAGATCCCTTTCATCACTAAATCCTATTATCCCATATGCATATATTTTATCTTCCTACCAGTCTTATCTAAATTTATATCCTCTCTTCCTCATCTATCTTAATGTTCTATATACCATAGCCTCTGAATAAATGTTTATTAATTGCAATTTATGAAATGCATGTGTGCATATACAGTTCCAATCCAAAGGGAGATTTTTGTCCTGTAACCTTCCTTTGGATGAAATCAGAGACTTCCTTAATAAATTGAGAAGTGGCTGCCCTTCATAAGGGGCTATAATTTTCAGGTATGAATAGGAGACTTTTGATCATAAGAGAAGGAAGAAGTCAAAAACTTACAAGTAGCAGAGCAAATCCCAGAGAGGCAAGAGAGAGCTACCCCTGCCCTAAGGTAGTGAGCTCAAGTGGGTGGCAGCTGACTAGACTGGAGAAAAAGGCTCTTTTTTAGGCTAAAACCAATCTGAGTCAAAAGGAACCCTCTAGTGGGAGATTAAAGGCAGCAAACAACCTTGGGAGAAGGGCTTAGGTTGAATCTGCCCAAGTCATCAAATTTAGAATACGCAGAGAATTTGATCAAAAGGAAGAACTACTGAGTATCAGTAGCCACAGGCAATTTGCTTCCCTCACCCTACAGTCCCTTCCTTTCTGGTCTCTCTCCCTTGGCCATGCTTCCCAATTTTCTTGTCTGTTTATTAAAGCCCAGAGCAACTACTACCTTTCCATAGAGAATATTCTAGTGTTCTCTCCCTCCCTCCTTCTCTTCTCTTCCCCCCCACTTGTCTCCTTGTATTACTAATATTGCAAAATTAGTGCCCCATTATTTACTTCCTGATCCTTTAATTGTATGTCATATAATTTAGCACTTTATTGTATTCGTTTCAATATTCAAGAATCTGTCATTATACAAATGAGAGTATTCTCATTCCTGATGTAGGCCCTCAGCTCTCAGAGTTGCTTGGGCTCAAAACTCATCATGCTAGGTCGGTGGTGAGCTAAAATTGGTTCATAAAGGAAAGCCAATTATTACATTTTCATTGTTGGCATTTATATCTTTGGAAATCAGAAAAGATTGTAAATTAGGGCTTGATGTATTGTTTTGCCCATTTTCTAGACTCAAGAAAATAGAAAAGATATTAATGATGCAAATCAAACTTAAAAGCATGTTGTGGTTCGTTTTCTCCCTAGAGGCAGTTGGTAGAACATTTGCCAGGGCATCTCTATTCTAGGTCCAAACTGATGGTGATCCTTTGCTGAATTTAGGAGGCGGATCTTGGGACAACGATGAGGGTGATGATGATGATACCTGACATCCATAGGGCACTTTAACATTTTCCAAGTGCTTTATTTTTGTTATCCCCTTTGTTCCTTACAACTTTCTGAAGTAGGGGCTACTAAATCTCCAATTTTACAGCTGGGGAAATTGGGACTGAGAGAGATGAAGTGATTTGCCCTGGTTTATACAACTAGTAAGTGTCTGAGGATGTATTTGAACTCAAATGTTCCTGATTTCCAAGTCCAGCACTGTATCCAATATTCCACAGTAACTTACCAAGCCCATATTGAATCCTCTGTTTTGATAGGACCTGTGGTCTTCTACATAGATTTTAAGAACTCAGAATTAACTGTACACCTCCTCTACACCATAACAAGGAATAAGCGGAGTGCATTATTTGTATTAGCACCTACTTCTGAACAGCAATGACTTTGGAGTAAGGAAGAACTGGGATGAGATTTTTTTTCCCTCTTACACATAATAACTGAGAGATTGTTAAGTAATTCATTTACCATCTAAAAGAGTTGTCTGGGGGCACCAAGAAGTTAAATTCTAGACAAGTTGCCAACACTAATGAAATCATTAGCCCAGATCCCCTAAATTAGGTATAAGCCCTCTTTGGGGTTGGGAAAGAGTCTACTTCTCTCCCCTAAGGGGAGGAATGGCTTGGACCCTCAAAATATTCTAGGATTTGCATTTTTATTCATCTCCTTTGGAGAAAGTTAGACCACTGGTCCCAGATGGCTCTGGAGGAGAAAGTGGGACTGGTGACTTTCACAGTTCTCCCTCACTTAAATTCAATTCATTTGCATGTCATGGCAGCAGATCCCTGATGTCATGGTCCTCTTTGAGAAAGGACAAATAACATCACTGTTTCATGATTCAGGTGGAACTTAGAATTCCACTTCCTCTTTGGAAGGCATCTGTGACAGTCCCAAACACTCTACCAGCCTGTCTGGGGAACAGAATTTTTCTCCACACTCTCTTTGAAAGGGCTGTTACATGTGTTTACTATTTGTTCTACATGTAACAGTTATAGACTCTGGGTATCCTGATTTTAACTCTCACTCCTATTGATAATCATGAAGTTGGCTAGTTCTCCTCTCTCGGAAATCTAGGGCAGAGGAGGAGGGAAGGGAAGAAAAAGAAGTTAAAATAACAGAAAATAACATGGTAACTTTATTTTAAAAGGAATAGTAAGTTGTATATAATAGATCTGCAGTTTCATGTGCAATAATCTTTTTCTTCCTTCTGCATCTACTGTTATGGAAATGCTTGTTTTATTCTTTAAATTCAGATTAAAATAATTTTTTTAAATCCAAAGATACTCCTTCAGGTCAGTGAAGTGGGTTTTTTTTCTAATTATCCCTTTTCTAGTCACCAACCCATTGTGTTCTCCCCAATATCAAGTGCCAGTCACAGTAAATATCTTCAATATATCAACTGATTTGTGCCAGTTAATATCTAAATATAATCAATGCCATTGATTAGTGTCTCCATATTATTTAGCCAATTAATATCAATTAACTTTTACCAAGTGATATATCTAGTGAATATAAGGCAAGAACAGAAATACAAACACATCCTTCCTATACTAGGGAGCACATTCTCTCCTCTACCATCTCAATGCTTGAGGAAAGTGTACTCAGATTTAGTTATTACAAAACATTAGTTCCACCAGGTTAACTTCCAAATGCAGTGCAGCCAATGGTCAGAGTCTATCTCTTATTGCATCAAGACACATAGAGTCTTGGAGCCAATTCTATTCTAGTCTAGGTTAAGCAAGTTACCTGAGGTTTAACTACTCACCAGTCTGAATTTCCTGCAAAATACAGTATGAACTCCAGTTCCTGGGGCTCCAGAAGCTCATTAGGACACAGCTGTCTCCAATATTCCTGAACCTGAGAACAAAGAGGGATAGACACAAGAGATTCAGAAGAAACAGCAAAACTGTGTGCTTGTAGCTTCATGTTAACCTGACTGGGGAGTGCTGCTGTCTCAGCAATGGCAGGGCCATGCTCTCTTGCTTTCAGGCTGATTCTAGATAAGAGAGAGAGGCCACCCTGTTGCCCCATGCAGGAGTCCACAGCAGCTTATCTTCCTCATATACCATCACTGAAAGAAAGAGCCTGAGATGCTCTTGTCAGAGCTTTTATCTGCTATCTTAGCACCCAAACCAAGGCATGCAGTAAGAGGACTGGAAATTTAACTTTGTTTACTTGTCTAGATGGGATAATGAGCTGAAGGAATGAACTAGAGTTTCATGCTGAATATGCAAATATTCAAATAATCACCGATTTATCCATTCCTTCCATTTGCAGATCTCAACCATCTATGCCCATCTATCCCATACCACTCTTTTCCTTTCATAGTTTTGAAGTCACTAGAGATATCTACCTAACATGCCAGATGGCACTTTATTTTCTCCTGATATTGCAAGGATACTGGTAGTCAAATCTGTTAATTTTGTTTAGGCCAGAGTATATGAAGTGGGCTTAGTTTCACAGCACAATAACTTGAAAGGTTAAGCTATTCATTGTTTGAACATTTATATTAGCAGGCTAAAATGTCACTCCCTCCCTCCATCACATTTGTAATCTAGCAAGTATTTACTTGAAAATAGCACACGGTTGTAGAGGTGTGATGTTTCAGAGTGTAACCAATATATGTACTCAAATAAAATACACTGCATAAAGCAGCTAATTTATGAGCATTTCAGGAAAGGAGGCTGAAACTAGTTTTGTTCTACATAGCTCCAGAAGGGAGAACTTATTTTTTTTTAAAGGCTATTAAGAGCTGCTAAATGTTATAGTGGATAGAGTACCAGACCTGGATTCAGGATGGCTCATTTTCCTGAGTTCAAATCTGACCTCAGACACTTACTAGTTGTGTGACTCTGGGTAAATCACTTAACCCTATTTGCTTCAGTTTCATTTGTATAATGAGTTGGAAAAGAAAATGGTAAACCATTCTAATATCTTTGCCAGGAAAACCCCAAATGAAGAATTGGACATGACATGACTGAAAATGATTGGTCAGCAACAAATCATGTGTCATCTTACATATTATCTCATTTAAAACCCATAGCTACTTTGTGAAATATAGTTTTAATTCTACAGATGAGGAAACTGAGACCCATACAGGGTAAATGACTTACTCAAAGTTACATAGATAGTAAGCAAAAAAGGTAGGATTTACGTTTAGGGTCTCTGACTCCAAATCCAATCCTTTGTCTACCGTTCCATATCATCTCTGGGTACAAATTACCAAAAGGTAGTTTTCAGCTTAAAGCAAGAAAGAACTTCTTAATGGCCCCCAACAAGAATACTGAGGTCCTATTATTTGAGATGTTTCAAACCCAAGTTGGATGACCACCACCAGTTGCGGTAACTATAGAGGAATAAATACATATTCCATGTAGGATCTGGACCAGATACCCTCTGAGTCCTTCCTGCCTTTGTGTATGGTCACCATTTCAGGCTGGATAGTTTAGAGATTATAGTATGTGACCATGTACTCCATGTTTATTCAGTGATATCTTATTAAGAAAAGTGGATGCTGTATATAAATATCAACATCTCTCTATAGACTTATAGACCTGTATGTTGGTGCCTAGAGACACAGCTATAGTTCTGTATGCTTGTGGATATATCTAGAAATCTATAGATTTATAGTTGTATCTCTATATAATTTCATGTACATATACAAATACACATACATACATGTGTGTTTTATTTGCTGCCTATAGGCTCATTGCCCCAGTCTGCTAATCTGACTAGTAATTCAGGTTTCCAAAGCAAGTTTACTACTCCTATCAGAGTTGTAGAAGGTTCGTTTCTCTAGTACTATATTTCTTGGGGCCCCGTTTTGGTGTGTCTTCCCCACCACCTCCTTGATATCATAATATAGATAATTAATACCTCCCTATATATCCAGCCAGTGATAACCACCCTAACATCAATTGACCAATGAACTTCAGTTGTTTTTTAAAAAGAAATATTTGCTGAGATTATGTAATGATTCTTATAGTACAAAAAAAAATGAATCTGGACCCAACTCTCCTCTATGACATCCACTCAGTGGCTGAGATAGTAGGATTGACTTAAATTGGTAACCACCAATATTTCCCTCTACAAAATTTACTTTTAGATGTGGTGTAGCTAATGGATGACTCACTCCCTTGATTGTAGGAAAGGGTCTGTCTCAAAAACTATGTCTACTCACAACTGGATCTTGGTGCTGCAGCTACCCGGCAGACTCTGCCAATGAGCTTAAGTTGCTATACCGCTGGTAACTCTTCTGTCCTTTGAAGATCTCGTGGTAATAGTCTGTTTTGTCTTTGGTGTGAATTCGCCTAAGATCAAGAAACAATGGAAATAACAGGAACAGAAGAAACAGAGGTATCCGGCGTTCACAGACACGTGGTTGCCTGAATTAAACATAAGGTTGAAGACAAGGTATCCAATCACACTGCCTTCCATTTCACTTCCTGCTCAGAGGCTCACAACATTGACTCTTCCTTTCCAAAGATGAGGCAGGGGTGGGGGTGGGGAGGAAGGGGGGGAGAGGGGGAGAGAGAGAGAGAGAGAGAGAGAGAGAGTTAGAGAGTTAGAGTTTTATTTATCTTTGCCTTTTGTTGCAACTCTTCCAACTCAGTAGCAAGTTGAAAAACTCATGCGGTTAGGTGACAGGAAAATTATCAGATACCTATGTATGCTCTGACTTGGGGAAAGGGATCCTTTAATATTCATGCAAGAAAGCAAGTTTATTAAACCTTCATATAGTTGATGCCAGAACATATTTATTGTAGGTGATCTAAGAGATGGTCCTTCACTGACCATTCACAGCCTCCATTCGCTCACATGTAGGAGGAGAGAAAAGGAGAGGGATATGATAATAATGAAAGAAAAGATTTATATTCTGGATTAAATCCTTATTTCAGGGAGCAGCTTGGGATCTTTCAAAGGGCTATGCAATTTCTGTTTCTAAATTTAATTCACCAAAATAAAAGAAGCAAATTAAAATAACAGTAATAATAAAATCAAAGAACCTTACAAATAAGCAAAACAGCGTTTTATAAAGTGATTACTAGCTATTGTAATACAACCCTAGTTTTCAGTCATCGAAAAAACAAATTAACAGCCTGGATCCATTAACAAAGTAACATCAAATGCAAGTCTTGTCATGGATTCCCTGTGTAACGTTGGGCAAGTCAATTGTTTTCATGAGGCCTTAGTTTCCTCAATGGTAAAATGAGGAAGTTGAATGAGATGACTCCAACGGTTACCTTTATCACTTAAACTGCTATAATGATGCCATAATATAACCTATGAGACTTGCTATTTTATAATATTGTCTTCTTTTATGTAGTTTGGGTCAATGAACATTTTTTTAGTTATCATCAGTTTGTTGCGTTTGTTTATATTTCCCGCTATTTTACGTTAATCCATATGTCTCCTCTTGCTGACATGTAATGTTATTCCCCAATTGTAAAGCATATGGCTTCTTTCCAGTTTTTGCTATTGTAAATTGTGTATTCATAAATATTTTTGTTAAAATTGGTCCTTCTTATTTACTGATCTTTTAATGGTATAAACCTAAAACATTGTTGATCTAAAGAATAGGGACATTTTCCGAATTCAATAGTATAATTTCATTTATCTTTCTAATCATTAACATCTATCTATTGAAGTTTGTATCATCATGAGAGGCGTACACTCTCTCTCTCTGCACCCTCTGTGAAGACTCCTCAGAATGAGAAGGGAGAAAAATTATCTGGAAACCAGAGAAAGACTTTTGTAAGACCTGACAGACTTGAGTCCTGGGTTTCCTAAGAAATTATACAACCTAGTACCCTTCCCCCGTTCCCTTGCTGTACATCAGCCTTAAGTCTTTCAGGAATGATCTGCTATGGAGAGGACTGCCCACTTTCCTTGGGGGGGGAGAGAATAAAAACTTCCTATTCCTTCCTCAAGATATCTCTGACTTTTCATTTTTCTGGGTAGGGGATTTTTGGGGTCCCCATACCCCACACAATCATGAGATCATCCATGTAGAGAGATTTTGGTGAGGAAATGCTCTTTACCAAGGGCAGATTAGCATAATTGTCACAATTTATAGTCTTTGAGAGTTGCCTAGAGACATTAAGAAGTTGGTTTTTTTGCCTTAGGTCATGTCAGAATACAAGGCATGTCAGAGATAGAATTTGAACTGCGATGCCTTGGGCTTTGAGGCCTTTTCTGTATTGCCTGCTCTGTTTTGCCTCTTATGATTACCTATTACTTTGCAAAATAGTTCACAACTCTACCACAATGAATTTTCGTACCTATTTTCCCCATAACTCCAGCAACACTGATTTTGTTGTCTTTTCCCACCTTTGCCAAGTTGATGGCTTTAAGATTGTGCCTAAGAGTTCTTTTCATTTGCATTAACATGACTACTACTGATTTGGACCATTTTTAGGTCATTGTTGACAGAATGTGCATTATTTATTCATTTTTCTCCCTAGAACTGCCTATTTGGATTCTTTGATTACTTACCTATTGGAGTAATTCTTTTAAAGTTGTGTCAACTGCTTATCAGTTTTAGAGGTCAAACTTTTATCTGTTATATTTAGTACAGAGATATCTTCCCAGTTCACATCTTTACCTCTTATTTTAGATGAATTACTTTTATTTGTATAAGAACATTTTTATATTTATATAAAATCTATTTTTGTCTTTTATTACTTCCTCTATATTGTAACTGGTAAGAATTCTCTACTCATTCGTAGTTGAAAACAACATGCTTTTCCATTCTTCTCTAATTGTTCTGTGGCATGGCTGTTTATGTTTAGACACCTAATCCATTCTAAATTCATTGTATATGTGGTGATAAATGTTGGTCTAATCCCATTTTATTCCAAACTGCCAAGGAGTTTATCTAGCAATTTTTGTTGAGTAATGGATTCCTTTACTACTAATCAGTGTCCCTCAGTTTTTCAAAGAATAGTCTGCTATATGCATTTGCTTCTAAATCTTGCTTGTCTTGTCTATTCCACATCTCTGCATTTATATTTTTTTAATCCAGTCAGTTCACAATAGTTTTGATAATTACTGCCTTATGCTGTAATTTGCTATCTCACATAGTTATTTCCTCTTCCTGACTACTGCTTTTCATTACTTTCTTTGATGGTCACATACAGTTGTCCTTCTATATAAATTTCATTATTATTTTGTCTAATTATATCGGTATTTTAATTGGTATCATGTTACTTCTCTAGACTAATCATTGTAACATTTAGTTTTTTACTGTTTAGTCTATTTGGATAATTAACATGGAATTCTTCTGCAATTATTTTTTATTTCTGCACAGAATTGTTTTGTAGTTGTACAAGCTCCATGTGTTTCTTGGTAGCTTAAATTCCAAATATTTACCACAGTTTGTTGTTGTATTAGATAATATTCTCCTTCCTATCCATTTCTCCATTTTTGTTAGTAATATACAAAAATATGGATAGTTTCATGAGTTGATTTTCTATCCTGCTATTGGACTGAAGATGTTCACTAAGTTTAAAAAAAAACAGTTCTCTTGGACTTTCTAAATGAATAAATGAAAACACATTTATTAGTTAGACAATGAGCACTTATTAAGCATTTACTATGTGCAAATCACCGTGCTAAGTGCTTAGGATTCAAATATAAAAGTGAAACACTCCATGCCCTCAAGGACCTCCTGTTCTAAAAGGGAGACAACCCAGCAAGTCCAAAGGGACAATCACATGGTTCTTAGAGGGCGGTAGCAAAGCAGACGTCAATGACTCTTCTTTAATGGAATCACCACCTAGAAATTCTTCCAGTTTCTAATGTTGATTTGAACATTTGACAGTGCCAAAGACCTTGATGGCAAGAATCTTTGATTTTTTTAATCTGGGTCTTTGATAGAGATGAGAGTTGCACCTGTAGGAGTATTTGCCAGCCTAATCATATCATATGCAATTAGCTGTTTTTACCTCTCCTTTGCAAGCGTTTATTCCTTTAATGTCATTTTTAGGTCATATTGCTATTGCTTTCATTCCATTAATTATGCCAAGTAATATTAGTGATAATGGGCATCCCTGTTTCATTCCTAATGTTAATATTTCTCCATTAGAAATAACGTTATATTTTGGTGTCAGTTATATATTTTTAACAATATTAGGAAAAAAAAACCTTCCACTCCCTGTAGTTTTTGGTATTAATAAGTAAGCTTTTCCTGTCCTTTTCTGCTTTTGATGATGTAAGCATATGGTTTTCATTAGTAAGATGATTTAGTATGCTAATTAGCTTCCGAATATTGAACCAGCCTCGTAAAACTGGCAGCCATCTAACTTGGTGAGTATGAATAAGTTTTGGATATATTGCTATCAGCTACTTGTTAATATTTTATTTATATTTTTATGTCAGTATTCCTTAGTGATGATAATATTCATAGAGGATCCTAAAAAAATCACAAAATTCTTACTTAGGAAATATGTACAAACTTTAACCATCTCCCATTCTAAATGTGATATGCTTGTCCAAAGAACAATAAAAGGGCATGCTACTAGAATAGAGGAATCGAATTATATCAATTTTGACATTTTGGCTATAAATAAAACCAGAAAACATAAGGGAAAAAAGTGAAAGGATGTCTCATAGATCCTTTTTGAAGAAGCAAATAAAGAACATGGCAGAGTTTATGCTTCCAAGGCTATGAAGATAAGTCATTTCATCAAACACTGAGTCATCTTCCCTTAAAGTACTCATCGTGAACAAGAAAAAAATCCACCACGAATATACTTAGAGCTTTTGTGCCAACTGTTCTTGCAATGCATGGAGAGGTCATCCTAGGAAGGACTTGATGAGGTCTTCCAAATTAAAGAAATATATCTTTTAATGCTTAAAAACTTCAATGTAAAGGTAGAGAACAACGAAAAATATGTGGGGAACTTTAACTTCAATCTAATATGTTAAGGAAATTAAAGATAGGCAGACTGCACAACAACCTTACACCTTAACATTGGGAATTTTTCAAGAAGAGAGACAAGAAGAGTTGAACATGGCAAGCACTGAATAACAACAACAACAAAATACCTAGATAATATATATCTTAACAACAGGAAATGGTTGGTTATTGGAATGGAATTTATTTCTGAATCAGCTTTTTGTGTATCATCAGACCAAAGACTTCTTAGAACAAAGATATAAATCAGTAACAAATTATAAGAAAAAAAATAAGGTGTTGATGAAATAAAAGTAATTCTAACCAGACTGATTTTATCAAGCTACACATTTTAAAAAATGGAAAATCGTTAAAGGAACAGACTATCACCATTTTCTCTGGAAGTTTAACTATTATAAAGCAATTGTCACTATGAAGTAGCCCAAATAGCCTCAAAAATGTATCAACTAAGCAGTACTTAATGTTTCCCAAGCATGGAGATATGGCGATCAAAGGCAATAGAAGTTTAGAAAATAAATATATTTGCAAAACCTTATGAAGGTGGACAGTAGAAAGTTTTTTATTTTATTCTATCTTACAGTATTGCTTTATAAAATCAAGAGAAATAGTGGAGAAAAAAATTTATTTACAGAAAGCTTGGTATGATACTCAGTTGAGCCAGAGGCAATTAAGTGGAGAAGTAGAAATAGTGTTAGTTCTGGAGTCAGGAGACCTGAGTTCAAATCTGATCTCAGACACTTGCTAGCGGTGTTCCCATAGTTCAAGTCACTTAACTTCTGTTTGCCTCAGTTTCCTCAACTGCAAAGTGGAGATGATAACAGAACCTTCTTCACAAGGTTGTTGTGAGAATCAAATGATAAAATATTTGTAAATTGCTTAACATAGTACCTGTCGCATGGTAGACACTATATAAATGTTTATTTCCCCCACCCAAATCCAACTTCAAAAGATCTCAAGAGTATTTAAGTATAAAACTAGCACAAAAACAACAAACACACCAAACAATATGGAAATGATCTGTTAAGATTTCTATAATAAACATTTTCTCTATTAGCTATAGTGGAACCCATCACAGCTGGCCTCTAACTTTCCTGAAATATCATAAAAGAAAATTTAATTGACAACAAAACAATAAAAATTGAAAGGATAGATGGACCAGACCCTTTAAGAATTTTAAAAAAATATGGCCAGTCATAACCATGAGAGTATTTGAGCATGTATCTTTTGACCCAAATCAAATGCATTTATTAATGATCTTAATCACTTCTTCTCTTTGTCTTATCCTTTCCTGGTTTGAGCATAAGGACTAGACCTGATGCATAGAATTGGGCAGGGCATTAGATGACACAATGAATAGAATACTGGACTTTGAGAAAGAAAGACCTGAAATTAATTAAATCTTCTATCAGCTACTTAATAGCTATATGACCCTGGGATCTACTCTCAGTCTCAATTTCTTTGTTTGCAAACTAGGGATACTGATAGCATCTACTTCTCAGAGTTACTGTGAAGACAAAATGAAATAACATTTGTAAAGTACTTTGCCAACCTCTTCAAATAAGAGCTATTTTATTTTAAATAATTTTTAAAATTAAAAAAAATTAAATTTAAATTTAAATTTTTTTTGCTTTTCCTAGGGGGAAAGGCAGGGCAGTTGGGGTTAAGTGACTTGCCCAAGGTCACATGGCTAGTAATTGTTAAGTGTCTGAGGCTAGATTTGAACTCAGGTCCTCCTGATTCCAAGGCCAGTGCTCTATTCATGATGACACCTAGATGCCCCCAAATTTATTATTTTTTTAAAATTATTACTCTTTTTCCATTATGAAAACAATTTTTAAGGATGCGGTAATTATTTATTTTTTTATTTTTTATTCTTTATTCATTTATTTTCTCCATTTACACATAAAGACAATTTTCAACATTTATTTTTAAAAAGATTTTGAGTTCTAAATTTTTCTCCCTCCTTTCTTTTCCTCCACCCTCCTCAAGATGACAAGCAATCTGATATGGATTATACAAGTGTGGTCATGAATAATGAATCTATCTTATCTTGCTTTTTTTGTTGTTGTTGCTAAGAAAGTTCCTTAACTGATTGTTCAATTTTTATTTTTGAGATCGCATTCTTTGGTTTATCTACTTCCCGTCTCAGCATTTTATGTTTTTGTAGCTTTTCATTCCTTTTCCCTTAAATATTCATTTTTGGTGGCTTATAATAGCTTTTGAAATTTTTATTTATTTCATCTCTATTTAATTTCTCATTCTTATTTTTTAAATTTTTAATAATTTGGTTTAATCTCTGTGCACTTTTAAAATTAAATTGGCTAATGGTTTATCCATCTTATTGGTGTTTTAATATATTCTTGGTTGAATTTATTCAATATTTTTTCTTCAATTCTATGTATTTCACCTTGAATTTTAAAATTTCCTTCTTTAGTGCTTGTGTAATATTTAATTTGTTGAGCTGATAATTTTTTAAACTACATCTTTAGCTCATTGATCTCTTATTCTCTTTTCAAAACAAATGTTCAGGAATTTAAATATTCCTCAAAGGACTGCACTAGCAGTATCTCATATGTTTTAATATATTATTCCTGTTGTAATTATTTTTACTACGACTTTCTACTTATCTCTATGATTTGTTCTTTGACCTACTCGTTATTAAACAAATCTCTTGAAGTATCTATTTAGCGGTGCTTTGTTTGCTCACATTCCCCTTATTAATCACAATTTTGTTACGTTGTGGTCTGTAAAGGAAAGTCAATATTTCAGCCTTAATGAATTTATCTGTGTGCTTATTATGCCCTAGGCTTAAGCAGAGGTTTCCAAACTTATTTGCTTTACCACCCCCTTTTCAAAAAATAAAAAAAGAAATTACTCGGCATCTACTTGGAAATGTACTTTCTTTAACTGTTTCACGTTTTTGTTTTTTTGAAATTTGCATCATTTCAAACTACTAGAACCTCCCTGGATTGTTCTAACATGCTCCCTGCCTCCCACCCCCAAGATGCAGTATCACCTATTTTGGGAGTCTATACAAGTATGATCAATTTTTATAAAGGTTGTTCTTTTAGTATTTTAATTTTTCTCTGTTTACTTATCAATGTGAGATTTTTCCAACTTTTTTCTCTTACATCTATAAATTTCTTGTTTTCTTTTTTAAAGAATATTCCAGTTCAGACTGTTTAGATTATTTTTTTTTTTTGGCATTGTAGTTAACTTTTTCTTTGTCTGCTTCATCCCAATGCTATTTGAGGTTATATTTTTAATACAATATTTAAAAAATTGTCTGTGGTGGTTTTAAGCATCCTGTGTTTTTACTCTCTCTGTCAAGGTTTTCTATTTTCACTTGTGCTTTGTCTAAAATTATGATTGCTATTCCTGATCTGATGATCAGATGAGGTTTCACAAATTTTATTCTAGTCTTTCATCTTGAATCTTTCTCTATATGTTTTAGGTGTATTTCCAATAGATAATATATTATTGTGCCATTTAAAAAAATACTTTCTGAGATTATTTTCCTTTTAAAAATTGTATTCAGCACTTTTATATTCAGTTAATCATAGATAAGTTGATGTTTCCCGCCATTATTTTCTGCTATATTAGCTGTTTTCCTAGAACTGGGTACTTTCCCTTCATATTATAGACTTCACTCCTGAGTGAAACTGGGGACATATAGAAACAGACTCCACTCACACCTCTCCTTCCTTAAATATGGAAATCTAGTTTTCCCAGTATAATCTTTGAAAAAATCTCCCCACCCCAGTATAACTTCAGAAAAAAAATAATTGAATGATAAATAGAAGTTATGGGAGTAGGTAGTGTGGGTCACCTAACCTTTTAGGACTTTGGATTCCTTGATCTACAACCTGAAAAGTTTGAACTCCCTAAAACGATATCTAACACTCCTTTGAGGAGCAAAGTTCTATCCTTCTATACCAGTATCATAGAACAAGGAAAAAAGTGGTGTTTGACAATCAAAATTTCTGTTTGTTCCCTATATCATAACCAGCCACTAGGTTCATAAAAGGATAATAATATTTTTAAAAAGAAATAGACCTTAAAAATCCTCCACTCCAAGCTGATACTAAGGTGTAAAATCTTTGAAGGCAGATACCATTTTGATTTTGTCTTTGCAACCCGAGGATAGTATCCCCCCCCCCAAAAAATCTATATTTAATGCTATCACATTGAAATCCACTTACAGTTTCTATTCCCCTAGCAATTTCTGCATCTAAAAACTGAATAATTAGGGGTTTTTTTGACTCTCACGTGGCCTTTGGGTATGGGGATGTCTCAGGGAGAGTCTATTCAGGACTTCAACATTAGTTACCTCTGCCCACCAGTTCATTCCATCAGTGTAGAAGTTTCTACATAGTAGACAATATAGTTCAAATCTCACACATAGCATTGAGTGATACGAGCACTGTGACTCAGCCTGATACTGTTCTCAAGAGGAATACAACAACCTTGTATGGCCTCTGTTCCTATTCTTCCCCTATACTTTCTCTTCTTGCCATAACACACAGGCTGGCATGATACATTAACTGTCTTCCCTCTGCCAGAACCTCCTAAATACTATGGCCAACCAAGTTCTTTAAGAAAATGTGGATGACAGCATCTTTCAATGCAACCTCACTCATCTCTGCAGCCACCAAAGGGTGGCAGCCTCTCAGGGAAGTCCCCAGGATATAATGTACCAATTCTCTGACTTATTGTCCTTCCTGATGAATGTGAGGAGGAAGTTGCCTTGCTTCTTTTTGGTCCTGATAGATAGGGAGGAGGTGAAGGTGCTAGTTAGCCCACCTACAAAAACCTCTCCTTCACCACTTTATAATACATTGGAGCCACTAAGTATAATATAACATTCTATATTTATCCTTCTTTCAAAGGTGTTGTAGCATGATTTTATTGCTTCAAATCACTATAGGGTTTTTATCAATGTAATATCTTTTCTTTTATGGTGTATTATTGGTTATAGATGTGATGTGTTTGATGCTGGGATCTTGTTTGGGAACATAACCTTCAGCTGTGATGTTATTCTGTTGGAAAAAAAAATCTGCTTTCTGATGTAGTTTCCAGGAAGGCAATTTTGGGGAGAGTATGACTTTTGCTGATTAGTGATACATACCCTTAGGGAATTTCTACATTTTTGTAGCCTCTCTTCGAAGTCTGATTCCCTCCCCTCTCCCCACCCCCCAAATTAAGGTTAGGATTTGGATTCAGCCAGAAAGGTTTTTTTTTTTTAGCTGAACTTGTGATTTATCTAAACTCTGTCTTGCTGATAAATGAGATGTAGCAGTAGAAAGATTGCTACTTAGTGGAAACAGGAGAGCTGTCTTCAAGGATTTGAAGGGCTGTCATGTGGAAAGGGAACAGGCTTGTTCTGCTTGGTCCCAGAGGACAGAACTAGAAGAAATAGATGGAAGTTACAGAGAAGGCAGATTTGGATTCAGTTTAAGGGAGAATTTCTTAACAGTCAGAATTGTCTCAAGGTGGAAAAGACTGATTTGCGAGGTCTTGGTTTTCCTTTTAATGGAGATCATCAAATGAAAACTCTATTACCATTTGTCAATATTGTCCTAGAAGAGATCTAGGCTTCAGGTAGGAGTAGGATTAAACAACCTCTGAGATCCTTGCATTTCTTGGATTCTGTGAAGAAAAGTTTAGTGGCCTCTTGGAAATGAGAGAGAAGAAGAAATG
The DNA here is from genome assembly GCA_028627135.1 of Pseudochirops cupreus. Taxonomy (NCBI): domain Eukaryota; kingdom Metazoa; phylum Chordata; class Mammalia; order Diprotodontia; family Pseudocheiridae; genus Pseudochirops; species Pseudochirops cupreus. The sequence goes on along the minus strand of CM053583.1, from coordinate 65,823,985 downwards.
CAGAAAGATGTTATTTATTAATATTTACATTGGAAACAGGTAATTATTGTAAAGGTGATCATTATTTCCAATGTTTTGATGTACCTTATCTCAATGATATAGGTCCTCCTCTTTACTAGGACAAAGTAGAATTTATTCACACCTTTTTGGTTCACATCTTTCAAAAATTTGTCTTATAGTATGTAAATAACATACTAAAGTCTTTTTTTGGGTGCAGTCTTTTGATTCGGGAGTAAATTGGATTTAAGTGAAGCAGAGTTGAACAAAGCTGTCAGTCTCCCTGTCTCCTCTAAAGTCATCACAGTCCAGTGGCAAGATAGAATCAAGGTCACTGGTGATGGCTCAAGATGCAGTGGATGACCTTGGTGTCTTCAATGTCTAACCAAGCTTTAAGTGGTCCACAGCACCTGCTTAAGCTGTCTTCATGGCCATTGAAACAGATTGTTCTCATCCACCCATTCCACCAGGAGATGTCTTCACATGCTTTGGTGAGACACCGCCTTAGCTCACCCATGGGTTCAGGACCCCTCACAGTTACTCTCAACCTGGTTTAGCCCATCTGCCAAAATGGCTTACTGGAGAGTGGCCACTGCATAGGGAATAGGTGATCACCAAAGGTAGAAAACAGTCCTGAAAAGGGCTGGGCAGCCTTCATGCCAGAGGAACTAGTTTTCCCTGAACACATTCTACACCCTAATATACTAAAGATCATCTTCTGGATCTAATATTTCATGGATACCTATGCTGCCATGAGATTATTCATCTCTTACCTTTGCTACATGATTGGCTTACTCTCTTTTTTAGTCATGAATTTCATGGATGATGTCCTTGAAATACTTTTTTTTCATGTTAGAAATCACAGGTAATATGAATTATCCCACTTATTCCAACTATGAATCATTTTCATTACCCTTGAGATCATCTTAAATTTGGATTAATTTGAGATTTTGCACTTCTATGATTCATAGACAAAAGGAGCTCTGGCTGGAGAATACTAGGATTCATATGTTTTTTATCAACAGGGAGAAACTTGGTATCCTGAAAAATACTGTGTAGTTTCCCAAGTGTGATCTAACTCCTTTTCCTGTTTCTAGTCATTCAAGCCCTCATGTCTGTCCACCTTCAATGCCCGTCCAATGTGAATTCATGATGGACTGTCTGAATGGAATCTCTGCCCACATGCACAAGTCACAACCTGGGCAAAATGAATTCTTGATTCACGTGAATTTTCTTGTGCGGACTTGTTGATGAATATCTTTTGGATACTATGGATCTCATTAAAGGGACCCTATGGTATTCCAGAGAACAATTCAACTAATGTCAACAATGAACAGGAATATCTGGAGAATACCAGCTTCCATCAGGAATCTATCTTCCATTTAGACTTTATATAGGACTTGCTTGCTCCATGGTGCTGGCAAACAAACTGCCTTAATGGATGTTGATTAACAGTTGAACAAAGCACTTTCTCATCTCATCTATCAAATAATATTATAACATCTTAACATATATTTGCCCATAAGTTTGTGCTTTTTATAAACTTTATTATAAAGCTTTTTTTTTCTGTGATCAACAAATAACAAATGCTTTGGAACCTTGTGTTCTCTATTCTTTTTCATGAATTGTATGATTTTAGAGATGGATGCTGTGAAGAATCATTTCTGAAAACTTACCTGTGTTCTTCTATTATCATAAAAGATATACTTGATGATAAAATAGAGCATTACAGTAAAGATTTTTAAAGAGATGAGAAAGTAGGCATATATGAGACAATAGCCAATCAATTAATCAGTAACCTTATACAAGTTCCTACTATGTTCCAAGCCTTTGGCTAGGGATTGAAGATTCAGAGATAAGAGAACTCCAGCTGGTGGAGATAACATGTACAGAGAAAATTTTAAAAATGAAATACAAGATTATTTTGGTGGAGGAAGACTCTGTCAGGTGTGGTGTGGTGGTGGTGGAGAGAAGGCACTAAGCCCCCTGGGTCTCTAAAAAGCTTGATATAGAAGATAATGTATGATCAGAACCCTGAAGGAAAATAGGAATTCTAAGAAGTAGAGCTATATTATGTTTATTTGCTATACTATAATGTGTATAAGGGGATTAATATTTTTTAAAATATAAAAAGGGAGGGTGGGAGTAGATTTGAAGAGTTTTAAGTGACAGGGGCATTTGTCTTTACTTATATAAGTACTAGGGAGTCATTAAAATTTATTGAAGAAGAGAGTGACCTATTATTTAGAAAACTACTTTGGCTATTCAGTAGAGAAATGATTGGAGTGGGGAGAGACTAGAGGCATTATTCGTATCTTCTTGGTCACTTCTTTTTTTTTTTATTATTAACACTATCTGTGAGGTTCTTTTTCCCCTTGTATTTCAGGGTTTACTTTTTTGGGACATCTTGAAAATACATCTCTGAGAAGATCTATACTTTACATTCCCTTCAGCATAGATTTCCTCTGTACATATTTGGCCTCTTCAAAGTAGCTTTCCTGATTTTGTTTCCTTAAGTATCATTTCTACTTCTTCACCTAGCAGATTGAGTAATGAGACCATAGAGTCCTTATGTTTTCATTCTTCTACATCATCCACAATGAAAATAAATTAATGTTGAAACGCAGGTAGATTTGTTCTCTTTCACTTCTAGTTTCATCTATAATGTGATCTAATGTTTCTCATCTAAACTATGTATCATACTAAACTTTCTTCAGACTTACTTGCCACCTCTTGTACTTTTCACCATCTTGTAGGATATTAATTAGAGTTGTTCCATATTTCTCCTTCTTAATGTTGTATAAGTGGATATGTATTGTCAACCAGTATTTACCCAATGAGTCTATAAAGGCAGGGCTTACATCTTAATTATTTCCTTGTTCCATATAGAGCTTTGAATGCCACTTTGAACATAGTCAACACTCAAAACATGTTTCCTAAATGAGTGATCAGCCAGAGAAAGTTTACAGGAATGATGGTGGTCACTCTGGCTTTCTAATGGGCCTAATTGACTATAATTGGTGAGCTTAATCACTTGGTATTGTTTGTTCTGATTTTTGCATGGGAAATGCCGTTGTGATTTCATCTGAGCAATAAGTTCTGGTTAAGTAAATTAGTCCACAATTAGAACATGTTGCACTCAGGAGCCAGTTTCTTTTGATTTCTCATAGAATTAGAATTTTCTCTTCAAATATTCCTGAGACAGTGGCTTTCTTTACTCTTTGCAATCGTATTTTTTTTTCAACTTTGACATTTGTTGTCCTTTGAAAAGGCTGTTTAAAAAATATTCGTTGACTGACTTCTCTGCAAGTGGTTGTCTTTTCCACATCTTCATTGTATGTTGCATAGATGCTTTCACTTTAAGTTTTAAGACTCCTTATAGATCCAGTGTTGTGCATCCCAAGGCTACTTCTAGCTCTAACAATCTGTCATTCTGTGATTCTATAGAAATTATTCCACTGAGTCTGTGGCCACCACCGTTCCATCTTCAGAGGGCTATGCTGAGAGAGAAGAGAGGAGGGATCTAGGAGGTAAAAGAAAACTGAGGAGTACCACCCCTAGGAATAAAAGACAGATGTACAATTTGGGCACATGATGAAGCACCAGGAGATTAATTAGAAGCAACATTTTATAGTGGAAACAGCATGGTATACAGAGTTAGGAGGCATGGATTCTAATCTCAGCACTGAAATTTGTTAACTATATGATAATGGGAAATTTACATAACCCCCATACACTGGTTTCTTCATATGTTTTATGAGGATGATAATTCACCACCTCCCTCACTGTGCCATTATCAGGAAAGTACTAAATGAAATAGCATTAACAATGATAACTTTTTTTTTTTTTGCTTCATGGATTTCTTTAGTTATTAGTATATATGCATAACTTACCTTAGGTGGTTCATGGTATTGGATCCTCAAAACCTATGTGTGTGTGTGTGTGTTGATGGGGGGGGGGGGAGGCACAAGCTCTGTCACATTTCTGCTAAGCTGGAAATAAGTCTTGATTAAAGACCTGGCAATGGACATTAAATCCAGAATTCAAATGCCTTACTCATTTTAGAAAAGTTCATCACCAGAGCATGAAATGTTAAAGAATTACATATATACATATATATGTACACAGAATGTATGTATATATGTGTATGTGTATGTGTGTATATATACATATGTACATATATATATATATATATATATATATATAGAGAGAGAGAGAGAGAGAGAGAGAGAGAGAGAGAGAGAGAGAGAGAGAGAGATTGTACATAATTATATGTACTTATATATTAAATGCATCACCATAGATAGAAGACCAGTTTCTGAGTTAGGAACATCTGTGGTTAAGACCTGCTTCTGACACATAATAGCTATGTGACCGTGAGAGAGTTACTCAGTTTCTCAGTGTCCCAGAAATTTTCTAAGATTACAAATTGTAGAGGATGCCTGTACAAGTGGAGGAAATTTCCACACCATGTAATTGTGATGAAATCATAGGACCAGGTTCTAAAAAATCATATGTAATTTGTGTATATGTGTGTGTGTATAAATATGTCACTTTCCAGGTTATTTTAACCTATCTGTATGAGTATGACTGGAAGAGGCAGCAGTAAAATTTAGGGGAGGCTGCCTTAACATAGTTAGGGAATTGCTAGCTGCTAGTTTCCTCAGTCCTTATTGTATTATACTGTGTATAGCACCATTGAGCTAGCCCCATTAAGCAGTAAATAATTTAAATTATAGGGCAAATTGACTTGAGGGAAACATATTTTTTATGTTCTTTCAGATTTAGAGCCAAGATTATGATTGATGGGTATAATTTAAGGTTCATAAAAATGAAGTCTTGACCTACAGCACTGAAATATTTTCTCTGTGCTATTTCTAGGAGGTCAGCCCCAATTATATGAAAAAGTGGTGACAGGACAGGGGAAAGAACACAAGGAAGAAGTCTTTGTGAGGCTGGTGCTATCCTTGGAAGGTTAGGTGGCTGTTACAATGCATTCAGTGATACCCATCCTTCTTTTGCTTCATTAGTGAGTTATGAAGATAAATGTGATACTCAGTCAGACTAAGTGTGTCTGGAAACTCTTTCAAGCCCAAGTTACCATATGGCTTCAATTATGGGATTTGGTCATTGTGACAAATATTAATGAGGAGATTCCTTTGGCAGGACATATGTCAGGACTAAACAAGGTATATTAAAGGCCCAGAAAGGGGTTTAATAAATGGAATAATGCAAGCTGCCAACACTTTGAATTATTTTAAAATAAATTGTCAGGACCCCAGACTCTAACCATGATCCTGTACATGACCTGGGAGAGACTTGATTGGCTCTGGAGGATGAACAACATGAATGACCTTTTGAGGGCATGGATAAATTTGCACAGCACTAATCCCCCCTTTCTCCAAACCCAGTTTAGAATAGTTGGTTTTTTCATGGTAAGTTCAGACTAAAAGTTTTAAGGACATAAGGATAACTCCACATATCCATTAGGAGTAACCAGATATAAAGAGAGCAGATCCCTTTTATCAACCAGAGAAAGGGTGGAGCCAATACAATAGTCCTGGCATTTTAGAAATTTAAGCTGAGTAGTAGCTAAATTACATTTACCCAATGAACTGTCCAAGGTACCTGACATCTTTGCAGATTCTCCTTCTGACCCTGTGGACTAAGCTAGAGAACAATTTTTGCCTCTTTTAAATTTTACTCTTTTGCTTTCAATTAACTGTGATATAAGCCCCCTGTCATATGACTTCTGCCCTATGCCTACTGTTAGCTCTGATTCATTCCTAGCTTTACTGCTTATGGAAGGATTCTGAGCCCTGGACTTGTCAGGCTTCCTAAGTCAAAAGCATAAGTTAAGGGGCAGTACAAACGTCACACCAAGAAAGTCTGTTTCTAGTATTAACTGTCTAGGTTCAAGGTGTCCTCCTATACAAGGATACAGTTATAGATGGACAGACTAATGCCCAAGAACCACCAGTCATCTATATATCCATGTTGCATAATTACAGAAAGGGCCTCTTTCTCTATTTTCAATTGATGTTTTTATTCAAAATTGCATGTCAAATAATAATCAGTAATTTTATCTTAGTTCATTTTCTGCAAGAGTGTTTAAGATTAGCAGAAGCCAATTACCAAGTTATACTTCCATTTAATCATTTGAGCTGTACTTGAGAAAGTTGGCAACATATTTTAAGTATTGTGCAGCCAATCTATTGATTCAACAGTCATTTTGGATGTTATTCTCTTGGGAACAATCTTTCCACTTTTCTTTGGGCTAAAAATAGAGGATCCATTTTGGACTTTGAATTTAAACTGTATAAGAAATAGTTACAGGCAGTAACAAAAGGACAAATTTGCAGTTTCATTTTTCCAGAAATGCCTCCTCCAAAGTAGAGAACAACCCACATCAAAGTTTATGCTTATTTATATTTCAGTACTTTGCGTGTGATTTTTGTTATCCTCCCCAATAAAGATTTATGAAGGATTTTTTATTTTGTCAATGTGAGGGCTTCCCTTCTCCCATAAAAATGCAAGGATGGCTGCCCTCTACAGTTTAGTAAATAGAATCCTAGATAATTGCCTGAGGCATAAAGGAGTTAATTGAATTCTCCAAGTTCATACAGCTAATAACTATCAGAAACAGGATCTGAATCCAAATCTTCCTGATGTCAAGGCCATCATTCTATGCCTTTTGTTACATTTAATTTTAATGACATATAACAAAAAAATTTTAACATTTTTTTTAATTTGAGTTCCAAATTCTCTTCCTTCTTCCCTCTCATCCCCTCCTGCTTTGAGAAGGCAAGCAATTTGAAATAGATTATACATGTATAGTCATGCAAAACATTCTGATATTAGTTTTGTTATAAAAAAGCAAAACAAAACAAAACTCAGACCCCACCCCCAACATAATAAAGTTAAAAAGTGTGCTTAAATCTGTATTCAGACTCTATCAGTTCTTTCTCTTAATGTGGATAGAATTTATCATCATAAGTCCTTCAGAATTGTCCTAGATCATTGTCTTGTTGAGGAATTGCTAAGTCATTCACAGTTGATCATCTTAATAATATTGCTGTTACTGTGTGCAGTGTTCTACTAGTTTTGCTCATTTCACTTTGCATCGGTGCATGTAAGACTTTTCAGGATTTTCTGAGAATATCTTGCTTGTCATTTCTTATAGCACAATAATATTCCATCACAATTATGTACCACAACTTGTTCAGCCATTCCCCAATTTATGGATATCACCTCAACTTCTAATTCTTTGCCACCAAAAAAAGACGTGTTAAAAGTATGTTTGTACATATAAGTCCTTTTCCTTATTCATTGATATCTTTGGGATATAGACCTAGTAGTAAGTATTGATGGATCAGAAGGTATGCACAGTTTTATAGCCCTTTGGGCATAGTTCCAAATTGTTCTCTAGAATAGTTGAATCAGTTCACAAATCCAACAATTTTCCTTTTCAGTCCTATTAGTCAATCTTATAGGTATGTTGTTTTAATTTATGTTTTTCTAATCAGTATTGATTTAGAGCATTTTTATATGACTATAGATAGCTTTAATTTCTTCATCTGAAAACCTCCTGTTCATATCCTTTGATCATTTATCAATTGAAAAATGGCTTGTATTCTTATAAATTTGACTTAGTTCTCTATATGTTTGAGAAGTGACACTGTTATCATATAAACTTGCTTGAAAAATGTCCCATTTCCTGTTTTCCTTCTAATCTTGACTGTGTTGGTTTTATTTATGCAAAAACTTTTTAACTTAATGCAACAAAAATTATCCATATCATATCTTCTAATATTCTCTTTCTCTTGTTTGGTCATAAATTCATCCTTTATCCATATATCTGACAGGTAAAATAGTCCATGCTTCCTGAATTTGTTTTTGATGTCATCATTTATGTCTTAATCATGTCTGCATTTTGACCTTAACTCAGTATGCAGGTGTGAGATATTGGTCTATACCTAGTTTATGCCAAACTGCTTTCCAGTTTGCCCAGCAAGTTTTTTTGTACCTAATCTATTTCACTGATCCACCATCATATTTCTTATCCAATATTAGATTGTCGTGATAATTACCACTCTAATACAAATTAAGATCTGGCACTGCTAAATTACCTTCCTTCACATTTTAAAAACTCTTTTCTTGATATTCTTGATCTTTTGTTCTTTCAAGTAGATTTTATTCTTTTTTCTAGCTCTATAAAATAGTTTCTGATAATTTGATTGGCTTTTCACTGAATAGCTAAATTAATTTTGTAGAATTGTCATATTGATTTGGCCTATCCATGGGCAATTAATATTTGTTCAGTTGTTTACATCAGATTTTATTTTTGTGAAAAGTATTTTTTAATTGTGTTCATTTAGTTTCTGAATTTGTGTTGGCAAGTAGACTCCCAAATATATTATATTGTTTGCAGTTATTTTAAGTGGAATTTTTCTAACTCTTCCTGTTGGACTTTGTTAATAATTTATGGAAATGCTGATGATTTATGTGGGTTTTTTAATATCCTGCAATTTTGCTAAAGTTGTTAATTATTACAACTAGCATTTTAGTTGATTCTCTAGAATTGCCTAAATATATCATCATATCTACAAAGAGTGATAGTTTTGTTTTCTCATTGCCTATCTAAATTCCTTCAATTTCCTTTTCTTGTCATTGCTATAGCTAGCATTTCTATAACAGTATTGAATAATGGTGGCAATAATGGGCATCCTTGCTTCACCCCTGGTCTTAATGGAAAGGCTTCTTGGAATAAGCCAGAAGATAAGTATTATGAAACAATTACAAATAATTAGAAGCATTACAGATCATTCTTGTTAATGGTTTTAGATAGGTACTACTTATCATTTTTGTCAACTAGGGAGTTCAGTGAAGAGAGTTTGTGGCAGGAGTCAAGAAGACTCCTCTTTTGTTAATCTAAATCAAGCTTCAGACATTTCCTAACCGTGTGACCCTGGGCAAGTCACTTAACCCTGGTTGCCTCCATTTCCCAGTCTGTAAAATAAACTGGGAAAGAAAATGGTAAACCACTCCAGTATCTTCACCAAGAAAACCTCAAATGGGGTCATGAAGAGATGGACACAACTGAAAAATGACTGAAAAAACTTATCATTTTAAGGAAAACTCCATTTATTCCTATGTTTTTAGTATAGGTGAGTTTTGTATTTTGTTAAAAAAAACTTTTTCTACATCTATACTACCTTTTAAATGTGAATATGGTAAATATGAGCCTGTAATATCTTACTATTATTTATACAAAGGCTACTTCTCAGAAATTTGGTGCATGCAAAACCAGCTCAGAATGAAACCAAACTTTTTAGAGTAAAGAGGGAGCAATGCTTGCAGCATACAGATGGAGTGAATTACATGTAGGGATAACGATATGCAGGGGAAATATTGTTTATATAGATGAAGGTGCTAATTCATGATGAACAGAGAATAAGGGGAGATTAGAAAGAAATTTCTTTGGGAGAAAATAATTATTACAATGATAATGAATCAGAGACATATAAGAACAAAAATTGCTTTATAAATTAAGGTCCAGAAATTAGTTTTAAAGCACATTGGTTATTGTGTCATATCAATTCAACAGACAATGATTAAACTCTTTTACATGAAAGAACTTGTGCTCAGCTTCAGGGATACATGGTTGAAAAAATGATATATGTTCTGTACTCAAGGAATTTATAGTCTAACAGAGTAGATATATCACAATCATAAATAGTAAGATACATGAGAAAATAGAATAATGCTAAAAGAGAGATTAAGATAAAGTGATCCAAGAAGAGCAGGATAAGGAGGGGTCACCTTCAGTAAGCAAAGATCTAAGGAACCCAAGCTGGGTCTTGGATTTCCACAGGGCTGATGAGAACCTAGTGCATTCCATATGTGGGGTGACTGGCCGCATGAATTCATGGAGTCAAGAGGTTATAAAACAAAACTGTGTAATCTAGTTTGACCAAAGCATAAAGTCCCTGAAGGAGGAATAGTATTGGTTAAGGCTGGAAAGATAGGATGGAGCTGGATTGTGGAAGGCTTTCATTATGATGTTAAGGAGTTTGTAATTTTTTCCTTCAAGTAAAAGGGAGCCATGATTGACAAGATTATCATTATGCTGGGCACAAAGCAAATGCTTATTTTTTATTGATTGATTGATTCATTAGACCAGTGTGTTAGAAAAATAATTTGGAACCTGTAGATTCAGTTTTTAATTTCTCACTGTTCAGACTTTTTTTTTCTTCTCACCCCAAGGGAATTCATTTTATTGTATTCTAACTTGAGAGTGGGTAGCAGTCTTCTCTATCTTTTTCCTCAGTCCCATTTGAGATTCTGAGTATTTTCACTGTTTAGCCCACTGCTGGTGGTTTGCCATGGGCAGGGTCAAAACTCAACCTTAGTCAGGCTCAGTGACCTTGATAATGACAGGCAGTGAAGGCTGAAATATCCAAGTCCAAGTGTAAACAAGGAAGAGAGTGTCAAAGATCAAAGGAGTAACTTTCATGGGCAAAATCGAACTGACAGAAACATTGTCTTAGGGAGGAAAATATCGGAGACTCAGGGATTCAGGGATCATCCTTTAGTGAAGCAGTCCTGTTTGAGGAAACCAAGGGAGAGAACAAGAGGCCATTGGTAGCCAAACTAGATTGAAGTTGGTCATGTCTGGATGAAGTTGAAGCTCAAGGTCTGCTAACACAACAAGCAGGCCATCTCAGTGTATTCCCTATAGAGGCAGTGATGATAATGTGTATTGTCGAAAGCTGTTTTATTCATAGCGACTAGGACACTATGAACTAGTAAATCTCATGTGACTGTGCTATTAATAAATCAAGTCACTGAAACCTAACAAGCAGCAATCTACTTTGTCTACATATACAGCTCTCCTTGACTCTGAGTTCTATAATATAGAGGTACCCTAAAATGAAAACATTCAGATCAAATTTTATCTCATTAATACTTTTATTTATATTTCAGTATTTTGCACATTACTTTTCTTATATTTCCCAATAGATACCAATAAAGAATTTTTGATTTTGTCAGTGTGGGAATCTCCCTCCCTGAGTAGAGATTTCAGTTTTCATGTCATCTATGATTAGCAATTTCTTGGACAAGGTCTAAATTGTACCAATCTCCTTTACATCTCTTCCAGCCCCATGGTGTGCTGCAGCGGATGAAAGAGTTCTTTATCTGACATATGTGGAGCCTGAGTGTAGGTGCTTGAAAATATTTGTGGACTTGAACTGGAGACATACTTGTTGCTTTACTGATTAATTAAATCCTTGAACTCTAGAGTAACATGGAGTTTAAGGCAAAGAAAGACTCTTCTTTCTGTTTTGTGCTCCACAGGGAGATTTAACTGTGAATCTTTCTGCAACAATGTTTGGAGAAATGACATTTTTGTCCCCTTTTCATTGCTGACATGGGGTAACCTCATTCCTGTAGCTTTGGCTAGCTTTCATTTCCTCACCCAGCAGTTTGCTCAGTTCATTGCTCTGTCCCCCACTTGAATCGTGCTGTCTGATAAACATGTTGTTCACTCCTATCCAGTTAATTGGTGCCTTGCCCAGTTGATTTACTTCCAGCAACTCAATTACTACACCCAGAGTACTGCTCAGCAGTGCCTCAATGTTTGAAGGTATTTCTGCCTAAAGAGATGCTTAAAACGTTCTGTGCTAGATTGTTAGAACTTCATATTACCCCCAAGGATCTGACAGGTCATATTTTCTAATGTCTTTGGTGAAGAAATATGAAAATAATAATCAAAATGTTTTTATAGACTTGTGGAATGCTAGAACTGAAAGAAAGATTCTAAAGAAGAAAGACCTCAAAAATGAGATACTAGAGCTGGAAGGATACCTAGAACATTGAATGTCAGAGTAATAAGTGACTTTAGCGTCAGACCTTGAAGAAGGACCTTAAAACACAGAATGACAGTGCTAGAAAAGATAGATGATCCCTTAGAACAAAAGAAAAAATTAGATCTTGAAGGGACCTTAGACCACAATGTCAGAGCCAGAAGTGACATTAAAACATAAAATAATAGAGCTGGAAGAAAGCATGTAGTTTAACTCTCTTATTTAATAGATAAAGAAATTGACTACTAGAGAGGGAGAGTGATTCGCTAGTTATTCCAACTGGATAGTGACATCATGGAAGAGAATTATTGTATAGGCTAGGAATAAAATAGCAATAATATTAATAGTGATGATAACAGCAACATAATTTTCAAAACTTTTCCAGGCTTCTTTTAAAAAAAAATCTATGATTCCATTGGTACAGATAATAACTCTTCCCTTATAGATTGTGTCCTTTCTGTCTCTTTTCATTTCATTCAACTTTTGCCTGCATTTTCTCTCATAAATACTTTCTGTAAAGTCTATCAGAAGTTCCATAGGCCTATTTTGGGAAGAAAGGGTTGAAGAGATATTCAGGGTATCAGGTTCTTCATTTGTTGTCTTCCCTTCACTAAACATGACTTGCCAACCTCTTTTTTTTGGTGAGGGGTATACAGATATCTGATCCCAGATTCATAGCTAAAAGGGACTTTCCTAGACAAATAATTCAATCACCTCTCTCTCTCTTTTTTTGGTAAGGAAAGTAAACCCTATGGAGATGAAGTGACCACTTCAGGGTCACAGATAAACTAATTGGTAGAGTCAGAATATGAACTCAGTTTCTCAGAATATAAATCTGATACTTTCCCCATTGCATCTGGGAACAGCTTCTGGACCTTCATGTTGTTGTTTCATTTGTTAATATCACTTGTTGTATACAAATAAAAAGCAGTCGATGGAAAACTAGCTTTGGAGTCGGGAAGATTTGGGGTTCAAGTACCATTTCTGACACCGTATGACTTTGGACAATCAAAAGAAGGAGGCTCAATTCAGACACTTTTTATTTTCCTGGCTGCATTGCTATGGAACTTCTCCACTATGGTCCCTAACCCCCTCCCCCCTTTTCATTTTGTGTGTGTGTGTGTGTGTGTGTGTGTGTTACTTTCTTTCATTAGATTGTAAGCTCCTTGAGGGAAGAGACTCTTTTTTTTTTCATAGCTGAATCCCTAGCACTTAATGAAGTGCCTGGCATATAGTAGGAACTGAATAAATGTTTAATGATTGATTTGACCCTTCAGAACTCTAAACAACTCTCTAACACTTGAAGTTGCAGAACAATTGCTACCTTGTAGTAGTAGGGTTAGTGTCCTTATTAAAAATTTCCTGGGGGGGGGGGGGGAGCTCACTTTGGAAAGAGTTGTGTGATTTGGCCAGACAAGACTCTGGGAAGCTGTTGAGCCCCCTGGCTTTGAAAACACAGATGTTGGTGCTTCCCTCTCTGGTAACTAACTAGGTATGGATGTAATGGTCAGACGGCTGGAAGCCCATCTGCTGAACTGTTTCTTTGTCTGCTTATAACTTCTGTTTATATTCTCTGAAGTTCGGGGTATTGACTTTTCCACCTGAACTAAGTAAATGATATATGTTTGATTGATTAAAGTAAGATTGTTAACTCCACCCCCCCTCCAAAAAAAGAATTTCCTGCATAGATAAAATCACAGGTTCAGATCAAACTGCACTTAGCCACAAGTTGTTATTCAATTCATGCAATGGATTTTGAAAATCAAAGCGCTTTTATATAGATAATATAATTGAACCATTCCAGTCCAATAAGTATTTATGCAGTGCCTACCATATGTACTATGTAAGTCTAGGAACTGGGAAGACAAAATGAAAAGAAAAATAGTCCCTTCCCTCAAAGAGCTTGTATTCTACTGGATGTAGCTACCCTGGTCATTCAGGGTGCTTTATCATATTGAATATGTTTTCTTATTCACTATCCTATTCAATCCTTGTAGCAACCCAATGTCCCAGAATACCCAGTGTCATTTTTCCCTTTCAAAAAAGAGGGAACTTAGGTTTAGAGAGATTATTGAATTTGGAGAATTGGGGGTGAAACAAGGACGAGAATTCATATTCCATAACTCCAAGTCCAGTATTCTTGCTTCTGTGCCACGAAAGAAGATCAGCAGAGAAAACATTTAATGACTTCATTCTTCAAAATGGTCATTCATACCCTGGTAGAGGACAATGCCTTCCCATCTTCAATATGAGATTTTATAGACGCTATGTTAATAGGTGTCTGTTCTTCAATATAATAATAACTTCGAGTGACATAGAATTTTGTGAACATAGTGCCCCTTAAACAGTCTGTGATTAACATCTCTGTAGTCATTCAAATGCTCTAATTTTCATTTTACAAATGAGAAAACTGAGGCTCAAAAGAGATTCATAGGAGGTAAGAGTATCCCTTTGCTAGAAATGTCTTTATTTGGTAATAAGTCCTTTCTCAAAACATTTGCCTAGCACTTAAATTTCCACTTTTTTTTTATTTTTTTGCTTTTGGAGGAGGGAGGGCAGGGCACTTGGGGTTAAGTGACTTGCCCAAGGTCACACACCTAGTATACATTAAGTGTCTGAGGCCAAATTTGAACTCGCGTGCTCCTAACTCCAGGACCAGCACTCTATTCACTGCACCACCTAGCCGTCCCATAAATTTTAACATCTGAATACATACACACACACACACACACACACACACACACACACACACACACATTATATGTCTATGTACCTATATTCACTTTCTGTTAAAAATACAATACAAAAATAAAGATAGCTTTTCTAGTATGATTTAAACATAATCTCCTCTGAAGAGGGAGATAGCTAGAGAAAATGTCTTGAAATCCTCTTAATTATTTGATTCTGTGATTACATATTAATACTACTTTACATTTGCATGTTTTTGATTCTTCAAAGCCCTGCTGCACATGATCTGGTTTGATTCTCCCAACTCCCCTCAACACTCTGAGGCAAGGAGAGAAACTACTTTGTCTCCATTTTATACAGAAAAATTGAACTCTAGAGTTTAAATGATCTGTTTAATGTCCCACAATAACAAATGTGCATTTACATATAGATGTATATTTATAGATATATACTTGTATATCTATAAATATACCTGTATCTCTATGTCTATCTATCTGTCTGTCTGTCTATCTATCTATCTATCTATTTAATCTAGCAGGTTTTGAGGCTCCCTGCTTACGTTGAGCTTATAGTTGGGCTCATAGGTTCATGCTTCTATATCCTCATTTTTACAGTGGAGGAAACAGTGGTAAAGAGGTCAAGTGACTTGCTTAAGGTCAATACAGAGAGTAATGGCAAAGTTGGGATTTGAACCCAGATCCTCTGAATTAAAATCCAGTATTCCTTTCATGGCACCATACGACCTTCCTTAGACCAGAGTCAGAATCAAAGTTTCTTGACCTCCAGAACTGTCTACTTTCTACTACACCCTTCTGCCTGTCCTAGACAGAATAATTTATTTGTTTTTTCTTGTATCTATAAATACCATGGAACACAAAGGTTACAATTAGTTTTCTACCAAAATGACTTCACATATTATAGATAATTAAAATAACTGTTATAGTTTTTGTTGAGAAAAAATATGACTGAATCAGTTGATAGCATTATGGGCAGAACAAAACTTTATTCCCATTATGCAGGTTCAAAATGATGAATCTGTATTAGAGACTATGTTTCAGTGTATGAGCCAAGGAAATTAGCATTCTTATGGGAGTGAGCAATTCTAACCCAGGAAGACTGGCTTTCATTTCTAATCCCAGCTGAGACAAGTGTTTTAGTTTCTTAGTTAAAATGAGCATCTGGGGGTTTTCATGTTTGAATTTGTAGCCTGTCCACTTAACAACAAGAATTGTTTAGTCTGTTCCTTCTTTTATGTAATTTTTTCGGTTAGTGGAAAATCTGCTTTCCTTGAGCAGTTTAAAAGTATTTATATATATATATATATATATATATTTCCATATAACCTTTTCTTAGTCTGAGATGAGTCTCTGGGTCTGTATTTCATATCTATGTCTCATGTTTGTTGACCAACCTTATCTCAACTATATAACATTGAATGTTAGAGCTAGAAGCAACAATTAATACATGAATGAAAAAAAATATATTAAGAGAAATCCTGCCTCAGACACTTACTAGTTGTGTGACCCTGGGCAAGTCACTTAACTCCAGTTGCCTCAAAAAACCTTATTGAATGTCAGGCTTTATGCTAAGGGATGGGGATGCAAGTACAAAAAAGACAGGCCCTGACCTCAAGGGCTACCACTATTAGAGAAGGACAATACATAAATGGGAGTGATAGCCTGGGATGGGTGTTTAGATTCAAAAAGGTGAGCAGAGCCACTGGGCAACTAATTGATATACCATTTTCAGAAGCAACAGATTTTGTTAATTGATTATAATTCCCAGAGCAAGAGGTAGAAGAAATAGAGTTGGTGTATATAGATCTGCATGTTAGTAAGATGTCTGTAGAGTATAGTCAAGTGGTTGGGGCAGTCTAGACATAGTGAGTTTCATCAGTAAGGATAGAACAGCTCCAGGGTAGAAATTGGAGGCCCAGCTGGGAGGATCCAGTGGTGGCAATGGAAGTCTACAACAGGCAGATGCTTGATTGGTGGCATCTTGAGACATCTCTCACCAACATCCAAGATGCTTTCACTCCAGGTCATAGCTCACATATGTTTTGGAAATTGCAAGTCCTGTAGAGACCAGGTGCCAATCAATAGTTTCCAGTATGCAGCTGATTTGGAAAAGGAGTACCTCGTCATATCTTTGAATATTGCTGATTCTCGGCAGGTCCTGGCTGTCAGTAATATTAGGGTAATTTTTGCCTCATACATTTTGCTCCTTTTGAGGAAAGGACAGAATCTTCCAGAGGCAGAACTGTGGAGAATAACAGAGGAGTTTAATCCTGCCTTGCTGCACAGGGACACATGGGGGTAAACATCTCTCCTTGCTCCGCTCATTTTTGTCTTATTAATGCTACACTCTATACAAAGCCCCTGGGGTAGAGGCTTAGAACACAATGACCCAAGCCTTGGAGGAGAGTATATTCTGTTGGGAGAAGCCCACGAAGAGGAAAGGTAGCTTCGTGGGATGGAAAGAAAATTTCACTTGGCCTCAGGAGGAACCTCTGAACTGTGTAGACCTTTTATCCCCTCTGAGCCTGGGTTTCCCCCTCTGTTAAATGGTTTACCTCAGTCTCACAGCTATGCAGAAATCCCAGGAACTCAGAGGGTTCATAGTTCGATTAAAAGGGCAAATCAGGGAGGGCTTTCTGGAGGAAGCCTCAGAGAAGCTAGCCTCTGTTCCATCCTCCCAAGTGGCCTGGCAACATCAGACTTCTGGAACCAGATGAATAACAGGAATGGGGAGCATTAAATGACCTGGCTGAGGTGTTACAGCCAGGAAATTGGGGAAGGAGGATGAGATGGGATCCAGGGTTCTTTTCGCTGTATTTCCAGTATCCTTTATACTGTATCATGAAGGATATTCAGTGATGCAGGAGAGGGGAAGAGGTGAACAAGTATTTTAATGGCAATATATGGCTACCTCATTTATTGCCCCTCAAGGAGTTTCAACTTGGATTTGTCTATCTTTTAATTAAATAAACTCAATCTCCACTGGTACAGAGCTTTGGGGCTTGGGTTTTCTGTGTTAATTTTTTTCCTAGACGGATAGAAAACAGTTCTGTGAAACCATGTTACAATCATTGCCTTCCAATGCTGAGGGAATTTTATTCTTTGAGTGGAAATTTCAAACCTACTACTTTGTTTGTGGCAGTTCCCATTGACAAATGGTTCTTCTTTTTGGTCCTACAGGAGACCTTTGTGCAGGGCAGCAGAAGTGAAATCCTACCCAGGAATGATTACAAAGAGTATTAAGCTAGTCCTCTGCTGTTCTAGGGACTAATAGAAGGAGACGAGGGAAAATTTCAAGTGAGAAAAAGTACAAAGGAAAATGAAGTCACCTCTCTTCCTCAGCAGTAGGATGGACACAGATTGCTTTTTTCTTCTCTAACCTTATACATACAAACATATATAAAGTATGAAGGAAAATGAAGAAGAGAACGTTAGCAATTGTGGATTGGGGAAGGAGTCATTTAGGGAATGGTAGATGACATGAACCTTAAAAGAAGAAAAGGATCTGATAGAAAGAGATAAGAAAATGCATTCCAAACATGGGTAGCTTTCTTTT
>CM053583.1:65789289-65805360 GCA_028627135.1 Pseudochirops cupreus | reverse complement strand
CAGGGAGAGCGTTTTGGAAGACCGTCGTTGTTTTAGAGGGGAACTTAGGGACTGGCTAAATTTAGACCGAAAAATTGCAATCCAAAAAGCAAGTGTTCTCCATAATTCCGGTTGTGCCCCTGGCCTTATTTCAGAAGCATATGCTACTCGGAGAAAGAGCATCTGATTCTCCGGAAGACAAAATGCGATTGTCTGAAACAGAAAATGGCCTTTAATTTACTTTTGTTTTGTATTAGTGCGGCATCCACAATGACTTTGTTCAGTTGTCCCTCCGGTTCCATCTCAGACCGAAATGGTAATGACATTTTCATAATAACCACACTCATCTCCCATAGAAATGATTGATATCTCACAATCCAAACAGAGTCTCTTTGGCAGCAGCCTTTTCTGAAATCATAGTGAGACAATTAGTCAGTCCACTGACTCTCTTTACAAGATCAATGAGAGGGATGAGTTATGCAGGGGCAAAATTCTGGCTTAGGCAGCAATGAGAGCATGTTTAAAGGACATCTGTAAGCAGCCCCTATTGAACACCTGCTCTAGAGAGTATACCAGAGTGGATGCCATGAGGGTTTACTGCATCGAGAAAATCACAATACAAGAAGAGCTCACATTTCTCAGCCTGAAGACCTTGCCTGTTGTTTCATCATGGCATAGAAATGAGCCTCAGTTCTCAAAGGCTAGGTCTGCAAAGTGCAAGCTATGGAAGGTCTTACCAAGCTAGAAAGGCTTCATCAAAGAAATCAATAAACATATATTAAGCGAGCACCCTGCTAAGCTCTGGGGATACAAAAGAAGGTAAAAGATAGTCCTTTCCCTCAAGGTGCTAACAGTCTAATGTCTTCAAGTATGGGTCCCAACGTGTGTCTTTTCTTAAATGGGGAGAAACTCATTATCGGAGATCTGGTCACCTATGGGAATGACTTTTTTTTTTAAACATAGAAACTTTTAAAGTCTATGGAGGATCATATCTGTAGGTAACAGGTAGGGGAGTATAACAAGTATAATAAGGAAATTATAGACCTTTGAAAGTATCTATGTATAATCCAAGAGAATGAGAAGCCTTATTTGAATTAGATGCAAAGTGAAATAAAGAAGAGGAAGAGAAGGAGGAGGAGGAAAGAAAGAGAGAAAGGGGGACAGAGAGAGAGAGGGGGGACAGAGAGAGAGAAAGAGAGAGAGAGAGAGAGAGAGAGAGAGAGAGAGAAGGAACTTGAAGGAACCTCAGAAACCATGTAGTCTGACCTTTTACTTTATAGGTGGGGAAACTGAAGCCCAGGGAAATAAAATTATTTGTCCAAGGTCAGATAGGTGATACGAGACAGAGTTATGATTTAAACCCAGGTCCTTTGACTCCAGAGCCAGAGTTCCTTTCAGTGTACCATGTTTTCTCCTTTCTTTGTGGGGCAGAGGGCGGGGGGAAACAAGGCGCTATAGGTGTGGAATGCTGTATAGTTTTGGATTTGACTGATGCATTGGTTAGTTTTGCTGAGTTGCTATACTTTCCTCTTTCTTTTTTGTTCTTTGTTTTAAGGAATGGCTTCCTGGGCAGGAGAGAAGGGAGAGATAAATTGAGAATGGAGGTGATATATAAACAAAATATATCAATAATACATTCAAAAATAAGTTTTTAGGTATTTTTACTCATACATATTTCTCTAATGTAAATATACATTTACGTTTGGCTAAGAATATGTATCTCTACATATTATATAGGTTGTGTGTATATGTATATTACACAAATGTAATAAATATTTACAGATACATCTTTTTCGAAACATACCAAGGATTACAAAGCACTTTTCCCATAACAAACTATGAGGTAGATAATAAAAGTATTAGTTTCTCTGTTTTACAAAAAACATGACCAAATTAATTCAACTAAGCAAATAAATACAAGGCCTAAAACAAGTAATATATTATATCTTGGGTCTTCTAGCTAGTAGGAATCAGACCCAGGATCTGAGCCCATATCTTTAAGTATAGTGCCCTTTTTACGATACCATTCTACATCTGACAGGGATTGTAAGCATTATTATGCCCATTATCAAATGAAGAAATGCAGATCCAGAGGGCCAAAATGACTAGCCAGTACCTTGGGAGTAGTGTGGTCTTTATTCCCTAGGACTTTAAAATTTAACAGGAAGAAAATATTGATCAAAGTATATTTTAACACATATGTTGTTGAGTCATTTTAGTTGTGTCTGAGTCTCTGCGGCTCCATTTGGGGTTTTCTTGGCTAAGATACTGGAGTGGTCTGCCGTTTCCCTCTCCAGATCATTTTACAGATGAAGAAACTGAGGTAAACAGGGTTAAGAGACTTGCCCAAGGTCACACAGCTAGTAAGTGTCTGAGACCAAATTTGAACTCTGATCCTCCTGACTCCAGGGCCAGTATTCAAACCACTGCATGATCTAGCTGCCATTAAATATGTATAATATGAATTTACAAATAGCTAGTTAATTGAAGATGCTTAGCCCAGGGAGGAAGCTATAAGGAAAGAAATTGTCTTTAGTGATCCTTCTGGGGTAAATTATGTTGCAGTGAATTAGTCTCATTGTGGGTAGAGAATGTTGGCAACACTCTGTAACTCTATATATCTTGTGCCTCTTGATGGAGAAGAGGGGTGATTTGCTGCAGGTCACAAAGCTATTAAATGACATAAAATGTTGGTATCCAAGTTCCACCTGTCAGTCCAATGTTCTTCCCACTTAACCATGGTAGAAAATAATGGAAGGTGAAAGTTTTGGGACCAAAGGGCAGGGTCACCTCTACTGATCCCCAAAGGAGGATGTGCTGCCCCACGAAGCACGCTGAGTCCAGAGGGGTCTAAACCTCAGGACTGGATGCTTCCCAGAAGCTGGTGCACATCACAGTGTTCACTAATAATTGACTCACTGGCCTCACCAGGAGACAGCTCCTGCATTCTGGGGACTGAGAAAGGTAAATAAAAAGATAACAAATCTTGCCTTTCTCTGGAAGTCTAATTTCAAATGGCCTTTGTCTTCCTCACTTCAGACCTCCACTAGTGGGCAAACGATATATCCTTCTCTCTACTAATGTGACACTCCCCGACTTTCTCACTTGTTCGGACTACTTCTTAGTATTTAACTCAACTTAGCAAACGCTTGTTAAGGCCCTAATATATTAAGAACAATTGTACATTTATAAAGTGATCTAAGGGTTGCTAAGTAGATTCCTCAACAGTCTTGTCACAAATGAACAACAGGTACATCCTCTTTTTTTTTTTTTAGATAAGAAAACTGAGTTTCACTGAAGTCAAATGACTTAACCAGTGCCCTGAAATAGTTATCATTGCCAGATCCAAGCCTAGATCTCGATGCAAGGTCCAACAGCCTGTCTACTATATCACACAAATTATAATTGCTACTAAAGCAATGGATCATAGTCATCTTTAATTATTATTTTCTATTTTAGTGAATCTTTCCTCATTTCTGTGGGTTTTCCTCTCATCATTGCAATTTACAAACTCTTGCTAATATCTTTCCATAAATTCTCCAGAAAGGCTCCATCCCAGTTACTGAATGCCTTCATCTGGGTCTTCAACATTTTGTGGACACTACTGCAAAACTTATTCTACTTTTTAATCCCCCATTTTTAGTCAGTCAGTCAACAAGCATGGATTCTATGCTACTTTGGGCTAAGTACTGGGGTTATAAAGGAAGGCAAAAAACATTCTTTTCCCCTAAGGAGTTCACAGCCTAATGGAAGAGATGGTATGCAAACAACTACGTTGTTGTTCAGTCATGTTTTAGTTGTGTCTAACACTTTGTGACCACATTTGGGGTTTTCTTGGCGAAGATACTGGAGTAGTTTGTTATTTCCTTCTCTAGCTCAGTTTGCAAATGAGGAAACTGAGGCATGTAGGGTTAATTAAGTGACTTGCCCAGGGTCACACTGTTAGTAAGTGTCTGAGGCCAGATTCGAACTCTGGAGGATGTCTTTCTGACTCCCGGGCCAGCACTCTGTCCACTGCACTACCTAGCTGTTCAGACAAATTATAGGCAGAACAAATCTGGGATGCTCTCAGAGGGAAAGCACTAGGATTATAGAGGACTATGAAAAGGCTTCTTGCCGAAAGCAGGACTTGAGCAAGTTGGCTCCAAAGAAGTGGAAATTAGGAGGGAGACATGTTCAGGCCTAAGGGACAGTGGCTGAAAATGCCCAGAGTAGGGAAGGGGATTGTCATGTACAAGTTGGAGCAAGGAGGCCCATATTTCTGGATCACAAAGTACATGGGGTGGGGGGAATCATCTTCCTTCCAATTTAATTGATAGTGTTGGTAATATGCTACAGCCCACTCATACCTACAGCATGGCTCAATGGGAAGAGTCACCCAAAGCCAGGGCTTTAGAATCAGGGGCTCTGACTCTGCCATTTACCACGCAAATGACCATGGAGCAAGACACTTCCCCCTCCCTAGGCCTCCATTTCCTCATTTCTAAAATGAGGGAGCTGGTCTAAGGTTTCATCCTATGACTAGAAAATTGACAAAGTTGACAAAAAAATGAATATAGTCAATGTTAGAACGGCTACAGCAAACAACCACACAAACACAGATGAATTTATCCAATCATTCCAGAAAACTATTTGGAACTATACTGGAACAGTCACTTAACAGTTCCTGCCTTTTGCCCCAGAGGACCCAGTACTTGGCTAATACCTAAGGAGATCAAGGACAAAAAAATAAGGATTTTGTAATATATACCAAGATATTCTTAGCAGTGTTGTAGGAAAAGAAAAAGGTAAAAACAAAAAGTCCTTTATTTGGGATGGATGGACAAAATCAAGACATGAGAATGTACTGAAAATAACATTACACTATAAGAAACAATAACCAAAGAAATTCAGAGAAATACAGGAATGTTTTAAGAACTGATGCAAAGCAAAGTAAGAGTAACTAGGAAAACTGTGTACACAAGGACTACAATGATATACATGAAAAGAAGAATGAAACTCATCTGAAGGCTCTGTAACTATCATGACCAATTGGGGCCTCAGAAATCAAATGAAGAAGTATACCACCCACTTTTCATTGAAGAAGTGGGAGGGTATAAGTGTGCACTGTCAGAAACAGTTGCTGTTTTGGTTGGTTTTACTTAACTGGTTTTCTTTGTTATGAGGGAAGGATCACTGAAGGGAGGGTGGGAGGGAGGAGTGGTATGTATACAAATGACTCATGTAAAACAAAAAGCATGGATATAACTTTTTTTTTTTAATGAGAGGGTGAGATTAGATGACAACCTCTAAGGTACCCTCCACATCTAAATCTGTCTTCTCCGTTCACAATTTATGAGCCATACATTTTTTATTGCTTTGGGGCATTTGCAATTCTGATTCTTCTGAGACTGCATCATTCCATGGTAAATAGTGCTTGTTATTACCAAAAGAATATTGGTGGAATTTTTTAATGGGTTTTTGTGACAGGGAGAAGCTTGGAACCACTCAAATACTATAGGCCCAGATCATGGTCCATCTGCATTGCTTGGCCAAAGTAGATTAGCTGATAGATGAACTAAACTCACTGCCCATCCACCTGCAAGCTGTATCCTGACAAAATGTATTTTTCATTCACTTGGTATTTTCCTCATATGGATAGTGTCCACTTGTGGATGTCTAGACTATGTTTTAGGGCAGGGGTTCTAAACCTGGGGTCTGTGAATACATACATACATACATAAACACACACACACACATAGAGAGGGAATCATAGATATACATATATGTGTATATAAATATATAGACATAAATATATATATATACATGTGTGTATATTTATAAAATTCATAATTTTATAATTATATATAATGATGTTTTTATATAATTGGTTTATACTGAATTTTTTTTTTTAGGGGAGAGGTGATGAAGTCTCAAACTAAAAGGGTTGAGGATTAGATTAATGAGAAAGAAAAAAATAGGAGAAATGCTGTCTATGGAGGCAGAAAAGTGGGGAATTGTCAAGTAATAGGCAGCATGGCAAAGTAGATATAAGGCAAATTTTGGAATTAGGAGTCCATGAATTCAAGCCTGACCTCTGACATAAATTAACTATGAGGCCACTGGCAAGCCCTTTAATTTACCAATGCTTCAGGCAATTTTTAAGAGGTGGCTGTCTGAAGATGCAGATAAGCTGTCCAATCGGCACCCTGCATTGGTAGAAATCAGCACCCTGCATTGGTAGAAGGAAATTTACAAAGCAGGAGATCCATATGCCAATGAAAGCACAGCTCTGGACCTCAATCCTAATATCACTACTATTAATAATAGTGTTAAAATATTAAAAATGCATATAGCACTTTGAATTTTGAAAAGGGATTTCCTTACAGTAAGATAAATAGCAAAAGTATCACTACTCCCTCTTTTACATATGTAAATACTGAATCTCAGAGAAATAAAAGGCTTTCCCAAGGTCACAGTTTTTAAATGTTGGAACATGGATTTGAACCCTGACTCTCCTCTCCTCTCTCCAAGGCCAGTGCTCCAGTTCTGAAACTTTGTAAATCTAAGTTCAAGTATATTTCTTTAACTCACCGAATACCGTAATGATCACTCTTCAATGGCAAAGTCCTGTCCTCAGACACTGTGCATTGTTATAAAACAAGATAAAATAAAATAATAAAAACTAAACCCCAGCTTGGACTGAATAGTTTACAGTTGCTGCTTTTGGGAATTCAGAAGAAGTGACTCTTTAAAATGTTTAGTTTTTCAAATTAGTCACCCTCTTATTTAAGGGACGGTTTGACATGGGTGCAGATTAGTTGGAGACAAAGTATGGGTAATGACATTGAAACATGTTTGAAAACATTCTTCCTTTCTTCAATCCTTATTTTTGTTTTTTTTTTTATTTGGCCAAGAATTCCCTACCAGGTTATCATCAGCACTGTCAACATTGCTCTCTCTGACAAAATGAGAGCTTTCATTCACTCTCTTCACTCTTTTTTTAAAAGCAAAAATTATTTATTTGTTTGCTTTTAGTTTACAACATTCAGTTCCACAGACTTTTGAGTTCCAAATTTTCTCCCCCTCTGTGCTTTCCCCTCTCCACTGGATTCTAAAGTATCTTATTTTATGCATTTTAAAACCATTTTCTAAAAAGAGTTTCCTAGGCTTCACCAGACAGTTAAACGGGCTCAGGATACAAAAAAGAAAATGTAAGATCTTTAAGACTAATCATGGATATTATTGGAAAGAACCTATAATATTCTTGGGTTAAATGCAATCAGCACAAGGTCATCCACAAATGGGCACATTTTGACCTCATCAGCTCTCAGGAATCCTTTTTCCATTCAGAACATTTTCCACAACTCTAGTAAATCATTTTGGTGAGATATGCACTATAAACTGTAAGAGGTTTTGTAGAGCTGTGGGAAAAGGAGGAAAGATAGGGCCCCTGCCTTCAGGTAGATTACAATGTTTTAGAGAAACAAGTATGATACTTGAAACATATTGGGTACTTAATAAGTGATATTTTAACCATCATCCATCCACCTGTTCATTCATATAAAAAACTCATGTCTTATGTTGGTGTAACTCTTTACAATCTACAACTATAATTACTATTAGAATTATTTAAAATTCTATTATTACTTCCTCCTCTTCTTCCTTTCTGAGATAAGGAAGTGCATGATATGGCCCAACATAACTCCTTCTGAAATTAGCTGCCTTACGTCTACCCTAGAGGACAGTTGTAAGAAAGCAGTATGTGTCAAATATCCTGATCTCCTATAGCTTGTTTTTATGTGCACCTGCAAAAAAGCAAAAAGCAGAAAACAAATTTTCCATAGACTCCTAATATCACCTCCCATGTTATACAGTTTTCAAGAGGAAATAACATAGAACAATGAGCTCATCATGTATGTGGACTGCCATGTGATTTTTAGACGTTATCATCTATTGATAGGCGATTGAAAAAGACACATTCCAGCTGGCAGAAATTCAATAATGGGGAAATTGTCCTGTGCCGTCTCTCCTGGTCCATATGCAAAGGACTTATCTAGCTGCTATCAGGTTGGCTTAATATGACTTTTTTTTAACAATCACAATTCTGAAGTCCTTTACTCCCCTTGTACTTTAGCCACCAACGCTTCTGAAGATATTCTAATGTTCTCTTACTCTAAAGCTGTTCAAGGAACAAGAGGAGCTCTGGAGGAGACCAGAAGAGGAAGTGGTGTGATACAGAGGCGGCAGATAGTGGCTGCCAACATCAGAGTAAAAGGGATGGAGATGATGAGTACTGGCAGTACTAGAAGAAGACGAGAAGTCACTGCTGTAGGGATGATTTAGATTCTGCTGTCTATGTACAAACCATCTCCAGGAGCAAAGACACTCAAATTTTATTGTTGTTGTCATTCAATCATTTCAGTTGTGTTCAACTCTTCATGACCCCATTTGGGGATTTCTTGGCACAGATACTGGAGAAATTTGCCATTTTCTAACTCCTTTTACAGATGTGCAAACTGAGGCAAACAGGGTTAAATGACTTGCCCAGAGTCACGTAGCTAATAAGTGTCTGAGGTCGGAGTTGAACTTAGGCCTTCCTGATTCCAAGCCCGGCACTCTGTCCACTGCACCAACAAGCTATGCAAAGCAATACTTATATGGAGCTTTAAAATCTACGATGTATTTTACATGTTACCTATTTGTTCCTCATATTTCTGGGAGGTAAGTTGTTATCCCCATTTTGCTGGTGAAGAAATTGAAGCCAAGAGAGATTAAGAGACTGGCTCAGGGTTACACAACCATGTCTTCAGTGAATAGAGTGTTGGATCTATGTCTAAATCTTGCCTCAGAAAAGTACTGTTTGTGTAAGCCTGGTCAAGTCACATAACATCTCTCAGCCTCTACTTCCTCATCCATAAAATGGATATTATAATAATAGTATCTGCATCTATTGTGAACATGAAATAAAATATGAAAAACACTTTACAAACCCTAAAAAAACTATGTAAATACTAGCTAACATTATCATTGTATTATTATTATTTCTGACTAAAAGTCCCACACTCTATCCTCTATACCACCTAGCTGCATTTTATTAAATTAATAAAGGGATAAAAGGACATGAGATCCTACTGTGGTTCCTTATGGAAGCTGTCTATCAATCCTTTTCCCAGTACTCAGTGATGTGTTAGCTGTGGCCTGATGAAGTCAAAGTTCTCCATTAACAGTCAGCAAAGATCAGGGAGTTTGTGTGAACTGAACTCTAGTTCATCCCAGATTCTGAATTCTAGACTTATATGAATGTGCTAAGACCTTGACTCCAATATGCAGTGTCTGTACCTGTTGACCAATCCTATGGGAAGGGTGATTTGAATCTCCTATGGCTACTATGTTGTTACGTTCCTTTTTCTATTCATGTGAATATTCAAATTATATGACCATTTTGTAACATACTAGCTGTATGACCCTAGGCAAGTCACATAACCACTAGTTCTCAGTTTCATTGTCTTTTGAATAAAAGGGTTAAATTACTGCCACTAAGGTCCCTTAATTATTTCCCCAGATCTATGATCCTATGACATGGTAAGGATGAAACAACATCTCCCCAAAAAGGCGCTGATAGTAGAAAATGCAAAGTCACTGCTATAGGAATGATTTAGATTCTGCTGTTCATATACAAAGGATTTCCTGGAGCAAAGATCACAAGCAACATCAAATTAGAGCAGTGGTTCTCAACCTGTGGGTTGCAACCTCTTTGGAGGTTGAACAACCCTTTCACAGGGGTCACAGGGGTCACAGGGGTCGCAGGGGTGGCCTAAGACCATCGGAAAACCCATATTTCCGATGATCTTAGGAACTGAGACACAGCTCCTCTATCTGTCTCTAGGCGGGTCCGTCCACATGCAGATACGCCCACATACGAGTATTAAAGGGTCACGGCATTAGGAAGGTTGAGAACCACTGAATTAGAGGGATACATGAGAAGCGAAGCTGTAGCGTCTCTGAACTGCAAAGGTGTCAAGTTGACTTGTTTGAATTTTCTACAGATGCTGAAAAAAAATGGGATATAGAGAAAGACAAATATATTGACTTTGATGATTACCCTTTCCTGAAAGAGTATGAAAGTCACCACAACAAGCAAAGGAAAAGACACTAGAACCCATCTTAGCTGGCAAGTACTTGATACCCTTGCTAAGTCGAGACATGACAGTAAAGGGCTAACTAACTCTGAGTTGGTTTTTTTTTTTGGTCTTTTTGGAGGGGGGAAGGCAAGGCAATTGGGGTTAAGTGACTTGACCAAGGTCACACAGCTAGTAAGTGTTAAGTGTCTGAGGTAGGATTTGAACTCAGGTCCTCCTGATTCCAGGGGCATTACTCTATTCACTGTTCCACCTAGCTGCCCCATGCAACACTAACTCTGTAACAATAAACAGAGTGACCCATCTAATAAGTGTCTATGGTTGCATTTGAATGTGTTTCTTCCTGATTCTAAGACCTAACAGAAAGCTTCCCAGTATATTGGGTTAGTCTTCCATAAAGAATACAGAAGCATATGGATATAATAGTGGACTGATGAACATGCTGCAATCTCCATGAAGAAGGGGCCGAAGATATTGCTTCCAGAAAGGCCTGATGACATGTAATCTCCCCAATTCAGAGCATGTATAAGCATTCTGCAACTGGCTCCAGTCTTAAATATTTAGTATAAAGAAAGACTGTTGACTGGCTACTGAACTGGGGGTGTATCCAAAAGGCACTGACCAGCCAAAGCAAGTCTCGTGGTCTTCCTCATTCTTGCCTGGGTGCTGTTTGGGTGAAAAAAGACAATTCTGTAAGACTCTGGATAAGGAAAAGCCTTGGAGCCTCAATCTAAGATCAATATGTAGCCAATGAATATGGTCCTGTGTTCTTTGCCTCCTTGTATTTGAGTTTTCCTGCTTTTAGATGGAGCATTAGAAATATCTATGACCTGAAGAACTTCAACAGGTCAGACAAGACACAAGGTCCAAGAGTCAGAGTACATGCTACAATTTACTAGGAGCTAGATTGTAAGGAACACCCCAAACTGGCCCACCTCAGCAAGAGCAGAGATCAGGAATCCTCCATTGTCTAGTCTGCGTTTGGAAGTGAGCTTGATAGGAGTGAATGAAATGAAGGAACTGCAATGAATTGAATCCCACTCCAAAGTGATCTAGGGGAACACGTGTCCTCAGGTGCCAGTAGAGGGAAAGAGGGAAAAGAATGTTCTATTAGTGCTATATCTTCTCAGAAAATATCCATTTGTAAAAGTTAATTGACAGTAACTGATTAAATAAAACTAGAACACCAATCACTGGCAGTTAACATTGAGCAAAATGTGAGGATGGGAGTTTGAGGCAATAGTATTAGCAAATTAACGAGAACCTCTCAGGGATAACCCTCGAACCCTGAGAAGAAGATGTAACCAGAGTCAAGCTACACAGTCAAAACTTACAAAGGGTGGCAGGGCATAAAAGGCTTGTAGTCATTATTGATAGAGGTAGTATCCACATTTATGAGATCATGGTTTCACTGAAATACTGTAGCATTAAATCAAACAGACGGTACATATTTTGGCCCAACTGATTTTATACAAAACCTGAAAGTGACACATAATCAAATTTTTCTTTTTTGTGCATACATACATACATACATATTTCCCCTCCAAAATGGGATTTAGGTCATTGTAGATCTATGGATTATATTTGGTAGCAATTCATATGGCATATCTGTAACTATATCTGTTTCAAAGTAGTAGACAATGATTACCTAAAAGCCAAATCATTTGAGAATTTGGACTGTAGTTATAGCAGATATGTCTATAACATGATACCTCTTCTTTGTGACAACCTTGTGAGGAAGATCATGCAGAAATGGTATTATTTCTGTTTTACAAATAAAGAAAAGGAGACCCCAAAGTCATACAACTACTAATTTTAGAAACAGGGACCTGAACCCAGTTGTCCTGATCACAAATACGGTGATTCTTTTTCAGTACATCACTGCTGGCTCTGTGGTGGTAAGATTTTTTTTTTATGATCGATTCAGTTAAAGAACTATTAACTCAATGTGCAACATTGCTTGATATCTCTCTTTGAGCAGCTAAAACGTAGCCTGTTAATTCTCACATCACAGTGGGGTAAGGCAAGTGACAAGTGGTTTTATCCACATCTTACAAACAGAAACAAGTCAGAGAAGACAAGAAGACCTGTCTACCTTTATACTGCAGAGCAACATACAGAGATTTCTAGCTTCCTGGGTGTCCCACTTTAGTGTTAATCCTTGAGGACATGGAGAGAAGTCCAAAGGCTGATTCAAGGATATCTAAACTTTTAAGGTCAAAAAATGTGGGCTGAACAGTGCCAAATAACATAGATCAAACCAGAGAGCCTCTCTCTTCCCATCTGGCTAAAGGCTCACTGCTTAAATAAATATGATCTTTGGCATCATCCAGGACCACATGAAGGAGATATGTACTTATAAGGGCCTAGAAATGGACACTTATTCATTCAACAAATGAGTATATGTATTATATATGTATGTGTGTATATATACGTATATAGGGGTGTGTGTATATATTATGTACATATATATGTATATAGAGAGAGGGGGAAGAGAGAAAGGATTATATATAGTATGTTTTGTGTGTACATATATAGAGGATATATAGTGTATACATATATACACACACATATATTATATAGATATCTTGTATGTATATATACATATGTATACAAATATATGTATATATGCATGTATACATATATACCTCTGTGTGTGTATTAGAAGGTAATCTAAGAGAGTAGGGGAGAGACAGGGAAAGACCTCTTGCAAAAAGTGGGAACTAAGGTGTCTTGAAGATTAGGAAAGTCAGGAGACAAATCTAAGGAGACAGAGCATTCCATGCATGGGGGGCAAACAACATACATGCACATAGTTGTAAGATGGAGTATTAGGTTCAAGGAACAACAAGGAAGCAAGTTTACCTGGATTGTAGAGCATATGGAGACAAGTGAAGTGTAAGGAGACTGGAAAGGTAAGAAGGGAACAGGATGTGAAGATACTTAAATGCCAAATGGGAATTTATATTTGATCTTAGAGGCAATGAGGAGCAACTGGAGTTTTGGGGGAGGTGAGAGAGAGGTGCGTTGAAACGGCATAATTAGGTAGATTTGGACTTCAGGAAAAATCTCTTCGGCAGCTGAATGGAAGGCAGATTAGAGTGGGGAAGGACTAGAGGCAGGGAGACCAAGTCTATTTCAAAGGGTTATGAGGGGATATACCAAGGTGGTGCCTGTGTGAATGGAAAGAGATGTATACAACATCAGTGAAGGTAGAACCAATAATATTTGATAATACATGGATATGTGGAGTAAATGTGAGGAGTTGAGGGGACTCCGAGATTGCATTAGGAAAATGGCGGTCTCCTCAACAAAATTAGAGACTTGGGAAGATGCTTTGGGGAAGGGGAAAGATCTGTTGAGTTTTGGGTCTGTTGAGTTTGAAATGCACCTATGAGACATCCAATTCAACACATACAAGAAGCAATTGATAATTGGAATTCAGAAGCAAGATTAGGGTTGGATACATACGGATTTTAAAATCAATTACATACACAAGTCAGTAACTACTTCAGAGGGTAGATTTAGCACTGGAAGGGACCTTAGAGGCTACTGAATCCAAACTCTTTCATTTTACAGATGAAGCATGCCCTACCTTTACTGGATCTACTTTGGTGTTGGGGGGAGGGGGGGCGGAAGGAAGGAGGAAGAGATGCCCCTGATACAGTGTCAGAGTTCACACATGTGAAATCTCAGGAGTCACTGAAGAAGCAGCAAGAACTACAAAGATAGGAAGGGAGTAGAGCAAAAAAGATGTATTTAACACTACTGAATTATTCAGCACATATTCACTATTTCAGATAGGGGAAGGGATGCACATGGGATGGAGAATTCTCTGGTGGAGAATGGCTCCAGAGATTTGGTCCTAGAGGGGAACTTAGAGGGGCTAAAATGGGGTTGGAGTTGTCTCCTCTTTCACCAATCCTTAGTTAAGGAGTTTGGGCATGGCCAAAGCCTTAAGACAGGGGAAGAAGGGTGGATGATATCATCCATGAGTGGATGATAAGAGCACATAGGGTTGGACAACT
Source organism: Pseudochirops cupreus (assembly GCA_028627135.1). NCBI lineage: Eukaryota > Metazoa > Chordata > Mammalia > Diprotodontia > Pseudocheiridae > Pseudochirops > Pseudochirops cupreus. The sequence continues at coordinate 65,791,232 of CM053583.1, read as the reverse complement.
CTAAGCAGGTAGGGAAGGATTTTCATCAGGAAGGAGCTAGACCATTATGGCCCCAGAATAGGTAAGTCAAAGTTACTACAAGATCATTGAGAGTAAGGAAGTTAAAGTGACCTGCCTAGGGTCACAGCCAGTAAGTGTTTGAGGAGGATTCGAATTTAAGGCTCAATCTGCTTCATTATTTGTTGCACCTGAAGATTTTGGGCTAGAATATGTTTGGGTTCTCTCTCTCTCTCTCTCTCTCTCTCTCTCTCTCTCTCTTTCTCTCTGTCTCTGTCTCTGTCTGTCTCTGTCTCTGTCTCTCTCTCTGTCTCTCCTCCTCCTCCTCCCTCCCTCCCTCCTTCCATCTCCCCCCTCTCTCTGTCTCTCCCTCCATCTCCTCTTTTTTAGACTAGTGCAATTAATCAGGCAGAGATTAGCTCTCTGAATAAGCACAGTAATTTTATCTTACTAAGCCTCTTATCACCTCACAGAAGGGTGGCATATTGCAAATGTTGATTGATTCTGAAAGTAAATCAAGGGTTCCTTTGACTTTAATGTTTACCAGTTAGGGAATAGCTGACTGTATGCATGACAGACGGGGGCCTGATGTTGAATCCGAAATCACCCAGGAGGCGGATGAAGCACTTCCTTAACCCACAGCTGAGTCAAAGAGCTGATTATTGTTTGTTGAGCTGGTTTAAATGAAAAAATAAAAAAGGAACAAAATACTAGCATGAGGATTGAATAGTTTCATTCTGGTTACAGACTTGATTTCATATCAAAAGAAAATTTCTGCTATTTTTCTTCAAATTTCTTGAACTAAAACAACACAAAAATATGTCATGATATGTTAGGAACTCTTCTCCACCAATTTTTGTTTTTCTTCCACACAAGGAATTGGTCTCTCTTTTGTAACTGTATATTAATTACATTTCTGGAGGGGAGCAAAAGAGATGAGGGGGAAAGCTTTTTAAAAATCAGCTTCTCTCCATTTAAAAAGCACCTTTTGGAACTATAAAATCATTTGGTTAACTTAAAAATACATAAAAATATTGCACACACCATAATTTACATATAAAATTGGAGAGAGTAAAGAAAAAGAAACTGGAAAATTGGGGGTGACAATAAATGTTTCATCTCTCTAATATTTTCTTTCCATTTTTTCTGGGAAGTATATAAAAGTCTTTCTGAATTTCTCACCCTTACACTAATTTTTATTTTTTCTGAACCACCATGGAGGTAGAAGGAAAGAGTAGAAATACTGTACCAAAAGACATGTGTTCCTGCTCCCAGTCTTACCACTTACCTCAATCATGTGACCATGAGCAAGTCAATTACCCTCCCTGTGCCTCAGTTTCCTTATCTATAAAATTAGGATAGGCCTTGCCAACTTCTCATTTACAGCTGAACTTTCTTTTCCATGTTTTGTGTACCCCAATTCGAGTATGAGTTCCTTGAGAGCAGGAACTGTCTCACTTTTTCTACGTCTATCCTTAGCACTTAATATAGTACTTGGCACATAATAAGCATTTAATAATATTTTTCATTCATTCATTCATCCATTCATTCATTCATCCATCCATTCATTCATTCATTCAGAATTTTATAGGAGCAGCTAGGGGCTCAGTGAAACCAGCCCTGGAGCCAAGAGGACCTGAGTTCAAATTCAGCCTCAGGCACTTAACACTTACTAGCTGTGTGACCTTGGGCAAGTCACGTAACCCCAGTTGCCCCTCCAAAAGAAAAAAAAAAGAATTTTTTTTTGTATATGAGATTCTTTATTAAATTTTTTTTGAGTTACATCTTTTCTCCCCGTCTTTCCCCCGCCCACCACCCCAAAACAGCCATCCCAGTATTTCCCCCCTCCCCCAGTCTATTCTCTCCTATGTCACTTTTTGGTAGGGCAGGATGGATCTCCCAACTGCAGTGCCTGTGTATCTCAAGTTCCAGTTGGATGTAGTCAA
>CM053583.1:65728143-65788789 GCA_028627135.1 Pseudochirops cupreus | reverse complement strand
TAATTGTGTTAACCTCCACTTAGCACTTACTAGCTGTATGACCCTGGGCAAGTCACTTAACCCCAATTGTCTCAGGGAAAAAAAGGGAGTAATGATGCTTGATCTGCCTATGTAGTGAGGTATGAGGAGCATTAAATAAGATAACCATTTCTAGAGGCGTTTTGCAGTCTCTGAATTGCCAAATAAATGCATAGTCAACAACAAAATCCCATTCAGACAACACTAATTAAGAACTAACTTTGTACAAGACACTATGCTAAGTATTGGGAATCCAAGAGATGAAAACAAAATCAGACCCTGAGGTGACATTTTATGCTAATTACATTTATATAAATTAAACAAAACCACCTTAATAATGAGAATAGTAACAGCTTGCCTTTATATATAGTTCTTTAAAGTCTGAAAGGGGCTTTACAAGTATTATCTCATGTGATCTTCACAACAACCCTGGGAAATAGGTGCTATTGTTATCTCCGTTTTACAGATGACAAAACTGAGGCAAACAGAGGTCAAGTCACTTGTACAGGGTCATAGAATTTAGAAGTGTCTGGGGTCAGATTTGATCTCAGGTCCTCCAAACTCTAGAGTCAGTGCTTCATTCTCTGCATCACCCAGTTGACTCTAGCTGAGGACTTTCTGTTATGTCAAAAGGGAAAAGATGCTTTCTCTTCTTCTGGCAAAACCCCTCTCCTTTCTACCAGTCACCTCGTGGTACCTCATGTTAGATGTTTTTCTTGTGACTATTCCTGAATCTCCTAATTCCAAGTCCAACATGTTTTCTATTACCCTACACTGCCTCCCTTGATCAGCCTGACCAACTTCAGATCTATCATATGTGATTTTCCCTGCCCTGGGAGTACCTGTTTGTAATAACTAGGTCATCATATTCATACCAAAGTAGATTTGGAGAGCAAATTCTAAATTGCTTGGAAAGCAGTGGCCATGAACACCCCAGGGCCAAAGAAAGATTCTGCAGAAGATAGTTCCGCGAGTGTGGTATATTTTTTCTAATTTTCAACAAATGTTTCAAGGCATTTCTTAAGAGTATGTCTATTTAGATGCCCATTAGCATGTGTGTCATTTGCCCTAAAACTCTGGTTTTCATCTGAGAAAAATCTCAGGGAGAGATTTAGGTATCTAATTGACTATATATTTTAACAGTCCACAAAGTGAATAGGCTCCCCTGAATAGAATACTTCTAAAATTATTTACTTGCAAGGGACTTTCACAAATCATAGGAGCATTGCTGTAGAACTGAAAGGGACCTCAGAGGTCACTTAGTTCAACTCTCTCCTGATTATATATGAGGAAAGTGAGACTTAAGCAAGTTAAGTTACTTGCCCAGAGGTGTATGGGTGTCAGAAGGAGGATTTGAACTCAGATCAAGGCATTTAGAGGAGCCTATTGCATCTAAGCTGCTTAGTCTTATCCTATATCCCTTTAATCTCTAGTCATGGAGGATCTCTTATTTCTATAGGTGTTTTTTTCTATTCTTCACTTCTGTTAGAATCATTGAATCTTTAAGTTGGGAGGACCTTGGAGGTCAGTGAGTTAGACAGAAACCTGAACTATAGGTTACTTGTCCTGGGCACTACTTCCCAATAAAAACTCCTCCCATGACCCTAACACTTTGAAGTTTACAAAGTTATTTCCTCACCCTGTAGGGCAGATAGTATATTATGTTTCCCATTTTAAATCTTGGGAATCAGGTTCCTCATGGTTCAGTGAGTGACACATTCAGACAGTCTGAAGTTGCACAGCTTACAGCTAATAAGTATCAGAACTAGGATGCCAATCCAGTGCTCTTGACTCCATGTCCAGAGGTCTTTCTACTATGACACATTATCAAGGCAAGCCCTTTATCAATCAGAAATTGGCTTTTATAAGTTTGAAAGAGTTCCCTACATATCTTAGAAGTGAGACCTTTATCAGAAAAAAAAACTTGCTGCAAACATTTTTCCTATCACAGTGTTTCTCTTCTAATTTTAGCTGTATTAGTTTCATTTGTGCAAAACCTTTTCAATTTTATGTAATAAAAATTGTCCCTTTTACCTTGATCCCCCTACCCCTTGTTTTGTCATGAATTCTTCCTCTATACATAGATGCAAATGGTAATTTCTTTCTCAATCCTCTATTTTGTTTGGAGCTTGCTCACTTGGAGCTTAACTTGGTATATGGTATAAGATTTTGGTCAGTACCTGGTATCTCCCATACTTTTGGGGTCAATGTTTGTCAAAATCAAGTCTTATCTTTTTTTTTTAACTCCAATAGTCTTCAGTGGTGTTACCTAGTTGTGAGTTATTGAATGCTATAATCTCTGATGTTGGGTATCACCCAAAAGGTAATGTAGAAATCACATAATTGATGTGAACTGCCTCTCAACTGGGGAAGGGGTTGTGGACAGCAAGGAAGAGATAAAAAGTGAATTAAAAGTTTTCCTGAACCCAGCAGTTAGTACAGGTGCAGAAGAAGACAATCTGTCCCTCATCAGTGGGGCAAAGCTAAAGTTGGAACCAGTACTTGTCAGTCTCTGGTCCTAGAATTCAGGCTATTCTCATACCAACAAAAAAGCTGTTCCCAAACTGCAGAACACAATTGAGGTTGTCACCACCTTCCCCTTGAAGTCCCTCATGTCTATGTAGAAATCACATCTGGGACAAGTATCTATGTCCAAAATTCCAATGAGAAAAAATGGAAACCAAATTCAGGGCTAAAATCCAAATCTGACAGGAAACTGAAGGAAGCTAAGAGGGGAAGGGGTCCTTGGCAAAGAACACAACAGTGGTTTTTCATGCTTCCGGTACCTGAATCTACCAGCAAACCCTGCTTATGAGGGAGAAATCAGTTTGATCTACATAGGAAGTTGGCTTGACAGGTTTGTTGCTCTTTCTGTGAGACTTCAGGGTTTCATTCTGACTTTTTCCCTTTGAAAAACAGCATACTTATTACAATGATGCCACCCAAAATATTGCTGAAAATTATAATTTTGAGATGAATATGGTCATAGGAAAGAGTCATCTTCTGAAGATGGATTGAGTTCTTGGAAATATAAAAAACTCATAACTAAGTCTAATGTATATGAGTGGTCAAGCTGGGGAAGAAATGACTGAAAGTAATAAAACTAACTTTCTTTTGTAACTCTCATACTGTGGCTCTTGTATGGAGCTAGAAAAAATAATAACAAAAAGCATTTGGAAGAACAAAAGGTCAAGAATATCAAAGAAACTAATGAGAAAAAATGTAAAGGAAGGAGGTTTAGCAATACTAGATCTTAAACTATATTATAAAGTAGTAGTAATTGACTAAGAAATAGAAAGGTAGATTAATGGAATGGAGTAGACACACAGTCTACAGCAACAAACATAGTTACCCAATGTTTGACAAGTGTAAAAACAACTTTAGGGATAAGAATTCATTATTTGGTAAAAATTGTTGGGAAAGGAAGGAAGCTGCCAGAAATTGAGCATAGACAAATGTCGTACACCATTTACCGAGATAAAGTCCAAATGGATACATGATCTGTCTATAAAGAGAGGTATTACAAGACAATTTGAAGAACATGGAACATTTTACATATCCGATGGATAGGTGAACAATTTGTGGACTAAAAAGATGTAGTGTTGTGAGATGTAAAATGAATAATTTTGATTACATTAAAAAGGTTTTGTACAAATAAAATAAATGTAGCCAAGAACAGAAGGAAAGCAGAAAACTGGGGGAGGGGAATAATATACAGTTCCGTGAATAAAGGTCTCATATCTCAATATATAAAGAGTCATTCTCCAGTTGACAAATGGTCAAAGGATATGAACAGACAGTTTTCTGATGAAGGAAATCAAAACAATTTATAGTCATATGAAAAAATGCTCCAAATCATTATTGATTAGAGCAAGTCTACATTAACATTTGACCTGCTTATGACCTGGTGGATGAAAGGATTTTGGGGGGCCTGTGAAAAGATTTTGGGCAGCCTGTGAAAAATGTAGAGGGTAGCAAAGAGGCATGTACAGCATATCACCTGTGGGCTGCTTTGGCAGGCCACAAGTGGCCCACAGGCAATATGTTGTATAAGCCTGGATTAGAGGAATGCAAATTGAAACAGCCTTGAGATATCATTTTACACCTAACAGTTTAGCTAAAATGATAGAAGGGGAAAGTAATATGTTGGAGGGGGTATAGAAAAATTGGGACCTTAATGCATTGTTGGTGTATCTGTAAGCTGATCCATCCATTTTGGAGAGAGATTTGAAATTGCACCCAGAGTTATTAAACTGCCTATAGCCTTTGACCCAGCAAAACCACTATTAGGTCTCTTTCCCAAGATGGTCAGGGAAAATAGAAAAGAACCTATGTGTTCTAAAATATTTATAGCAGCTCTCTTTGTGATAGAAAAGAACTGGAAATTGTGGGGATGCCCATCAATTGGGAAAGGGCTAAAAAAATTGTGGTATATGTTCATGATACAATATTATTCTGCTGTAAGAAATTATGAACTCAATAATTTTAGAAAAGAATGGAGAGACCTTCATGAAATAATGAAGAGTGAAATGAGCAGAACCAAGAAAGAGAACACTGTATACAGTAACCACAGTATTGGGGGAGGGTTGTTGTTTTTTTTTTGGAGGGGGGAAGGTATGGCAATTGGGATTAAGTGACTTGACGAAGGACACACAGCTAGTTTTTGTGTTAAATGTCTGAGGCCGTATTTGAACTCAGGTCCTCCTGAATCCAGGGCTAGTGCTCTATTCACTGTGCCACCTAGCCTCCCCACCCCAACAGTATTGTTTTAAGAACAACTTTGAGCAACCAAGTCATTCTAACTATTATAAATACCCAAATTAACCTCAAAGATCCTATGTAGGAAGGTGATGTTTGAATCCAGAAAGGAATTCTACTGTGGTGTAGGAAAGGATGAGCTGGTTGATTTAGAAAAATATGGAAAGACTTGGGCTTATGGAGGAAGATTCTATCAACCCCCAGAGAAACTGATGACAGGAGGAAATAAGCATAGTACGACATTACATATATGTGTATGTGTATATATTTATAGAAATCTATGTATGTGTATATATGCACACACACACACACACACATATATATGTATATATGTATATATATATGTGTGTATATATATATATATATATATATATATATATGCGCTTGATTATAGTCCCTTTAGGGTGAGGGAAAAATAAAGTAAGAAGTGCACAGTAGAGAACAAAAGAAAACCAACAAAGAAGCAAAGAAAAGCTGGACAGCTTTTTTGAAAAAAAGTGTAGCGTTTACTACACAGGTTTTCTTAAAATGGAAATGTGTTGTTTTATGTTGAATCCTCTCTTATAGTCTGCTATGCACATAGCAATGTTTTTTCTTTTCTCATTTTGTATTTAACTGCAAAATATTTTTTACCAAAAACTATTATTATTATTAATAGCTAATATTAATATAATGCCTACCTTGTGCTAGGCACTGTCGTGAGCACTTTTTATTAATATCTCATTTGATATTCATAACATCCCTGATGAGGAGTTGTTATTATTCCCATTCTGCAGTTGAGGAAACTGAGACAAACAGAAGTTAAGTGACTTGTCCAGGATCACATAGTTATTAAGTCTTCAAGGTTAGATTTGAACTCAGGTCTTTCTGTTCTAGGCCCAGTGTTCTATCTACTCTCCCAGCTAGGTACCCTGAGAAAAGATATCCAAAAGTGCTTTGAGAAGTGGCACCATCAGTGGAGTAAGTGAATCTCCCTCTAGGGGACTAATAGCAGTAAGAAAAACAACAAAAACAACAGCTTCAATTTTCAACCTGTTAATGAAAAGGTATTTATCGAGCACCTACTAAGTGCCAGTTAGTGTGGTAGATGTTGGGGATAGTTATCTCATCGAACTTTTTTTTGGGGGGGGGGAGGGGAAGAGACCAAACCTGTGATGTTCATGTACAAAGAGAGCTAGCAGTAGGAAATCCATCCATTTATGCAGATCTTCACCTGCTCTACAACTTAGAGTCTTAAACAGATGCCCCGGGACACTAAGAAGTTGAGGCTTTGCCAGGTTAGAGTCAGATGTAGCCAGGTCTTCCAGGCTCCACCATGCTGTCTCTCTACTATTTGTGTGAATGCATAAGTAAAGAGATAGGGACTGGACTTGTGTTTTCATTGGCATAGAGATCACCTAGCTGATGGAATTAATTTTATTGCTTCAGCAATTTATGATCTTATACAGTAGACTTACCTAGAACATTGAGAGGTTAAGTGATTTGTTCAGTATCATATAGCTGGTGTCAGTCAATGAATCCATCTTCCTGGTACCAAGGCCAGCTCCTTGTGCCTTAGAGAAAGGGCTAATTTTGGACAGGATCATCACCAGGATGCCCCAAAGCAATGCATTTTTCAACAGCAACAATTCTCTAAAGCTGCAATCTGTATTTGTGGAAGGCAAAGCCACACGGACAAAAAAAATCTCAGGTCTTTTTCATCTAGCAGAGGATAGAGTGTCAGCCCTGGAGTCAGGAAGATTAATCTTCCGTAATTCAAATCTGACCTCAGACACTTACTAGCTATGCGACCCTAGGCAAATCACTTAACCTCAAATTTGCCTCAATTTCCTTATCTGTAAAATGAGCTGAAGAAGGAAATAGCAAATAACTCCAGTATCTCTGCCAAGAAAACCCCAAAGAGGTCATGAGAGTCAGACATGACTGAAATGACTGAACAATAAAATGATAGATAAAGAGCGTATGAGTGAGTTTCACGGGTTACCTTGTTCTCATTCCAGAGAAACCTCTGGAAAGTCTAGACTTTAGTGACACAGACAATTTAGCAAAATTTGATATTGCTTGCACTCTTTGCCTGACAAATTGCTTGAAGAGTGTTATGGGGAATTGTCTTTGTCCATTTAGCAATGCAGTTTCCCAGGGAAATCAAATGATAACCTATTTCCCTTGATGGCCGTGATCTGGGGACTGGGATTTTTGCTGAGTTGCAAAATGTTGTTTGTTTACCAAACCTCTGTCCTCTTTGGCAACATTGTTATTTGTATCATTGAAGCCTAACTGAAGGAAGGCAGGACGTCGGTAGTAGTAGCAGCACCAACAACAGACACAGCAACAATAATTGAATGAAGAATTAACTAACAATTAACTCATCATCAGAGGATTTTGAGTATTGTGAGACAATTCTAAAGTGTTTTGTTAATATTCTGTAAATTATATTTTTAACCACAGCCCTAATATTCTCATTGTTCTTTACGGTGACAAAGAGTTATTCCCTATCTCGTTTCATTCTCATTACAGTCCTGTGAGGTAGTTAGTGTTTGTGGCACAATGGATGGAGTGTTGGGCTTGGAGTGGAAAGACTTGAATTATTTTTCTTCCACTTAATCGTATTTTATTATTTTTTTTCAAATTACATGCAAAGATAGTTTCCAACATTCACTTTTACAAGATTTTGAATTCCAAATTTTTTTCTTGCTTCCCACTCTCCTTAAGATAGCATCCAACCTGATATAGGCTACACATGTACAATCATATTAAACATCTTTCCACATTAGTCATGTTGTGAAAGAAGAATCAGAACAAGAGGGGAAAACCACAAGAAAGAAAAAAAGAGAAAATGATATTCTTCAATCTGTATTCAGACTCTATAGTTCTTTGTCTGGATGTGGATAGCATTTTCCTTCATGAGTTCCTTAGAATTGCTTTAGATCATTGCATTGCTGAAATGAACTAAGTTTAATAAAATTGGTCATCATTCAACATTACTGTTATTGGGTACAATATTATCCTGGTTCTGCACAGCTCACTGAGCATCAGTTCATGTAAATCTTTCCAGGTTTTTCTAAAATCCATCTACTCATCATTTCTTGTAGAACAACAGTATTCCATTACATTCATATACCACAACTTGTTCAGCCATTTCCCAGTTGATGGACATCCCCTCAGTTTCCAATTCTTTGATACCACAAAAATAACTGCTATAAATATTTTTGTACTTGTGGGTCCTTTTCCCATTTTTATGATTTCTTTGGGATATAGCCCAAGAAGTGGTATTGCTGGATCATGTTTACCACATTTTGTATGGCGCTTTTGTTGGCCTAGAATATCTTCAGATAAATTAAACTCATTAGCAGTCTGTGGCATGCATTTGGTGTGGGACAGGATGTAGTGTAACTACAGCTACATATTAGTTGATTGGGACTTGAATCAAGATGTTACCTATGTTTAGTGCTGCCATACTATTTTAGGGACAAGAAACCAGAAATCAGCTCAGCTGGTACCATTCAGATCAGCCATTCTAGGCTCAGCCTAACCTTAGATCTCATTATCACTTGTTCCTCCACATTCTGGTGCCCGCTGAGGGTGTGGGCTTAGAAAAACTACGAACTATTGTGCCAGACCAATAATAATGAACATCCTCATCCACTAAATCAAAGAGTTAGTGATAGAGCCATTATTGTGATACAGTGATGATGAAAGAAGAGAAGAACCAGAGTGATACACATGTACCCTTGCCATGATTTCCACCACTCCATCCATGCATCTTTCATTTATTTTCTCATCCACCCACCTCTGACAGTTTGTCATCAGTTCTTTTGCTAATACTTTCTTCCCACATGGAACTACACCCTCCAGACCAGAACTCCAGAAGCCATTCTCAAAATATGGGGGAATAAATCCACTCAATTTTAAATCTAGTATTCTTTTGGACTGAGCTGTCCTAACTGATGATGGTTTTTCAGTTAAGTATGACTCTTTGTGATCCCATTTGGGATTTTCTTGGCAATGTTATAGAGTTGTTTGCCATTTCCTTCTCCAGCTCATTTTTACAGATGAGGAAACTGAGGTCAACAGGGTTAAATGACTTGCCCAGGGATGCATAGCTAGTAATTGTCTGAGGCTGGATTTGAACTCAGGTCTTCTTGATTCCAGGCCTGGCACTGTATCTATGTAATATTAATATAATATTCTCAGTACAATAACATATTTTAAAAGGTCTTTACTATTGCTGTTACAAAACACTTCATCTATTTCATCTTTTTTTCACCTCATAGTAACACTGTGTGGTGGGTACTATAAGGCAGGTATTACTGCCCCCATTTTATAGATGAGAAAACTGATACTTAAATATGCTGTGACTTGTCTAAGGTCACCTAGCTACTAAAAAGCAAAATTCTGGTTCAAATCAAGATCAGCCATATCCAAGTCTAGTGATCTTTTCAGAACAATTTGGATCAAGATTTTATACATTTTCACCAAGTTAAAGAGGAAGGTGATTTTTATCAGAATCTATTCAGTACGCCTATGTAAAATGGAGAAAACATGAGCACAGCTAACGTATAAGATGAAAATTCTAATTCTAATCAATATTAGGAATAGCTCAAAGATTAATGGTAATGCATTTATTAAGCCCTTATTATATATCAGACACTTGCTAAGTTCTGGAGATATAAATAAATAAAATAATAAAATTTTAATACATATAAATAAAAAAGATAAAAGAAAAAATAAAGAAAAAAAGAAAGACAGTCTTAACCCTCAAGGAGCTTGTAATCTAATGGGGAAGACATTTTAGAAAGTAGAGGAGGAAGCAGGGAGAGAAGAGGATAAATACAGGGTGAGGGGGAGAGGGGCAAGGGGCAAGGCTTCTGATGAGAAAGTAGAGAAGTCCAGTGAGTAAGGAGTGGAGGTACAGAGTGCCATGAGCATATCTTGGATGCCACATGGTCTGGGTTTAGGCTTGAGAAGGATCAGGCAGGATACTGGACCTTGTGAGAAGGCATCTCCACTATGGGAAGGCTACTTGAGTGCATAGAATAAAGAATGAGGATTGGAGCTGGGACTGATTTAGAGTCAGAAGGGATCTTATAGATAATATAGTTTACCCTTCTCGTTTTACAGATAAATTCACAATACTCAAGGAACTTGCCCAAGGTTACAGAATTTCTTAGTAGTTTAGGAGAATTTTAATTCAGGTCCTACAAATTCATTTTTCTAGTGCACCATGCTGGAAGTTTAGGCCAACTGATTTTTTTTTTTATTGTGAGTAACTTTCTGAAAATTTATGGATGTGAGAGGATAGAAAAGAAAGATAGAAAGGAATCCATTTTATCTGCTAAAGGAGTACCCCCCACCCTACCCCATCTCTGATATATAAACTGTAACTGGAATTGGGCACAGGGTGTTTTTGTAAAATAATAAATCAGCCAAACAAAGACCTGAGTCTTAGCATCTAAAATGAGGGAATTCAATCTGGGAATAAAATACAAAAGTAGGAAAAACAGGACTGCTTAAACAAAATTGATAAAGTATAATCTGTTTCACAGAAGACATTCATCAGGAAGACAATGAATACATTGCCAGTAAATTGGCTCCAAAGCTTTGAAAGTGCCCAGAACAAGTGGGAACATGGAGATCTTCAGAAGCTGACTCTCTTTACTCCCCAGACCTGTGAATGACCACCCTGAGTGAACTCTCAAAAATGCTTAAAAGCATCAGTTTTTATACATAATGTGATTTGTGGTCATTGTGATGCCCATATTTTTCCTGGTTATCATCACCATTTTAAATTTCTACCTGTTGAAATCTTTCTCTTCTTCCTCCATCTGAAGTGACTCTTTCTTTATGACACCCTCCTGATATGTTTCCAAAGTGAACATGATCTTTCTCACCTTAAATGTTGTTTTTAAAAAAAAATCCTCAACTCTAAAAAATTATTTATATTTTTCACTTGGAAATCAGGTCTGTTTCCAAATATATCCCTTTTCCTTCCCCTAACCTTGGAACAAAGTTTTTTTTTTAATTAAATTGTTTTTAATTTTCAACATTCACTTCTATAAGATTTTGTGTTCTAAATTTTCTCCCTCTTGCTCCCCCCTCCCAAGATGGCCTGCAATTTGATATATGCTCTATGTATACATTCATATTAAATATATTTTTACATTAGTTATATTGTAGAGAAGAATTAGAACCAATGGGAGGAATTACATGAAAGAAGAAACAAAAGAAAACAAAAAAGAGCGAATAATATGCTTCATTCTGCATTCAGACTCCATAGTTCTTTTTCTGGTTGTGGATAGCATTTTCTATCATGAGTCTTTTGGAATTATCTTAGATCCTTGCATTGCTGAGAAGAGCTAAGTCTATTAAAGTTATTCATCACACAAAGAGGCTGTCACTGTGTACAATGTTCTCCTGGTTCTGCTCACTTTACTCAGTATCAATTCATATGAATCTTTCCAGGTTTTTCTGAAGTTCTGCCTGTTCATCATTTCTTATACCCCAATTGTGTTCTATTACATTCATTTTTCACAACTGGGAATAAAGATTTTAAAAAAGGGAAAGAGCAGTTCAGCAAACTTATGCAAATTTCCTCAATCATAGTCCTTCATCTCTGTAAGGAGGAGATGAATTTTCTTTTTCTTTTCATGTGAGGTTTGGTCATTAAAATTACGTATGATCTAAATGAACTTTTTAGCTTTCTAATTTTTTTTGTAGTTCAGTAATTCAATAAACATTAATTAAGCACCTATTATGTGTCAAGGCACTATGATAAATGTTGGGGATATAAATAAGAAAAAGACAGCCCCTTCCCTGAAGGAGCTTACAACTAATGGGAAGACAACTAAAAAAAAGAAGCTGGAAGTTGTGTGTGTGTGTGTGTGTGTGTGTGTGTGTGTGTGTGTGTGTGTGTGTGTGTTGGGGGGGGATGTTACCAAGTTATGCCCCCAGGTATGGGGGCATCTTGTCTCATGACTTTGAAACCAATTACAGCTATGTATAGAAAGTGGGGTGGTCACTGTGGATAGGTTTTCCTAGTTCTGTTACTTAATTTGGAGTCCTGGCTCTGACTCATGGAATCACTATAGACAAGTCGCTTTACCCCTTTGAGTCTGACCTTCCTCATATGTTGGTTTGGTTGGCTCTCATCCTTTGTTCTCAAAGAGGGCCAAAATGACATCACTATTTTGGAGCCAAGGTACACTGTGTCCAACTGTGACTGATTAAACCAGTACTAGCTTGGAAGGCTTTACTATAGGTCAGGCACAAATAGCCTACATGAACATTTGGAGTGGAGATGTCTCTAAATTTGTTAGTTGTGTCCAACTCTTCATGATCCTATTTGGGGCTTTCTTGGCAGGGATACTGGAGGGGTTTACCATTTCCTTCTCCAACTCATTTTCCAGATGAGGAAACTGAGGCAAACAGGCTTAAATGACTTGCCCAAGGTCACAAGGCTAGTCAGTGTCTGAGGCCAGATTTGAACTCAGGAAGATGAATCTTGCCCACTATGCCATAAATGTAAAGACAAGCACAAGCAGCTTTCCAGAGGACTGGTGCTATGAACAGCTTCAAGGTTCTGATTACACACTATAGTGAACTCTCTATTTATTCAGTAATAAGCAAAGACCAAACATTGACAGAAATCAAAGCATAGCATTCACAATGTTATGATATAGCAACTTATCATTAAAATGGCCACATTGTCTTCACCAAAGTGATCACACAGTTTTAAACAAAGTACAATCATTGAGCAACTCAATCATTTAGTAAGTCCTTAATTCAATCATCCTTAAGGAGACTTGCCTCCTTAATGGGCACAAAGTACAAAGGTCAAAGTTCTCCATCCCTAGGTCACATTGTCTTAATCTGTTCAATCAAAAAGTCTTCTTTCTTCTTAATTAAAGAAGTCCTTAACTCAATCATCTAAATGTAAAGGTCAAAGTTCTCCACCCCTAGGACACAGTAAATCATGATTTTCTCAGTTTGCATTAAATACCCAAGTAGAGGTCTTTTCATCTTGACTTGAGGCAGGCTCTCAGCTTCCATGGTTCCTCTTCCATAGTCCCAGCTTTTGCCCAAATCTACCCAACTGTCACCTGAGTTCAAAGGCAGACAGCTCTTAGTTACTTGTCTAGCTCCTTGTGCAGTTCCTGTTCCATATTGAAGCTCACAGGGTCTAATCCACCTCAAGTCCTTCACTGTTTCTGTTCCTGGGAAGACAAGCTTAACAGAGCCACAATAACATTCATGCACATTGGCAGCATCCTTATCAATTCACTTTCTGCCTGTGAAATCAACAACGAGGTTTGAGGAATCAACACAAATCATCAGTATAGTTCCAGCACCTCTGAAAACATTAGTAAGACCCTCCTCTAGGATTTATGTAAACATACAACAAGAAAATCCTTTTTCAGGGCTTTTGAACCAGCAGTAAGGTCCCAGGGCTCCTATAGCAACAGCAACATCCTTTATCAGCAGACAAATCTGACAAAGTAACATAAAAACAGACAGACAAAGTACTGGCACCACAGCCATTTTTCCTCTCAGTTCTGCTCTCTTCTCATTTCTCAGTTATCTCCATTCCCTTCTCAGGCCAGCACTCTATCCATTGCACCACCTGGCTGCCCCTCTTATATAAAGTAAGAATAAGAATGCTTGTTCTACAGTGATTCATAATATACCAAGTAATGTGAACCATATATTTATATATACATATACATATATATGTATATGTATATGTATATATGTATATATATATGTGTATATATATATATTAAAATTTGACAAATCTTTATTAACATCAGTTCAGTAAACTGTGCTAGGAAATGGCGATTCAAAGGCAAAAAATATCGAAATTCTTCCCTTAAGTAGATTATTGAAAGTGATGAGATGGAAATAAAATTCAATATATACATAGTTAAATATAATGCAAGGTATGATTGGGGTAAAGGAGAACTAATCCATACAAAGCACTTTAGGGAAATTCTATGGGGAAGAGGACACTTGTAATCATGTAGATTTCAACAGATGGATATCTTGATATAGGATGATAACAAGGAAAGTGTATGATAGGTACATACCTGATATAAAAAATAAGCATGATATAGACCATGGAACAAGTTACTTCAGGAAAAAACTTATATTTTAAATGCCACATCAGGTGTCCTAAAGAGCAAATTAAATTTCTATGTTCCTTTCTTAGACGGGAATGTTGACATGGACAACAAGGCGGACATAAGAAGAGAAGGAAGGAGAGAACAGAAAGAGCATCAAATTAATGAGTTAATAATATTAATAACTAAAATTTAAATAGTTATTTGTAAAGTATGCACAGTACTTTCTATGTTTTGTCTCATATTCAAACACCTCCAATTAAATCTGGGCTATATATAGAAAGGACTACCTGTCTGTTTGACCTCTCCAGTGGGATGCTGTGTAGACATCACTCCACCTTGCTCCCCACTTCCTAAATTCACAATTCCTCTAATCTTCCAATTTCCTGTAGAGGAAATCACCATCCTTCCAGTCTGCATGGTTCACGGACATGAGAGATCCTCACTTCTCTATGCTTCACTGCCAAGTCGCCATAGACAATCAATTAAGTCTTGTTTTTACCTCCACAAGATTTCTTGCATTTATCCTGGTCTTCCCTTCCAGGCAAAGTCAACTCTCTATAACGCAAGTGTTACCATGTTACTCCTCTGCTTCCAAATTTTTGCTAGCTCCCTATTGCTTTTAATAAAAATTCCTCAATAAGGTTTTTAAAGCTCTTCATAATCTGACTCCATCTTTACCAGGCTTATTGTCTACTATTCCCTTTTAATGAATTTTACTTTCTAGGTAAACTGACCTTTTTGCTTTATCCCAGACTAAGAACATCTCCAGCCTCCACATATTTGCATAGTTTGTCACCCAAGCCTGGAATGCACTCCCTCCTGACCTAGGCCTCTTAGAATTACTAGCTTTCTTTTTCCAAGGGTCAGCTCATGTGCTGTCTCTTAGGGGAAGTCTTTCTGGATTTCCTTAATTCATAATACTTTCTTCCTCCTCTTCAAATTTTGTATGCTCTTATGTGCTGTGTTTTGTTGAGTTCCCCCACTCCAAGTAGAATGTAAGCTCTTTGAGGGCAGGGTCTGTTTTTCATTTCATTCTTATATCCTCAAGATTTAGTAGAATGACTTGTGCATAGCAGACTCAATAAATGTCTTTTAGATTTGATTCAATTGGACCTTTCCCAAATTCTGAGGAAAGTGTTCTTCAAGATTTGAAGAAGCTTTAAAACACTTACCTAAAAGATTTAATGTGTGTTTTTTAGCTAAAAAACATCCCCCCCCTCCCTAATCTCACAGTTTAAAGCAAGCATGTTGTTTTCCTGTGTATATTCCTAGTTCTTTGGATACTTCCACCTGTCTAGCTGGATTAAGCCTGTATCTCATTGCCCTTTGCCATACGAAAATGATACCATCAGAAGCCATCTTGTCCTCAGAACTGTTTTCCTTATTGTTACTTTTACTGCCAGTTTTCCATTCTTGGTATTGATGAGTTCCTGTAGCATAGAATGGCCCAGGGAGAGTTGGGAGCATATATTTTTGACTATGCTTATTGATTAACCTTGGGTAGCTGAGGCAAGCTATGCCAGGGTTGACCAAGTGTCCAAGATTTAGTGGAACAATCCCAGTTTCAGAAGATCACAGGACTGTAATGGGCCTCAAAGACCATAAAATCGAAACTTGCTCATTTTATAGGGGCCTAGACAGGGGAAGTGACTTGCCCAAGGTCACTAAACTAGTAAACGACAGAACTGGGATGTGGATTTAGGTAATCTGACTTCAAATCCAGTGCATTATCATGGAAAATATCTGGTGGGAAATTTATAAAAAATAAAAATAAATACTGAATTTAAGTGTCACCATTGTTGGGGCCCCATTTTTATGTACCTTCATTATTTTTTTAGAGGCTCTGCAAGCTGAAAGGTCTTCTCTGGACCTCTCAGAGGCCCTGGCTTTATTTACTTTTGCTTATTCAGTGAGAGATGCTAAGAAACTGTTTTTATTTCTTGATTCTGTGCTGCTTTCCCTTGTCACCTTCCATTTTAGGCTCTTCTCACTCAGCAATCGGCTTCCTCATTGGAAAGACAATATATAGACAGTGAGTAGCTCCAGCTAGCAAGTTTCGCTTCATTCCTTCACTCTGACATTGTATAACAGGACTTTGAGCAATCACATGACTTCAAAAATGATGCCTTTATTGAAAGGATTGCATTGGGGAGAAATTGTGGGTGAGGGAAAAGTCTGATTCCTACTCTTCCCTGACTCCCACTTCCATTGTCTTCACTTCATTTCTCTGAATTTGGCCATGAGCTTAGTTTCATGTTATTTGTAGACTGTGGTCTGTTATTTAAGTATCTATTTCTTTGATTCATCTAGTCTATTATTTAACATGAGAGTGTTTAATCTATATTTTTATTTCAATAAATCACAATTAGTAAAGAAAAAATACCCCTTGACATATTCAAACTTGCAGTTTAAGAAGATGAGATAAGTAATAAAACCTTTTGAATATTCATCAAATAAAACCTAGAATGTTGAGTGTCTTAATGAGAAATCTTGGCAAAGTAGGAAGAACACTAAACTGAGAGACCAAAAAATTGGGTTAAAATTCTAGTTCAAGGGTGGCTAGGTGGCACAGTAAACAGAACACCGGCTCTGGAGTCAGGAGGATCTGAATTCAAATCCGGCCTCAGACACTTAACACACACACACACACACACACACACACACACACACACACACACACACACAAAAACTAGCCATGTGACCTTGGGCAAGTCACTTGACCCCAATTGCCCTCTGAAAAGCAAATAAAGTAACATAAAATAAAATAAAATAAAATAAAATTCTAGTTCATCTACTGACTACTTGTGTGATCTTGAGCAAGTCTGAATCTTACCTTGTCTGGGCCTTAGCTTGTTCAACTAAACAAACATTGATTTATATCTAAATATTTGTTAAGTATTAAACAATATTAAATATTTATTTAAATACATATCTAAATAAATATTTGGGTATTTATTTACCTTTTATACAGAAACACTATGTTAACTGCTGGAAAGAAAGGGGAGGGATAGACAGCAAAGCAAAGGGGGAAGGGAATATGCATTTTTGTGATGGAATACTATTATGCTATGAGAAGTGACTAGCAGGATGATTTCAGAAAAATCTGGAAAAACTTGCCTGAACTGATGAAAAGTGAAATGAACAGAACCAGAAGAATACTGTACACAGCAACAGCAATATTATATAATGATCATCTGTGAATGCCTTAGCTATTCTCAGCAGTACAATGATCCAAAACAATTCCAAAGGACTCATGATGAAAAACTCTACCCACCTCCAGAGGAAAAAATGATGGAGTTTGAATACAGATTGAAGCATACTATTTTAACATTATTTATTTTGTCCATGGTTTTTGTTTTTCTTGGCTTGTGTAATCTTTCACAAGATGACTAACATAGAAATATGTTTTGCATGATTCCACGTATATTACCTATATCAAATTGCTTACCTCAGAGAGGGGGGAGGTGAAAGAGAAAAGGAGTGAATTTGGAACTCAAATAAAAAAACATAAAAAACATTAAAATGTTTTTGTATGCGATTGTCAATAAAAATAAAATATTATTAAAAGAATGGATTCTGCAGACTAACATCATATCCATCCTTTGTGGACAGGATTATTAGAATGGTAGGTAATGGAAATGCTGTCAGTGCAATTTACAGTTTACCTAGATTTTTATCAGGGCTTTTGACAAAGTCTCATGGTTTTCTTGTGGACCAACAGAGAACTGTGGACTCAGCACTTCTCAGCACATAAGTGAAGAGAAAGTAATAGATGTGAGAGATATAACAGAGGGAGAATCAATAAGACTTGGGAACATTGAACACAGTGTGGGGGTTTGGGAGAGGAAGCATTAAGAAAGGCTCCAAGGTTCAAAATCTGGGTAACTGGGAAAATAGTGGTGCTTATAATAGGAATAGGAAAGTCTGTAGGAGTGGCAGGTTTAGGAGGGAAGATGATATGATTGGGAGTTTGGTTGTTGTTCAGTCATTTTTCAGTTGTGTGTGACTCTTCATGACCCCACTGGGTGTTTTCTTGGGCAAACAGACTGGAGAAGTTTACCGGAATTCCTTTTCTAGCTCATTTTATAGAAGAGGAAACTGAAGCAGAGTTAAGGGACTTGCCTAGGGTCACACAGCTAGTAAATGTGTGAGACCAGATTTGAACTCAGGAGTATGAGTTTTCATTTCTGCAGGCCCAGCACTCTGTCCACTGTACCACCTAGTTAGTTATGCTATACTTTTATACATTTTGAATCTCAGGTGCTGATGAAATATTCATTTGGAGATGAGATCAAAGAAGAAGTGAGGGAAGGAGAGGTAAGGATTGGGGGACCGTTGGTGACATTGAGGATGAAAAATAGATTTAGAAGGAGAGAGGAGTGAAAATTAGAAATACAGGAGATTTCTGATTAAAGGGGGGAATTGCATGATCTTGGAAATGACACGGTTTTGGGGTGATCGTGAAGTTAATCATGTCTGTGAGTGGCTAAAGTAGAGAATAGGTATAGGCTGTGGGAGTTAAGGAAATTGATGAAATAAGAGGTCAAAGTTTTCAAGGAGACATCAGTCAAGGTATTGAAATTTTTACTTATAAGAACAGGGCTTGGCATAGAGAAGAAAAGTGAAATGCTTGGAATAAGAGGAGAGTGACTTAGAGGCTAGTTTATGTCAGAAAGAAGGATCTGTACAGCAAGATATCAGTGAAAGGAGGGAACCTTAAAGGAGAGGTTATTGGGTGAGAGTGGTGGCAGGAGCTTATCAGGAAGTAGCAATGCAAAGCAAGGATTAGGTTAACTCTTCCATCTGGCCTCATGCATGGTAATGGGCAGGATCTTGTGTATACTGAGGGGCAGAAGAAGGGCATATCATTGCAGGAAAGAATAGCTTGGTGATGAGGTATCTTCCTGAGAGCCAAGTTTTCATGAGCACAGAGAGATGGAAAAAGAGTCAGATGAAATCTGAGATGAAGTGTTTATTAAGGGTAGCAGGATGGATGTGGGTTAGACTGAGTTGAACAGGGATGAGAGTGAGGTAGAAGAGAGAAGGGAAAGGAGGGTTTTTGCCTCTTCAGATAATGATTCTAGATCACAGGGATGTGGAGGTAGCAGTTTGGAGCACCTAGGAACTAGGGGACTTCCAGTCCCAATCCCTGAAAGAGGATGTCATAACACTCTAGATATCATCTCACTGGGGCAGAGGAAAATTGGTTAACCATCTAGAAGCTTGGGACTTAGCTATAAAATGAGGTGATTAGAACAGACTATCTCTAGGATTGGCATTCTATGTTCTAAGTTCCCTTCTGACCCTAATATTCCTTGTTCTAAGGTTCTTTCTAGCTCTTGCATTCTATATAGTCTAAGGCTCTACCAGTTTACACTCTGCATTCTAAAATCCCTTCCAGGACTGATATTCTATGTTCTAAGCTACAGAGGCAGATGATGGCATGGTAGATAGAGTAATGGACCTGGAGTCAGGAAGACCTGAGTTCAAATACAGCTTCAGGTGTACTTATGAGCTACTGGACACTTGGCAAAGCCACTTAACCTCCGTTTGCCTCAGATTAACGAGGATAATAATAGTACCTACCTCATTGGGTTTTCATGAGAATCAAATAACACTTGTCAAAGTGATTAGCCCAGTGCCAGCAATAGTAGGTGCAATGTAAATGTTCCTTTCCCTTCCCGGGTCTCTCTCAGCTCAGACATTCTATGGTCTAAATTCCCTTCCAGCCCTAACGTTCCAGGTTTTATTATCCAAAACCTCTTCTCCCTCTATTCTTCTGTGCTCTTGAGACTTCCACCTCTGGTACTACATGATTCTGTTAGAATTCTCAGTGTGAAATTAATAAAAAAAACTTTATTATTTTGTCTTATTGTATTAATGACAAAAATATGAGTCTGCACTACCTCCTATTATGTTGCAGCTAAGCATATGCCACATTTAAATAGAAACTTTTGATTAAAACAATTCTCAATCCATAGATGAAGTGAAAATATGGTGAGTTCCCTTGAGCATAGCGCATATAGTGCACTTAACATTTCAACAAAACTTTCCACGGTATTCACAAGTTAACCTGAAATCTCTTAGATGCTTCCATTGATCATTCTCAAAGAGTGAGCTTGTGAATGAGTCACCTTGAAAAACAGGAAATCCAAGGGTGCAACAAATGATATATGTGAATGAGACTTTAGGTCTGAGTGCGTGGGTTTTAAATGACAGAATTATAAAGAGCTCATTTTAGCGAATACAGCTCCAGAGCTTCCATTTTCCTCAATATTTACACATGAGTGTGGAATGATTGGGGGCTTCTATCACCTGCAGTTATTGAGAGCTCTCTATTGGGCTAATTCAGAATTCATTTGAAAGTTTATGGAGTTATCTGTTTACTTATTTAAGAGTCAAATCCTTCCCTAGCCAGCATTTTTCTGAAAGGACTATAGATGTAGTCTACAATTTTCTATAGAATGTAAGATCTTGGAATAACTTTAGAAATCTGCATGGTGTTGTGGGAAAAGCCCTGAGATTAGACATAACAGTCAGGAGGGTGACAGGAATGCCAGAGCTGATAGAATTATATGACCAGGATTAAGTCACTTCTCTCTGTTAGAGATGAGCTTTCTCATCTGCAAAATGGAAATATTTAAAACACAATTATATAGAGTTGTTATAGGGAAATGTACTCTACAAAGCTCATTTGAGCCTTACAAGGTGCTTTTATTATTCCCATTATACAGATGAAGAAAAAGGCTCATACAAAAATATCTGATATACAGGACTGTAACAACTAGGATATTTAGTTGGTAGATAATACCCAGAGAGTTCATTACATCCTCAAGGGCACATTGCTAGTTGTGGTACTGACAAAATTAGAACACAGGTCTTCTGATCTCCAGTGTGGTGTACTGGTACAAAATAGAATATATAATATAAGGAATAGAAGAATATATGCAAACAACTGGGAGTTTGGAGAATGAGGATGTAGCATCAGTCCTGCTACTAAATATCTGTATGACTTTTAAAAAGTCACTTCCTCTTTAGTAGTCTCATATTCCTCATCTGTAAAATAAGGGATTCGCTTGGACTAGATGAGTTCTAACTCTCCTTTCAGTGATAAAATACTAAGACTTGGTAAAAAATAATATTGATGATGATAATAACTAATACATAGCATTTTAAGGTTTGCAAAATGCTTTGCAGATATTATGTCATTTTATCCATACAGTAATCCAGGGAGGTAAGTGCTATTATTCCCATTTGACAGATGAGGAAACTGAGCCAGGAAGAAGTTAAGTGACACAGAATCACACAGTATATCTCGGAGGTCAGTTTGGAACTTGAGTTTTCACGATTCCAGGTGAAGCACTTTTATATTATGCCACCTAGCTACCTAATTCCTATAGCACTTCAAGTTTTGTAAAGTATTTTTCTCACAGTAACTTTCTGAAGGTGTGTGCGATCAGTCCCATTTTATGAATGAAGAAACTGAGGCTCAAAAAAGATGAAATTATTTTCCCACAATCACACAGCCGGGATTTGAACTCTAGCTTTCTCATTTGGAGTGCAGTGCTCAGGAGAGAATCCATTTAAAAAGTGAAGTAGACAGGAATTCCCAGGCGTCTATGATGAGCTGATCACTATAGTTGAGGACTGAATGTCACTAAGTTTTCCAAAGTTAAAGTAAAAAATGAAACACATTTGATTATGAAGCTTTCATTTTCTGACAAGAGAAGGCACACAAATGAATTTCATATAAGCCCTTTTTCTTAAAACTAAACTTCAATAGAAATTCATTGTATGTAACTGTGCCTGTCTATCTTTGTATCAGTGACTTTGAATACAGTATTGGAAAATAACTCCAAAGGTTTATTGATTTTACCATTAAGAGCAAAAACCCTAATTTTCCTTTGCTGTGGTCACACCATGTGAGTTAGGCTCAGTTTTGGGTACAGATAACAGTAATAAGGCTTGTGGAAAGACTCAAAGTCATATGTAAAGAATTACTGGAAGGATATGGAAATCTTTAAGCTGTAGGGGAAAAAAGTCTAAAGGGTAAAACGATCACATTCAAAATTTTTGAAGAGTTAAAATAGTATTATAATTTTATAATAGGTTCAGAACTGGAAGCAACCTTAGAAGCCATCACTTCCAACCCCCTCATTTTACAGATGCAGAGACTGAGGCACAGAGAGATTGTGTCCAGGTTTACATAGCTAACGTCTGAGGCAGGATTTGATCCCCAGGTCTTTCTTTATTTGCTTTTATTTTGGAGGAGGAAGGCAGGGCAGTTGGGGTTAAGTGACTTGTCCAAGGTCACATGGCTAGTAAGTGTTAAATATCTGAGGTCGAATTTGAACTCAGGTCCTCCTGACTCCAGGGCCAGTGCTCTATTCACTGCGCCACCTAGCCGCCCCAATCCAGGTCTTTCTTACTAGAAGCATAGCTCTAAGCACAGTTCCCAGGGTTAATAAATGTTAGTTGACTATTATTGATCAGTCGTTTCAGCTGTACCTTACTTTTCATGACCCTATTTGGGGTTTTATTAGCAAAGATACTGGAATGGTTTGCCATTTCTTTCCCCAGCTTATTTTACAGATAAGGAAACCAAGACAAGCAGGGTTAAGTAACTTGCCCAAGGTCACACAGATTTAGGCCTGGATTTGAACTCAGGTCTTCCTGACTCCAGGTCCAGCACTAGAGTGTATCACATAGTTACCACTATTTGGCTAAGCCCTATTTCCTATGCCAGGCTGCCTCTCCAAGTAGAATCAATTAGTTGATAAATCAGTCAGTAAGCATGTATTAAATGCATATAAACTAGAACTTGGGGTTGGTGCTTAGGATGTAAAGACCAGCAAGCATTTGTCACATGCCTATGTTGTACTCAATTCGAGGTTTCAAAACCCTGCCTTCAAGGGAGGCAACATACGCATGTATAGGTGTCTCGAAAATAGATACATGCTGATTTGTGGGAAGAAGACACAAGTCCTTAGGGGTGGGGTGGATGAAGAAAGACTGCATGTAGAAGGTCTTGCCTATACTAAGCCCTGAAGTGCTTTTATACAGTGTCCCAAAAGTCTGAGTTCACTTTAAAGCTATTCAAGCTTAAAGCTATTGAAGATCCAAATTGCCCTCAAACTTTTGGGTAATTGCTAAGGTTCTCCAAGCACTTTGTGTAGCTTTTCCTATGGGTTTTAAGATAGTGGACAGCTGGTACAAAGGCATGGAGATGGGAAATGGATGTCATGTGCAAGGCACAATGAGATGACGAGTTGGGCTGGATCAGAGAGTATGTAAAGGGGAATAATATAAAATAAGCTTGGAAAGACGGGTGGAAAAACAGATTGAAAAAGACTTTAAATGGTGAACAGAGGACAATGAAACAGTCCCTGCACTGATAGAACTTACATTCTATGGGGGAAAACAATATATATACATATAAGTGGATATGAAATATATTTAAAATAAATAAGAGATGGTTTGTGGGGGAGTGGCAGTGGCACTCGAGCTAAAATTTGAAGGGACCTAAGGAGCAGCTAGGTGGCACAGTGGATAGAGTGCCAGGCCTGGAGTCAAGAATACTCCTCTTCCTGAGTTCAGATCTGGCCTTAGATGCTAGCTGTATGACCTTGGGCAAGTCACTTAACCCTGTTTGCCTCAGTTTCCTTTTCTGTAAAATGAGCCGCAGAAGGAAATGGCAAACCACTCCAGTATCTTTGCCAAGAGAACTCCCAAATGGGGTCACAAAGAATTGGGCATGACTGAAATGACTGAACAGCAACAAGGACTTTAAGAGGGGTTAGATTTCAGATAGTGTCAAGAAGATAAGATTAGGACCAATGAGTAGAAGTAACAAGGAGGGAACAGGTAGGTGGCACAGTGAATAGAGCACCAGCCCTAGAGTCAGTAGGACCTGAATTCAAATCTGACCTCAGATACTTAACACTTACGAGCTGTGTGACCTTGGGCAAGTCACTTAACTCCAATTGCCCTGCCTTCCCCCCTCCAAAAAGACAAAAAAAATAAAAAAGAGAGGTAACAAGGAGGCAGATTTATCTACGACAGTTTGAAAATGAATTGCCTTGGGAAGTTTGTGAGTTCCTCATCCTTGGGGAAGTTCAAGGAAAGACTAGATGACCCCTCTTGGTGACAATACATAGATGATTAATGCTTCAGGAAGAAACTGAATTAGATGACTACTCAAATCCGTTTGAACTTTAATTATATATGAGATTTTGACTATAAAATACACATACACTATGCCTTCATTAAAAGCTCTTTTTAGCATATATATTCATTTGGTAATGCTTTAATATTTAATCCAGATATTTGATGTCTAAATATTATTTTTCTAGTTTCTGATCTCTTTCCCCACTTTATAGAAAGTATAAATTTCAGATGAGTCACATGTAAAGAGAATGTTGATGGAGAAAATAATCAAATCATCTGCTACATATGATTGACTATAAAACTATGATAAAGTGATTCAACACGATTGCTTTGTTATTTCAGGTTTGAGCCTTAGGACGGACATGTATTCTGATTGAAGACATCATAAGGTGTTCTCTGTAGGGAAGAATAATTAGCAAATATATGAATCAGAAGTCTGCTTATAGTCTATAATGAAAACTAATCATATTAGCTTTTACATGACCCTGTGCCTTCATTGTATATTTCATCATGTGAAAAATAGCCAATGAGTCTGGTGTGAGGCTTAGGGAATTCAAATATACCTATAAAATTTAATTTAAATTAATTCACAGATAGACATTAAAAACCCCGATGAGTGTAGAACTATTAAAACCAAATAGATGATTAGAGTTAGCCACTGAAATATAAACACTACTTAATTAATGAATTGATGAATTCATTATCTTTCGCTCTTTTGGGCATGAGTCCTCTTTGGTCTTTAGTCATGACCAAAAGTGGGTAAAACAGTTTATCTAGGAGTAATTAGTCTGCTTTGAGGCTGTGTAATAAGAGTGCATAACTCTGTGTGTCTGTGTGGGTTTCTGTGTATGTTATGGACCACTTTGGCAGGCTGTTGAAACCTATGGGATTCCTTCTGAGAATAACATTTTTATTGTCTAAATTCTTAATTGAAGGATATAATAAATTTCTATTAGAGTTAATGTGTAATTTTTCCCCAACCATATTCATGGACTCCATGAAAACTTACCCATGGAACCTTTTGTGTCTAGTTTAATAACCCCTGTGATAGAAGTTTTATTGGGTTACAATCTAAATATGAATGTATTGTGTACTATGACAGCAAAAAGCTAATATAGTCATAGGCTTCATTTAGTGAAGGCAGCATGGCATAATGGATAGAGAACTCACCTTATGAATGATAAAAATCTGTATTCAAATCCCACTTCTGATGCACACTGGGTCTGCAACCCTGGGAAATTCATTATACTCTCAGTGCCCCAGGAAACTAAATCCCTAAGACAAACAGTTGCTGACCAGTTGCTGATCTAAATTGGTAGAACTTCCTTCACTTCAAATACACAGTGAAATACAGAGGTCTAAACTGTTCCTTCCACTTCTCCCCTATGATTGTGACAGAGACTGAGGAGGTCTACCCTGATCAGGCAATATCTCTTGAATTTGTTGAGTTCTGGGTATCATATTTTAGAAAAGATATCAATAAGCTGGAGAGGAAAGAACCTAGTTGTTTGAGGGCCTTGAAATCATGCCATACACATAGTCACAGAAGGAGCTGGTAAAGTTTAGCCTGGAGGAGAGAAGACTTAAGGACAACATGAAGCCTATCTCCAATAGTATGAAGTACTGGAACATGAAGAGGTATTGGGCCTGCTCTGCATTGCCTTAGAAGGCAGAACTGGGAGAAATGTGTGATAATCGTAAAGAGACAAATTAGGTTTAGTGTAGGAAACCTTCCTAATGTCAATAGCCATCTCCAAATGGGATAGGCTGCCTTGCCAAGAAGTGAGTTTCCTGTCTTTGGAGGTCTTACAGCAAAGACAAGACAACCGCTTTTAGGACTTGGTATAGAGGGGGATATTTGTTCAAAAAGAGGTTGGATTAGGTGACCTTTAAAATCCTTTCCAACATTGAGAAATCTTGTGATTCTATGACTCAACCAAAGTCACACAGACTTTGTCAGTGGTGGAGCTTGAGCCTCAAACAAATCACCTGACATTTTCAGATGTTCTTTTCATTGCACTTGATTGTTTAGATTCATAAAAAATTATTCAGTCAGAGAAGATTCATCTGACTTGACTATTGTACATAGACAATGAGTCCTCTTTGGTCTATAGTCTGGGTTTCACTTGGTGATGTTAAGATAGAACTGAGGGATCTACACAATATGAGTGAACTACATATGAGACCATAGCATCATGGTATACTAGATCTGGAATGAAACTTATGTCATAAAATATGGAATATTAGGTCTGGAAGAGACCTTAGAACATCTATCAGATGTGGACCCTGCTTTTTGCCTCCAGTATAGATGAAGGAGCAAGTATTTATGAAATGACTGCTATGTGTTGGTCAGGTACCAGCTGGTACTTTACAAACATTATCTCATTTGGTCCTCATAACCACCCAGTGAAGAAATCTCTCTTATTATCCCCATTTCACAGTTGAGGAATATGGAAGGCAGAGGTTAAATGACTTGGCCAGAATCAAACATCTTGTAAGTGTCCGAGATTGCATGTGGTTTCAGATCTTCCTGATTCCAGGCCTAGAACATTACACCATGTAGGAAATATAATACAAAATATTAGATCTAGGAGAGACCCTAGGAAGTAGTTTATTAGATATGGTACCACTACTCTTCCCCTGCCCACCATACCCCATTTCCCCCAAAGAAAAATAGACCTTTGAATATTAAAGCTGGAAGAGTCCCAGTTCCTTCAATCAATTTTGCGTTATTTTGAACCTATTTGGTGTGCATACAGTATATCTACCATTACACCCCCATCCCGATAGAATGTAAACTTTTGAGGAAAATAATTATTTCATTTTTTGAATACCCAAACCTGAAAAATGCCTTACCCAGAGTGGCTACTTACTAAATATTGATGGATGGATTGAAGAAGTTTATATTATACTGGGGTAAAAGACTCTCTTTATAGATAAGTAATTACAAAATATATACAGGCAAAACACCATTGGAAGATTGGTATTCTCTTCATTCCTTATACTTCAAGAAGCTAATTAAATGAGCTACAGTAGAGGAAAAGTAATAACATGGATTTTGTTTATCAAAGAAACTCTTTCTTTTCCTTTGCAAGGGCACCCTCAATTTCCCCTTAGGTTCTTGCTTGTATGGCTGCTCACTGTCTCCTTATATTTTCTGTCAAAGTTAAAGGAGACTCTTGAAATGGAGTAATTTCTATTCTCTTCAGGCATCTCACCAAAGCAATTTGTCCCTATTCTAATTTTCTATCTCCCTGCTCTAGACCAAAGATTTCAAGTGTTTTTTCCAAGGGAAAAAAGAGACCTCCTCCCTTCTTTTCTGGGTCAGTGGACTGTTTAATAAGATTTCAGTTTCATCATTATCATTACAATGGAAATGGAATCAATTGTGTCAGCTCACTGTGTGGTGAAGAGCTCAGTAGCTGGAAGTGGCTTCCATCTCACTAAATGAAACTCATCCCTTCCTCTCTATAATACATATGCATTTCTTAGTCAAGTTCAGATTTATTTTGAATGGGTTTCATGCTTCAGATTGTTCTGGACACCACATTCTCGCTACAGGCATTCTGTAACACTGGAGACAGTATTAAGAGTAATTCAGTCTTCTTAGTGAGCCAAATGATGATTGAGGAACAGTGTAGGGTAATGGATAATGCAAGATTTGAACTGAGGAAGGTCTAGGTTCAAATCTCATTTATGCCCCTTACTATCTAAGTGACCATGGCCAAATTACTTAAGCTCTCATGGTCTCAGTATCCTTGGGTTAGGTGTCCTTTAATGGCCCTTTGAACTTTAAATCTTTGATCTGCTCATGGGAGTTGTGCCAGAAAATTGTAGGCACCTGGTCCTAAGTTGTATCTGGGAAGTTAACATTTCACTGGGTGTGCTGGATTACGCCAAAGCAATGAGCTGAATAGACAGAGTTGGGGGTAATCAGTGGTCAAAGGTTAAAAGCAGCTAGGGCAAGAGCAAGGCTGGCAGCAGACATAGATTGTGTCTGGAGATCTTGAAATGAGAAGGGACAATGCTCAAATCAGATCATAGTTATGGAATGGATATCACATGCTATTAATATTGTTATTTCCTATTATTAACATTGTAGAAAATCCTATGCTTTAAATGTGTACTTTAGACATCAAGGTAATAACTTTGCTTCATTAGCAGCATGGCACAAATGACTTTAGCACCTGAACAGCCTGTGGTTCAAGATTGCCACCTACCCTTTGCTACAAACTAGCTATTTGACCTTGGAAAAAACTACTTTACTTCTCTGTTTCTTCATTTGTTAAATCTATGATCAGAAATGATCTCTTAAGATCTCTATTCTACCACTTGATAGTCCACATTCCAAAGTCCCTCCCAGGACCAATATTCTGTGTTCTGTGCTCTGCAAATGTTTATACCTCTAATACCTATGTTCTACCTGCTCAGGGCCCTTCTGACTCTTAAAAACATGCATAAAAGCTAGTCATTAAATGAACCAATTTTGCATGAGGTTTGGTTTTTTTTTTTATCACTTGTCATCCTGACTGGTTTCTGCACAATTGATTGCGTTGGTCAGGCAGTCCATTTGATTCAGTCATTAAGAAGGCCACAAATGTCATTTTCCAAGAGAGCGTTCTGTATCAGACAGACAGAGATCCTGTTTCCCAAATATCAAGCAAAGGCCAAAGGCTCCTGAAATGGAATGATTTGTGAACTTGAGTTAAGTGCTGCTGTTTGCTGTGAATCTAACATAATCAAAATGAAAAGCATTTGAGCAATCAGAGGATGGAATTACAGCATATCCTGGCTCTTTTTGTTACCATAGGCATCCAACTTTTCCAGTCGTGATGAATATTTGGTGAATGCAAAAATAACGTAAGACTTCTCTGTCCAGTTCATAGAGAGTCTTCTGTTCCTAGAAGTAACTAGAACTTACATAGTCAGAGAAGTGCAGAATTGGGGGGCTGTGAGAAAATGTAGAGATATTTTTAGCCCCTTTATTGTACAGAAGGAGAAACTCACTCTGAGTCTGCCTAAGGTAAGAGATAAAATCAGGGGAAACCAGAAAATTTTGACTGCAGTATGTTATAGGCTGTCCTGTGTAATAGAAGGGAAGCTTCTTGAGGGAGGAACAGCTCCCTTCATGTTTTTGTATCCCCCTTTACTTTCCCACCCCAGATGATTGCTGAATTGAATTGGAGAGAAGATAAGGAGAGATTCAGGTAAGTGTGAGGTTGCAGCAGTGTATTAGAGTAAGCCTATGCCCCTGAAAGTCACTAGTTCAATTTTCAGTGTGAGCATTCATACAAAAGTAAGAAAACACTACAAATCATGGGTTGGTTTCTTATTTTGTTGTCTAGACTGAAGAAAATGATTCTCTCCCCCCAACCCCTGCCACTCTTCTCCTCTGTAGGAAATCTCCCCTGGTTGCTTTGACCTATTCTGGTATGACATACTCTTGATCCTTCACTGTTCTTAGTGACTTCTCCCAGAAAAGAAAGATAAAGATGACAACAGTAGCAACAGTAGCAGCAGCATTGATTTGGCATTTAAAGTTTGCAAAGCACTTTGCAAATATTCTCTCCTATGATCCTAACAATACTGGGAGGAAAGTGCTATTATTATTCCCATTTAAGAGATGAGGAAAGTGAGAAAGAAATTAAGTGACTTGCCCAGGATCACACAGTTAGTAAATGTTTGAGGCCAGCTTTGAATTCATGTCTTCCTGACTCAGGGTCTATCCACTGCACCATCTAGCTGTCTTTAGTCATCCTATGTCCTTCAGAAGATGTGGTTCTCATATTTGAACAAAATGTACCAGGTATGGTCTGACCAAGACAGAGTACAGCAGAACTATCATGTTAGTCGTGGATATTATGCCTTTCTTTATGCAGTCCA
The DNA here is from genome assembly GCA_028627135.1 of Pseudochirops cupreus. NCBI lineage: Eukaryota > Metazoa > Chordata > Mammalia > Diprotodontia > Pseudocheiridae > Pseudochirops > Pseudochirops cupreus. The sequence continues at coordinate 65,758,844 of CM053583.1, read as the reverse complement.
AGACTGTGTTTCATTCTTGGCTTTCATATCATTCTGCTGACTCATATGGAACTTATGATCCAATAAGACCCCCAAGTCTTTCTCATATGAATTGCTTTCTAGCCATTTCTTCCCACATTCGTCATGTGATATTGATTTTTTTTAAACCAGGTATAAAATTTTGCTTTTATATCTATTAAATTTCATCTTACAAGAGCTAATGTTCTAACTTCAAGCTCTTTCTGGATCTTGCCTCTTGTCCAGTGTGTTAGGTAAACCTACTCAATTTGTGTCACCTGAATATTGATAAGCATGTTTTTTATCACTTTATCTAAGTCTTTGATAAAAAGTGTTAACACATAATCAAACAAGAATTCTACTGCAGCCTTCCTTCCAGAATTAGAAGAGGCCTCAGAAAGCATCTAGTCCAGTTGTTAGCCCTATAAGGTCCCTAACAAGGGGTCATCCAGCTTTCTCTGATAGACCCTTCATGCAGAAGAATCCACTCCCTCTAGATATAGTCTATTTCGCTTTTGGACAGCTCTCATTATTAAGAAGGTGTTGCTTACATGGAGCTGAAATCTACCTCTTTGAAACGTATACCTGCAGTTCTGCTCTTTGGAGGCAAGCAGAACTAATCTAATCTCTTTTTCAAACGACAAATCTTCAAATACTGGAACACAGCTCTCATGTCCCTTCTAAGTCTTATCTTCTCCAAGACAAACATCCCTTGTCCTTTCTGTCAATTCATGTGTGACATTGATGCCAGCCCTGTCAGTGTCCTGATTGCCTGGTTGGACACTTTCCAACTTTTTTGTCATTCTCCTAAAATGGCAGAACTAGGTAGTATAATCCAGATGTGCTGCAACCTCGAATATTCACTTTCCACGTCCTGTTGATATACCTTGTAAATACATCATAAATCTCACCATTTTTTTTCACTCCCATGAGCATACAAGGAATAGAGAGAGAACATTCCCAACAACCACTTTCCCTCTCAGGGCAAGGGTCAGTGGGAACACCTTGCCCACTCTAGGGTTTCAGGGCACCTGTGAACTCCATGTTCTCTGCTTCTAATTGCCATTCCTTTACTTCAGACTCTTACCTCTTCTCACATCAACTATTGTAGTAGCTGCCTAACTAGTCTATCTACCTTTTATCTCTTCTTTCTCTAACCATTTGTCAAAACTCTCTACATATTTCCCTTCCTTTGCTTCTTTACTCCTGTTTCTGAGGAAGAGGTGGTCTTTCTTTCCAAGGCTAACTCCTCTACCTATGCCTGTGGTAACATCTTAAGGTCTGGGAGAGGTTTGTTTTTTCAGCTCTAGATCTAATGTCCTTTGTTCTTTCTTTTCCTTCATTGCCAGACTCTGAAAGAATTCAATTTTCTCAGTTGTAAAATGATAATATTGGACTAGATCATCTCTAAAGCCTTTTCCAGCTCTAAATCCTATGATTATAGCTTAATCCTCTCACTGAATGAATGGGAAAATGAAATCCAAGAGAGGTTAAGTGACCTGCCCAAAGTCACCCAGAAAGTATATGGTGATGATAGGATTCAAACCCTTTGACTCCGAAGTTGATACTTTTACAACTGCACTAGTATATCCAAGAAGTGCAAAATAAACTGTGCAGGGGGAGAGAAGGTGGGTGTGGCTTCAAAGGACCTGGAATCCTGCCACTGCCACATCTTTTTTATATGACTTTGGGCAGGGCACTTAACCTCTCTTAGGTTTCATTTTCTCATTCATTCAGTGAGAGGATCAGGCTATAATTTGTAGGATTTAGAGCTGTAAGGGACTCTACAGATTGCCTAGTACAAACTCATCTTTTTATAGGTAAAGAAATTCAAAACCCAGGGGGATTAAATGATTTGCCTAAGATTACACAGTAGAGCCAAGATTCAAACATCACTCTTAAAACTAAAGAATGAATGATAGTTTTGCTCTTTTTTTCCCCTCAATGAGCTTATAATTCTACAAAGACATGAACAGAATGATTTTACATGTATATATATGTATATATATACATACATATATATATATGTATATATATGTATATATATACATACATATATATATATGTATATACATTTATGTACACACACATACATATCCATGCATACACACAAATATTTTTGCCTAGTGTTAGCCATCTCTTAGGTGGGGTGGGGAGAAAAAAAAAGGAAAAAAGATAACTTTATTATATATTTAAAAGGAATAGTAAGTTGTACATAATAGATTTGTGGTTTCACATGCAATTATCTTTTTTACTCTACTATATTATGAAAATGCTCATTTTATTTCATAAATTAAAAATTTTAAAAATTAAAAAGGAAGAAGACACGAATAGACTAACTTTTTGGCCTAGTAATTTCTTTCCAACTTTTCCATTGGCAAGAATGGAAGTCGTGGAAAAAAAATTTCCAGTGACTTGAGATGGCTTTACAGGAGGCATTTTAAGGATAATATTTAAAGGATGAGAAATAGTTTTATTAAGTTCATAGTTTGAAAATGTATTATATTGTGGCCACTTGCTTAATCACTGAGAAGGGGATGTAATCTTCTAACTAGTGGACAATGGAATTGCTCAATTCTAGCCACCAGAATTGCAAAACTCATCAATTTATGCAAAAGCATTTCTCCTGAACTATTATGAATAAAAAAAATTATTTCTGATACTAACATGGTCCTGAAAAATTGATAGGGAAGGTAATTGTTCTCACAAGGTATTGCCGATTCACTATCTCTCTCTATCTGGCTCCTGTATAGACATGTTTGGGTGAGGGGAGTGATTTTTTTTCATATATTAACATTCTCTGTTATACTTAACCTCTACCGGATGTCACCCCAAAGGGACTGGGGTATACAGCCTCATAAAATTTGACTAGCTCAGGCTTGATATTATTTATTTTCCCATCACCTTATATATGGATGGAAGTATTTGTGTTTTTCAAAAAGTCATCAATAGAAATTATGGGAACATATATTATTAATATTTCCCATTTCTATAGTACTCTAAGGTCAACAATGAGAGGTGATATGTTGTAACTGATAGGGAGCTGACTTTGACCTCTCATACCTACTGACTCTCTGTCCCTAAGTAAGTCATTTAACCTTTCAATGCTCCAGGCAACTCTCTAAGACTATAAGTTGCAGAGAAAGTGCTGACCTGCTGTTGGTAGCAGGAGTTTCCTTGTGTGGGGGCTCCCAATACCAATGAAATTACAGGTCTTCTTGCTATCCTTAGTCCTTTTCTCACAACCCTTTGAGGTATATTCTTTAGTCCTGGAAGGAACACTAGAGAGCATCTCATTTAACCTTCTCATAAGAAACTGATGCCCAGAAAGATAAAGGTACTTAACCAAAGTGGTAGAGTAAAGAAGCAGCATTAGCTTATGCATAGAACAAACCTTTTTTCAGTGCTTGACTTATGCTGGGAGTACTTGTGTATGTTAGGGTGGAAGGATGGGATAATTGGATACAAAGGCAGTGTAAATCAGATGATTTTCACTCAGTTACAAAGATAAACTTAGATTGGGATGATTAGAGTTAGAATCCCTTGTCATTTCATAGGTTCAATAAAGGATTTCCTTTCTGCTTGAAATGAGCATCATAATGGCTTGCATCCCAAACATTTATGGATAATAATCGCATCTTTCCACTCAGAAATCTTGATAGATTGCACGTGCATTCAGTCCTTTAGTGTGCTGATAGAACTAGGCTCTTGACTCAGTTCTATAACATGGGTTATTAGACACATTGTGGCCAAAGCAGTAGAGGTGATAATCCCATTGCTTTCTTCCTGGTTTGATCACATTGGGGAAATGTATTCAATTCTGGGTGCCATATTTTAGGTGTTGTTTTTCCTCAATAAGCTTTTGCACTTTCTTTTCCATTTGGCCAATTGTATTTTTAAGCAGTTTTCCAAGCTGTTGACTTTTTTCCCCCTAATTCTCTGATATCACTCTCATTTCTTTCCTCGTTTTTTCTTCTGCCTCTCATATGGTTTTTAAGTTCCATTTTTGAATTCTTCCATGAGTCCTTTCTGGGTTTTTCTTTGGGGCTTTGCCCATAGGCGTTTTGACATTTTTATCTTCATCTGAGTTTGTGTCTTGTTCTTCCCTGCGACCACAAAAATTTTCTGTGGTCAGATTCTTTTTTGTTGTTTTTTGCTCAGCTTTTTTTTTCTTTCTCTTTTTTTTAAATTAAATTTTATGTTTATTTTTAGTTTACATCATTTATTTCAACAAGATTTTGAGTTAAAAAATTTATCTCTGTCTTTCCCCTACCCACCACCCCAAAACAGTAATCCCACTGTATAGCCCCTCCTCCAATCTGTTCTCTCTTATATCCTCCTCTATGCCCCCTCTAATTTTCAGGTAGGCCAAGATGGATCTCCATACCCCAGTGCCTGTATATCTTATTTCCCAGTTCCATGTAAATAATAATAATAATAATATTTTTAAACATTTGATTTTAAAACTTTGAATTGCAGATTCTTTCCCTTCCTCCCTCATCACCCACCCTTACTGAGAAGATAAGCAATTCAATATAGGTTGTACATGTGTAGTGATGCAAAACATTTCCATAGTGGATATATTGTGAAAGACTGACTATATTTCCCTCCATCCTACCCTGCCCCCCATTTGTTCTATTCTCTACTTTGACCCTGTCCCTTTACAAAAGTATGGACTTCTAACTACCCTCCCCCCCAACCTGCCCTCCCCTCTATCATCACCTCTCTCATCCCCTTACCCCCTACTCTCCAGTAGGGCAAGATACCCAATTTAGTATGTATGCCATTCCCTCCCTAAGCCAAATTCAATGAGAGTAATGTTGACCCATTCCCTTTTGCCTTTCTGTTCTTTCCCTCCATTGTAACAGTTATCCCTTGCCTTTTCTATATGAGACAATTTACCCCATTCTCTCTCTGCATCTTCTCTCATTATATTCCTCTCTCACCTCTTACTTTTATTTTTTAAATATCATCCCTTCCTATTCAATTGATCCTGTGCCCTCTGACTGTGTATACCTGTACCCCTATATACACACACTCACATATGTATTCATATGCACATATACCATCCTATACAGACATATATATGAATGTATACAGAAATATACATGTGTGTGTATACACACACATACACACACACACATTTATATTCCCTTCAATTATCCTCATGCTGAGAAAAGTTTCATAAGTTGCAATTATCATTTTTTCATGTAGGCATGTAAATAGTTCAACTTTGGTAAGTTCTTTATGATTTCTTTCCCCTGTTTACCTTCTCATGCTTCTCTTGCTTCTTGTTTTTAAATGTCAAATTTTCTGTTCAACTCTGGTTTTTTCATCAAGAATGCTTGAAAGTCCTCTATTTCATTGAATGACCATATTTTCCCCTAAAATATTTTACTCACTTTTGCTGGGTAGATGATTCTTGGTTGTAATCTTGGCTCCTTTGACTTCTGGAATATCATATTCCAAGCCCTTCTATCCCTTAATGTAAAGGCTTCTAGATCTTGTATTATCCTGATTGTGTTTCCACAATATTCAAATTGTTTCTTCTTGGCTGCTTGTAATATTTTCTCCTTGATCTGGGAACTCTGGAACATGGCTATAATATTCCTAGGAGTTTTCTTTTTTGGGTCTTTTTCAAGAGGTGATTGGTGAATTCTTTCAATTTCTATTTTGCCCTCTGGTTCTAAAATATCAGGGCAATTTTCCTTGAGAATTTTTTGAAGGAGGATTTCCTAGGTTCTTTTTAGGATCACGGCTTTCAGGTAGTCCATGGATTTTTCAATTATCTCTCCCGGATCTATTTTCCAGGTCAGCCATTTTTCCAATTAGATATTTCACATTGCCTTCTATTTTTTCATTTGTTTGCATCTGTTTAATAGTATCTTGATTTCTCATAAAGTCTTTAGCTTCCATTCACTCCAGTCTAATTCTGAAAGGATTATTCTCTTCAGCGGGCTTTTGAAATTCTTTTTCCACCTGGCAAATTTGACTTTTTAAGGCATTCTCTCCTCATTGGCTTTTTGGGCCTCTTTTGCCATTTGAATTAGTCTGTTTTTAGGGTGTTATTTTCTTCAGTCAGGCTGTTGACTTTGTTATCATGATTTTCTTGCATCATTCTCACTTCTCTTCCCAATTTTTCCTCCACTTCTCTTACTTGATTTTCAAAATCTTTCTTGAGCTCTTCCATGGCCTGTAATCAGTTAATATTTTTCTTGGAAGCTTTTGGTGCAGGAGTTCTGACTGTGTTGTCTTCCTCCCTTTCCATGCTTTGATACTTTTTGTCCCTAAACAAGGAATCTAAAGTTGGATTGCTATGCCTGCTTTGCTTCCTTTCCTTGCTTATGTTGCCACTCAATTACTTGACTTTTGTGATTTTTGCCACAGTAGAACTCTGCTACTGGAGGAGAGAGCTTTGTCCCAAACTGCTGGGGTTTTCACAGCTGCTGGAGCTATTAGGAGGGTGCCATCTCTACAGTTACCACTAGCTCTGGTTCACTGGTCACACACCTCAGGATCACCACCCAAGACCATGATCCACATCCAGGCAGATTAAAGCAAGAGCAATTACATTCTGAATGGTTACTTGGCCCCTCTATGATCTTCAGGCCAGGACCTCTGAAGCAGCCATGTGGAGATGGCTCCATGGCCGCTGCTCCTCCACTGTTGCTCGGGGGGGGGGGGGTGAGGGGGCCAGGTCGCACCATGCCTCCATCCCCCCCAGTTCCAACAGAGTTCCACACTGACCTTTTACTTTGTCTTTGGCCTCTATGGGTTGATATTTCTGGCAACCACCACAGCTGCTGGTGATATGCTCTCCTGAAATTCACTCCAGCTGTGGCTTGTTGGGAGCACCCTAGGGCTAAAACTGTGCGCTTACATGAGCTGGGCTCTGTTCCCAGCATGTTGCAATGGACCCTTCCTGACAGCCTTCTGGGCTGCCTTCAGCAGGATATTTGTTTCTCTCTGTCACTTTGTGGGTTCTGTAGCTCTAAAATTTGTTTAGAGTCATATTTTGTAGGTATTTGAGGTGGTTATGGGGGGAGCTCATGGAGCTTTCCTACTTCTGTGTTGCCATCTTGGCTCTGTCCCTATCTTTTTTTTTTCTTTTTTGGTCTTTTTCCTTTCTTTTAAATTTGATTTTTGCCCTGGGGGATGAAAGGAACATTGTCTTAGGTTTCTTGCATCAGTGGTTGCAGGCCCTGGCTGTTTACTTGATGATGGGCTGATGTGGCCCTGAGTGTCCTGGAGGACACTCATGTCTAATGCTATGCTGAGGGGGTAGGGTGTGTGGGGGGATGGATGGCACTGTTAGGGACTGTAGTGATCTGATAGCTTACCTGGTGCTGAGCTGGGGTCCTAGTGGTGGTGTCTGGCATGTGCTGAGACCTGGTGGAGTGTTTCTGTCTTTGCCATGAATATTTCAAAGCACATTTAGGTCTGGTCTACTTCCTTATCATATTAGAAGATTCCTGTTTGCCTAGAGTTGTGCTGAAGCATGTGGTGTCCTCTCAACTGGAGTCTGTCAGTCCCCCTGGCTATGCTAAGGCTCACAGGGAGTCCTGGTGTTGGTGTTTGCCTGCTCCATCACTCTAGGGCTCAGGATCTCCCACCAGTTTGCTGACATGGGACTTGCTGCTGGCTTGCTGGCATGCTTCCTGCCCTGGAATGTGCTCCTCTTTTATGCAAGTGAGATGGATCTTTCTTATTGATCTTCCAAATTTCTTGGGCTAAAAAATTGTTTCACCCCATCTTTTTCCTGGCTCTGCTATTCCAGGATTTGTTTGGGGGTGCTACTTTAGGGTTGTTTGGCAGTGAATATAGGAGAGTTACAGTGATTTCCTGCTTACTTTGTCATCTTGGCTCCCCAAAGTGGAACTCTGGGTGATATGTTTAAGGAGGACAATGATAAACCAAAAACATACCCAAACAATGGCCCTATGAGAATGAAAACCAAACCTTATAAGGAAAACTTGAAAGAGTGAAGAATCTTTGGCTTGGAGAAGAAAAGACCAGGAAAGGGCAGTGAATAATAGCTGTTTTCAAATATTTGAAAGACTGTTATATTGAAGATAGATTAGACTTGCTACGCTTGATCTCAGAAGATAAAAATAAGAAAGATAAGAAGTCATAAGGAAGATTTCAGTTGTATGTAAGGAATAACTTCCTACCAATTTGAGCTGTCCAAAAGTAGAACATGTTGCCTCAATAAATAGTGAGTTCTCCCTCACTGGAGACTTTGAAGTCAAGGATGAATGATCACTTGTCTAGGCTATTTGATTAGCTGAATTCTGAGGCTTTCTCCAATTCTGAGATTCTAAGATTTAAAACATATTTAAACTTATCACAGAAAGTAATACTCTTGATGCTACTTCAATTGGGTTTCTATTTCATTTTAATTACAATTTTAATGGCATTGTTGAAACTCTTCACCTTCCATTCCAATGACATTAGTTGCCTTAGAATCTCCAAGAATCTTAGAGTTGGAAGGGACCTCAGAGGTCCTAGTTTTGACCTCCAGAGTCACACTGAATTCTTATTGGGGGTGTCATAGAGTTGATTCATGCTTTAGGTAGGGGTATTAAGATGAAACCTATAAGGTTTCTTTAAAAGCAGAGGGTCTATGTTTCTCTGAGATCTCATGTCAAGAAGCAGCCTGGAATGTGGATAGAGCCCTGGCCTCATATTTTGGAATATTGGAATTTAAATCCTGCTCTGATACATACTGACTGTGACCCTGTGCAAGTAACTAACTTCTCAGTGTTCTGGGCAACTCTCTAAGACCATCAGTTTCAGAGAAGGTGCCAATATGAATTGGTGGTAGGACTTTTCTCACCTGATAGTTCTCCATACCATTGTAATTAAGGTCTAGTCTCTGTCCCTATCTATATTTCACCTACTCCTATTCTACACACTTGAATGATCCCCTCTATGCAAATGATTTCTTAATTCAAATATTTTCCCTGTCTTTCCTTCCTGAAACTTGTTCCATATCTCCAATTTTCTACTTCAGAGAGACTCATCTTTGTGAGTTCAAATCCAGTTTCAAACACTTACCAGCTGTGTGACCCTAAGCAAGTCATTTCACTTTTTTTGCCTTAGTTCCTCATCTGTAAAATGAGTTGGAGAAGGAAATGGCAATCCACTCCAGTGTCATTGCCAAGAAAACCCTAAATGGGGTCATGAAGAGTTGGACATGACTGAAATGACTGAACAATAATTTTCTACCATACACTTCTATTTAATAATCTGCGAATACCCCATACCCCACATATCTAAGATCCCTTTATCATCTGCTGCAAACAAATCCCCTGTCTCAAATTTCTTTAATTCTATCAATGGTGATACTATCTACTCAATCATATAATAACATTAAGTGAATATGGGTGCTAAAAGGATTGGTAGCAAGGAATTTGGGTTCTTTAGAATCACTATGTAGTTTCCCAAATGTCATTTGTCTTGATCTCTCCTTTTTCAGTTCTGAGTCCAGCTCATTGTCTGACTGCAGCATCTTTCCTAGACAAATATAACTATGGATTGACTCAATTTCTTCCTCTGTAAAATGTGAGAGTTGAATCCTATATAAATATGAGCAAATATTTTGCATACATTATCTCCTTTGATCTTCATGACAACCCTATCAGGTGTTATTATTGTTTTATAGGAATCATAGGATAATAAATTGAAAACTGACAGGGACCTTGGAGTTCATAAAATCTGACCTACTCATTTTGCTGAAGCTGAGGCCCAGGGAAGTTGTTGGATGACTTGTAGTAAGTGTCAAAGTTAGTGTTGAAGCTGGGTGGTACTGATTTTGGACTTAAAGAATTTTAGGAGATGGAAGAGGCCACTGTTTTCATTTTACAGAGCAGGGAATTAAAGACCAGAAAGGTAGAATTACTTGGCCATAGTTGGTTATTAGTGGCAGGGCTAGGACCAGAAGCCAGATCTCTAGAGGACTAGTTTAGGGGTCAGACCACTAGACCATATTGGCTATATTGCAGCTCATAGAGACAAAGGATACAAGGAAAGGAAAATATGTTGTAGTCACATCATGCTCCGAGATTACCTCACATGAATCAGGCCAGAGTGAACATTTTCTTCTTTTGAAATCAACTTTAGGATGACTCAGCTGGCCAAGAAAACACAATTCATGACTTTCTCATGGAGAATTATGACCATAATTATTTTGATCGTTATACTTGGGATACCACAGAAATGAAAGATATATAATAAAGTTGCATTCAGTCTAAGTCTGCTTCAATCATTGGAGAATTTCAGCATGTGTAAGATGTTGTCTGAGTCTGACTTTTGAGTTTTATTTTTGTTTTTCCTGGAAAATCTGAATCTGTTTATTTGAGAAATGAGAATCAAATCATAACTGTTATACCTGTAGACAATGGCTTGCATTCTCTCTTTCTTTTTTTGGCTAAAAATTATGAGCTATGTCAACTCTCATAGAGTCTAGGTAAGAAACTGCCTAGAGTAAAATACATGAGTAATGTATAGTAAGATGTACTTTAAAATATGACATTTTATGAGTGCACATGTTTATAGTGCAGGAAAATTTTGTTTGACATGCTGTAGGATTTTTGTTTTAGGATGAATGATGATATTGAGAGAGTATTCAAGACCTGGATTCTAGACCAAGGCCTTTTGCCAACTAGTTGTCTGTAGTCATAAGCTCTTTGGCCTCAGTTTCCCCACATGTCAAAAGGGTGAGGAGTTGGTTTAGTTCAAGGGTTTTAAACATTTTTGGTACCTCTAGACACTTTCTCAGAATAACGTTCTTAAATTTATAAGATACAAATACATAAGACAATAAAATAAACAATTACATAGAAAACCAAGATCATAAACCCCAGGTTAACAACTCCTAGACTAAACAGCTTCTAAGGTCCTCTCACACTTCACCAGTGTATGTCCTATATTCTAATCTTCTTTGACTCAAGAGAAAGTTAGCCTAGTGTGAAAGAACACTTACAAACTCCTGCTATAAGCATTGTGCATCTTCATTTCAACAAGGGATTTGTCAATGGTCCTTGAAATATACTTGTGGTCAAGGTTGTGCCCACATAGTACTTTAGGTGAATTCAAGGGGCAATGAGCCATATTGGACAGAGAGCAAAGATGATCTGGGTTCAAGTTTGGCTTCTGTCTGTGAGACCTGGGCAAGTAATTTAACTTCTCAGTCGTCTACACAATTCTCTAAGACTATAAATCATAGAGAAGGTGCTGACCTGCATTAGAAGAAAGAAACCCCAACCTCCATCTTTATTTCCATCTTCCTTGCCTTCTATGTTACATTTGGTTTTTTGGATTTTCTCTCTCCCCTTGATTACAATGGCACTGGAACTCTCTTGATTCTCTTCTCACTTGACTAACAACTTTATCTCAATTTCCTTTGCTAGGACATCATCAATTTCCCATGTCCCCACTCTTGCCAGAGTAGCTGAGAGCCAGACTTTGATCCCACGAAGAAGGAATATGAAACTTGACTGAGGAGCATATGGTGTGACTTGACTATCAATAGTATGAATGACTTCAAGATTCAGGCCTTCAGACATCTTTCTCTTGACCTTGTCCCCTTCCCTCTGATCAATGAGGAGACAAAAAGTCACACGCCTTTACTCTGAGTTTGTTATCTTTTTTCTCAGTTTGGTATAAGGAACTTTTTGCTTTTCTATTCTATTCTTTTTTTTTTTTGAGAATTTAGATTTCAAAGGCTGTACTTATCAACAGCAAGCATGTCCTGAGAAAACTGGATTCAAATAGATTTGTGGTACGAGAAAACTTGGTAAGGATGTTTTGAGAAGTGAATGGGTAGTAAGACAGTTGAAGCAGTGCATGTAGATGATTCTCTCTAGGAATTTGACAATGAAAGCTTGTATATCATATCATAGCTTGATGGGATTTTAAAGTCTGATAAAGGTTTCTAAAAATGGCAGAGATTGGCATCTTTTCAAGCATCTAGGGAGAAGCTGGTAGATAAGGAGAGATTAAAGTTTATACAGAATGTCCTGTCCTAGAGGAAAGGGAAGAGAATGGGTTTGGGGATAAGTAGAGTAGAGCCTGATCAAGAAGGGCTATCTCTTCCTTGGAGACTGGAGGAAAGGAGGCGAGGATGTGTAAAGATTGAGAAGGGTTTTGTGCTGTGCAGTAGGGGAGGTGAAAAGACTCTTAATGGGCTGACAGAGATCTCTGAGATATCTTCTATCTCCAGGATTCTATCATTATTATTATTTTTATTTTTAATAATAATAATAATAATAATGATATTATCATTATTATTATTATTATATGGTGGTTGTGAGAAAAGTGCTTGGTAAAACCCTAAGGTGCTTTTGAAATGAGCTGTTATTTTTAAGGCAATAAAGTCATGAACGTTTTTTTTAGACCCTATGAAACTTTGGAGATGTCCTCAATCCACTATAAGCTATGGCAAGTATGAGATTGATTTGTCAGTTTCAGGTAGAATATATTGAATAGACATTAGCCCAGAAGAAATATTTTAGCCTTTTATTACATTCACTAGTAAATAGCTCTGCAAGGCAGAGTCTACCATTTAGATCCAAAGGAGAATTAAGTTCAGCATTTAAGTAAGCACATTGCAATCCTTCTTTTATCCATTTTCCAAGTCTTCTTTATCATTTGATACTTCACTCATACCATTTCTTGATTAATTGCCTGAAGATACAATGGCAGTCTATTTCACTCACAAAATTGTAGAATTTAGATTGTCAGAAGGATTGGGAGATTGTCTAGTCTAACTTTCTCACTTTGCAGGTTAGGAAACTGAGTACAATAGAGGTTAGATTCTCACAGCTAGTTATTGACAGGGCTGTAATTAGAACAAGGGCCATTGGACAGAGACCATTAGGAAGTGACATTATAGTGTACCCCCAGAAAATTCAGTCTCAGTGGAAACAACAACAACAACCATTTCAGCTCAAATCAAGACAGGCATTGTCATATAGTGGGTTGAATGTCAGTCTTAGGATCAAGGTGACCTGGGATCAAATGTTATGCCTGTCATATTCTAGTCATTAGACCTTGGGCAACTCACTGAACCCCTCAGTTCTTGAGGCAACTCTAGAAGACTACAAAGTTGTAGAGGAATTGTGAGTCTACATTGAAAGAGGGAGTTTCCTCACCCAGCAACTCCCTCAACCTATGAAGTCACAAGTCTGGGTCTCCCTCACCCCAAATAAAAGAAAACATTCCTTATAAGGGAATTACTGTATTTAAACATGGTGTTTAGCACTAGAGTCACTAGGTAGTAACACAGTAAGTTAAAATCAGGAAGACCCAGGTTCAAATCAATAACCACAGACATTTATTAGATATTTGTCCCTGAGCAAGTAACTAAAATCTCAGCTTCCTCATCTGTATAGTAAGGACAAAATGGCCCTTACTTTATAGGTTTATTATGAGGATTAAAAAAAGGAAAATATATGTTAATTGTTTTGCAAGCCTGAAATTGCTATATAAATGCTAGAACAGGGTAGAGGAAAGTGCCTTGACTTTAGAGAGAGAAGCCCAAATTCCTTTTTTGATCTTTACCACCTATGTGACCTCAGGCAACTTCTCTGGAACCCAGTTTCTTCTTCTCACCAACATATAACTAGATAATAGCAAAAAGCCCTTTCATCATTTATAAATGAGCTTATCCCAGGTACCCATCCCTTCCCCATCATCTTCTCCAAATCATTTCTCCTTCTGTTACTCTCTGACCCCCTAACACTGAGGGTTTTTTCCCCTCATTCTCTGTCTTCTGGCTCCTTCCCTTCTACCTTTGAACAACCACAGGAGACAAATGAAGGAAACATCTCTGCCCCTGCTGAATCCTTTGGGACCCAGAAAAGCAGAATTAAAGGCTGCCCAGGAAGCAAGGCTTTTAACACATCTTGGGAGGAAGGGACACCTTCCATTTGCGACATAATTCTCCCGGTTGGATACTCAGAAAAAAAAAATGAACCTTGAGATCTTTTTTCTTATACATGACAACACTTACAAGATTTATTTAAGCCTAATCCCTTGAAATAGACTCTGCCTTCTAGCTCAGGTTCCCAAGGTAATAATAAAGGTGGAGAAAGGAAATTGCTTCTCCCTTCAGTGCCATCCTTCAGATGCTGCCGTTTGTGTTGTCGGTATTATAAGGACTTGAAAACACAGAAGGGAAGTTTTGAGGGGGGTTTCGTTCCCACATGTCAATATCAGCCATGGGTTTATTGCATTAGGCAATGTTCATTAGGTTAGCACTGGGCCGTCTTACTATCTGTATCTATTTTCACTGTGATGATTCAAGGAGTAATGAAATTCTCCTGTTCTGTGGTGTTTTTGCACGGGAGAGAGGATGGGTAAACAGAATGATGACAGAGGGCTGGAAAATCACCAGGCTTTTGTAACTATCCATCGATCACCCAGTGAGTACGCAGCATGTAGCCCTAATGAGGATGCAGGTCACAATGGTCCTTTTCAGTCATGTTAGCATCTACTGGGACTTTAGAGATCCTCTAAACCAGTGGTTTTCAACCTTCTTAATGCTGCGACCCTTTAATACTCATATGTGGGCATATCTGCATGTGGGCAAACCTGCCTGGAGAGGGATAGAGGAACAGTATTTTGGTTCCTAATACCATCGGAAATACGTGTTTTCCAATGGTCTTAGGCAACCCTTGTGAACCCTGTGAAGAGGTCGTTTGACCCCCAAAGGTGTCTTAACTCACAGGTTGAGAACTGCTGCTCTAAACCCTCTCCCAACCCAACCCTCTCCTTTGACAGATGAGAATGAGGTCCTCATTGATGAAAGTTTTTGCTCAAGGACTTGTATGATCTCAAAGTGATGTAAGCAGTGCAAGGACAATATGCCCTATGATTATGATAAGGTAAATTAAAATAGCACTAACATGGAGCTGAATGCTGAGTAAATGTAATGACAAATCTTGACCTCTTAGAAAACATGAAGTATCTCCTTTCAGTGGAAAGATGACCATAGGTGTAGAATGGTGCATACGTCGTCTTGCTGTCCATTGGTTTTAATTGTTTTACTTTGTCACAAAGGGGATGTTTGTGTTTGTGAGTTTTAGAGGAAGGATCACCCTTGGAAATGACTCTAATGTTTAAACAAAATACATCAAAAAAACCTTATTTTATACACCTTTCTTGCCCAATATCCTCCAACTAGTTGGTGGCAAAGCCCCAGTCTCTGGATTGTTGTAGGTCCACTGTTTTCCCCCCTTACTTTATACTGCCTTCCACTCTCTGTGCTGATGCTTTCAATCCATTCCATAGGCCTAGCAGAGGACTTTACACATAGTAGGTGCCTTATAAAATTAGAATGAAAGATCCTACCAGAATTATTGCTTAGGGAGTAAATGCCAAGGAGAATCATCTTGGTAATGAGCACTGGACTGAATTGGGATAAAATGGAATTATGCCTGAGTTACAGTTTCCACAAAGTCTCAGTTTTCATCATTAGCATTGCCATCTTCAATTTCAATTGCTGTGGATGCCAAGCTTTTCCAGGGATTATGATTTCACCCTGTGGCTGCCAAAGCATGTGCAGGCTTTGTGGCTGTCTTTAACGCAATTACCTGGAGGGATGAGGAGCCCCAAACTAGGCAGAGTGCCACATTAATTTCCCCCCAACACTACCTCAAATTTTAGAGCATTTTGTTATTTTTCCATTGCAGAGCCAGGATGGCACCATGTAAAAAGTACTGGGTTTGGAGTCGGAAGACCTGGGTTTTGATCCCAGCTCTGTTAATTATGGGTTAGATGACCTTTGTGAAGTCACTTTCCCTCTCTGGGTCTCATTTCCCTTATTTCTATAACAAAGTGAATGGAGTAGAAGCAGAGAGTAGGTATAGTAGAAAGAACATTGGTTCAAGGACCTGGGTTCAAATCTCACTGTTAATGCCTGTCACATGCATGTCCTTGGGAAAGTTAACTTCCTTCCCTTGGTCTCATTTGTAAAATGAAGAGATTGGACCTGGTGATCTCTGAGGTTCCTTGCAGATCTAAATGGAATGATCTTCTGAAAAGTATAATACATATATATATGTATATGTATATATATATATATATAGATAGATAGATAGATAGATAGATAGATAGATAGATAGATATATAAAATTTGGGGGGAGTGAAGAAGATGGCCCTGTGATTTCATTTGTATAAAGAATCCCCAAGAGGCAATGTTTGTGTGACTTTGTTGATAGAGAGTGGGCTTCGGAGTCAAGCAAGCCTGTGTTTAAGCCCATCTCTACTGTCAGTCATATAACTCTGGCTAAGGCACTTACTTAACTTTCCTTGGCTTCAGTGTTCTCATTTGTAAAATAAGTTTGAACAGATGATGTAATCACTGCTATCTGGGAAGCTGAGACTAATAAACTGCATATACTTGGGAGTTCAGAGTTAACAGTGGGCTAAGCTGGTCCGGTACCCACAAATAAATCCAGCACCAAAATGGTGAGTCTATAGGAACAGGAAGGGCATCAGGCTGCTTAGGGAAGGGTGACCCAGTATATGTCATAAATGGAGAAGATTAGAGTGGGTGCAGCACTTTCGGCCTGGGTGAGATAAGACAGATAGACAGACAGACAGAGAGACAGAGACATAGAGAAAGAGACACACAGAGAGAGACAGAGGCAAAAACATAGAGAGTTAAAGACACACAGACAGACACAGAGATAGAGCCAGTGAGAGAGAGAGAGAGAGAGAGAGAGAGAGAGAGAGAGAGAGAGAGAGAGAGAGAGAAAGGACAGAGAGAGGCACACACACACAGAGACAGAGAGAAACAAACAGAGACAGAAAGAGAGTCAGACAGACAGAGACAGGGGCAGAGAGACAGACAGAGACAGGGGCAGAGAGACAGACAGAGACAGAGAAAGACAGACAGGGACAGAGATGAAGGAAACAGAGACAGAGAAAGAGACAGAAACACAGAGAGAGACACACAGAGACAGAAAGACTGACAGAGGTTAGGCTAGTTAATCTTATAATGTTTTATTTTTCCAATTACCTATAGAAATAGTTTTCAACATTCATTTTTATAAGATTTTAAATTCCAAATCTTTCCCTTCCCTCTCTCCTATCTCCCATCCCCAAGTTGACAAGCAATCTGATATAGGTTATACCTGGGTAATCATGTAAATATATTTCCATATTAGTCATGTTGTGAAAGAAGAAACAAAACAATAGGGCAAAACCACAAAGGAGAACAACTGAAAAAAGAGCAAATAATCTGCTTCGATCTGCATTCAGCCTGCATAGTTCTTTCTCTGGATGTGGTTAGCATTTTCTGTCAGAGTCTTTTGGAATTGTCTTAGATCCTTGTATTTAGGCTAGCTAATCTAGTGAGTTCTTTTACATAATACAACCCAATATAGAAATACCTGTGCCAAATGCAGACAAACAACTCCTCAGTAGTTTACAGTTTTAGAGGGTTTCCTCTGGTGCTGACAGATTAAATGATTTGCACACGGCCCCTCAGCCAGCATGTGTTAGAAGCAGGATTTGGTTCCCTGTCCTCTTGACCCCAATGAAAATCCTCTCTCCCCTGTTCTGAGCTGTCTCTTGCAATGAGGAGAAATGATAAATGTAGTATCTACCTCAAAGATTAGAGATGAGGCCGCAAAAGACCACTACTGTCCATGCAAATAAGTTCTGAGGCCAATATGGGAGGCCCAACACTTATCTTTATGCTGTTCTCATCCAAGCCAAGTTGGGTTCCTCTAGCAGAATAGTCTTTAGAGCCCAGATCTCATTCTTTGAAGGTGAATATACCCAATGGGGAGGAATCACTGTGTTGAGCATAGGTTTGATTTTAATCATTCCAACCCCAAACTGTTACATAAAGAGGGTGGTGACTAAGCTAGGTTAGACTATTTTTCTTTTGATAAATAAAAATAATAAATGAAACTTGGCTATGACGTAATGGCATCTATTTTCTAGCTTGACTCCTAAACCATGGAGGTAATTTCCAAAAAGAAATTTCAGCAGTATCCTATTCAGTAGTCATCAATGTGATAAGCCCAACGTCTCACAGAGACAATAGCTCTCATTTGGTCATAATGAAAACAATGAAATGGATAACAATCTGTATTCATATAGTGTTTTTAATGTTAGAAAAGGGCTTTGTTTTCTACATGATCTCATTTGAACCCATGCCTACTCTTTGAGCTAGGTGCCATTTTCATTATTTTCCTACATTTTATAGATGAGGAGACTGAAGTCTAGGGAGATTATCTAATTTTCTCAAGGTCATACCTCTAGCCAGTCAGTCAGCAAGCATTTATTAAGTACCTTTTATAGGCCAGGCATTGTACTAAGTGTGACAGATACAATGAAGGCAAAACACAATCCCTTCTTTCAAGGAGCTCATAGTTTAATAGAAGAGACAACATGAAAAAAAGCTATATACAAATAAGATATATAATATTTATATATACACACACACATATGTATACACACATATATACATACACACATTATTACATATGATAAATTAGAGATAATCTATAGAGGAAAAGCATTAACACTAAGCCATTAAGTGTAATTTGAACCCAAGTTTTCTTGACTGCAAGGTCAACTCTATTCATTGTACAATAATGCCTCCTGATGTGATGTCTGTGGGGGGAAACCAGCCTCAAGGGCTTATAGTAGCATTTTTTTTTTTATGAAAAGAGCACTGTTTTTAGAGTCAGAAGGCTAGAATTCCAAGGCTCTCTCTGCCACTTCCTTCTGTGGTACTTTGGGGAAGACCCAGATGCTCGCTTTTTTCATGTGTAAAATGAAGGGTTAGATGATCTCAGAGATCCCTTCCAATTGATGATCCTATAATCTGGGATGCTATGCAATGTGCACCAAAAGCCTTAGTACAGTTTTAAGTTATTAAAGCTTAATAACCCTCAGATGTCAGCTAAGTTCTCTCCTCCTTCTGATATTTTAGGTTTAAGTCATGAAAGCTTACAACTTCACTAAAACTTTGGGAGCAACATGCATATAAACATGATTTGCATTTAAATAGCTTTCTCTTCCCTCCTTTTGTTTCAAAGATCCTTTATTTGATCCTTAGAGCAATCATTGAATGTAGATAGATTAAAGAATATTTGTTCCTTTTGGCAGATAAGGAAAATGAAACCAAGAAAGATGTTCAGAGTCACACAATCAGTGAAGCTAAGACGAGCCTTCAGATTAGCCAGGGGTGGGGAACCTGTGACCTCGAGTCACATACAGCTTCCTAAGTCCTCAAGTGCAACCCTTTCAATACGACTTTTTCTATGAATTTTGGATTCAGTCAAATGGCCACACTTGAGGACCTAGAGGGCCACATATGACCTCAAGACCTGCAGGTTCCCTACCCCTGCCTTAGCCTGAGGCTTCTTCCATTACCCCACCCTCTCTATTTTAAAGAATCTATTTACTAACCAGATTCTGTCAAGAGCATTAGAAGTGGTCTTGGGAGTGGAAGAAAGGAGTTAAAGCTGCTAAGGTGCCACTCAAATCTGGGTTGGAGAGGAAGAGGTATTCAAACTAGGCTTAGTTATCAAAATGACCCATCTTTTGTTGGATTCATGGCATAAAGTGTAGCTTGTAGTGATTCAAACATGGCATCCTGAGATTAATTTATTTTTCTGTATTTCTTTGATTTGACTCTCTGGAGAAGAGTTAAAGGAGTTTATGTAATAGATTTGTGTTATCCCAATGTCATTCTATGTGCCAGTGGTGAGAGGACTGGGCTGCTATAAAGCTAGGGCATAAGGTACATCAAATAGAGAATCTGAGTAATGGCAGGATGGTCTACATAGTCAGTCCAAGAACTTCATTGCTGATCTTCCATGACTGAACTCTGACAAGAGTATCCAACAGTGAGCAATATATGTGACAAACAAGATAAAGTTTCTAAATTGATCAAGGGTGAAGAGTATCATGGATTTCCAGAGCAGTGGTCAGGCATATACAGTGTCAGTAACATCGATAGATATGGAAAGGAAACTTAGGACAAGATTTGCTTGGAAGTAGGGCATTTGGGTTACGGTAAAATCAATTGAATCTCCTTGCCCTGGTCACTTCAATGAAGGTGACATTTTATTTAAAATTATTATCTCACCTTTTTTTAGGGTAAAAAGAAAGATGATTATCCATGAAACTGAAAATCTATTATATACAACTTGCTATCCTTTTTAAATATATAATAAAGTTATCATGTAAGCTTCTTTTTTTTTCTTCCCTCCTCCCAACCTAGATATGGCTACCATTAGACACAAATACACACACACATATGCACACATCTTTGTGTGTATATATGTGTGTGTATGTATATAAAACCATTCTGTAATATATCTATTTATCAGTTCTTTCTCTGGACGAAGATAGTGTCTTCCTTCATATGTCCTTTGTAGTTAATTTGGGTATTTGTAATAGTCACAATAGCTTACTCAAAGTTGTTCTTAAAACAACTGTATTCAGTTGTTTTTAACTGTAATTATATTCAACATCCTCTTGGTTCTACTCATTTTTCTCTTCATTGTTTCATGTGAGCCTATCATTAAGCTCATCATTTTTTATAGCATGGTGGTATTCCATCACAATCATATACCACAACGTGTTCAGCCATTCCCCAATTGATGGGCATTGCTTTAATTTCCAGTTCTTTGCCACCACAAAGAAAACTGCTATAAATATTTTAGGATATATAAATTCTTTTCCTTCTTCCCTAAATCATGTTGGGAAATAGACCTACTAGTGGTATTGTTGGGTCAAAAGGTATAGAAAGTTTGATAACTCTTTGGGCATAATTCCAGATTGCTCTCCAAAATGATTGAATTGGTTCATAGTTCCAACAATGGTGAATTAAGTGTCTCACTTAAAGAGAGTTCCCTTACCATACTGGTCACTATTCTCTGGCTATGCATCTGCCCACCAACTCCTTTGCCTAAAATGTCTCTCACCAAACTGAGCATGAAATCTCAAGTGTAGTCTGTCTGACTGGGGTTGGTCAGGGGTGATATTTGGGGATTGATGGACCTTTTGGTAGCCTTCAAATGATACCTGGTTAGAGCCCATTTAAATTTACCATATGTGTAGATCCTATGTGAAAGATATCGGGATTACCTGCCCCCCCACCATCTGACCCCAAGTTTACCTTGGGAGCTATGTTGAAAATGCTTTCCCATATTTGGCAGAAGTACTTACGTCCCTATGTCTTTCAATATGTTTGCCCATCTCGTGTGCTCCAAAGTCTCCATGAGATAGACTTGGAAATCATTAGACTGAATGACTATTGCCTTAGTAACCAAGTTTACATTCAGACACCATGCAGTGAAGCAGCTTTGGAAGTGAATTAATCAATTCTAGCCATGCTGGTATTTGTACCTTGCTGAATTAAAAAACAAAATATATATATATATAATAACAAAGCACAGAGACTAGCTGTTCCTCATTTTCAAGACAGATAAGACAGTAGAGAATTGGATCACGCACCAGCAGAAAGGACTTTGGTAAGCCAGAAGACACAAATTCTTGAATGCTGAGTCCCCAAATGGTTGATCTTGAAGAATAGATAATTATAAACACGAATAGAGTTGACCAAGGGGCCCCATCTCCAGCTATGTACCCATGCCTGAGGGTATTTACAGCATAGAGATGGGCATGGCAAGAAGCTACTATGTTTAAAATGCAATGGAACTTTGGGGAGAATGATGTAGCTAGAAGCTGTGAAATTGCTCCATTTGCCCATAAGACTTCCACCTCCTTCAGCCCTAGAGGAAATTGAGACAGTAGGTGAAGAACAGGGTGTGTACTCGCTGAAAACTATAAGGGATCCCAGGGCTAGCTAATTGCTTTCCCCCAGATGTTAATTAAAGTTCCTCCCAGTTCTGACATTTTATCTTGCATATTCCCAAATCCCTCCCAACTCTCGAACTCTGCTTCTAACCCTATACAAATATTTTTCTAGTACAGGATAAAATATTCACAAACTCATTTCATTTTTTACCTTGTTTATACAACATTTTTATCATTCTTTTAATAACACCTAAAATCAAAACTAGGAAGCAGAAAGGCAACGAACTCACTCCACAAACATATGATACAAAAATTGCTGTGCATCTGCTCAGTGTTTTAACATTCCGCAGAGAGTGGTGTTATATAGCCCATCTGACATTTTGTGTTTCATTTCATTGGGGTCAAAATAATTCATGAAGGACACCAAGTTTGATAGTTCTGCTTACATACTTTCCATAATAATGTCATTTTCCCCAGTTCTTGAATTATAACATTGTCCTAAGCCTGAGTCATCCCAACCTTTCTCCCATTTGTACAGCTTTCCTTCCCTCTTGCTTTCTAATTGTGCAGGGCCAGTTTTGGTGGAGTGAATTTTTAGAACTGAGATATAATCACCCTGAAAAACAGCCCTTATGGAAATAGTCCCGAAGTCATCTTGCCCTATGATGCTCAGATAAGGAGCTGGGCTGCTAAAGTGCTGGTCTAATCAAACCCAAAGATACAGAGCCTGGACTCCTTTGTACTTTTACTTTCTAATGATTTTGCCTAGTGATCTGGTGATAGGAAGGAGCCATGTGAGAGAGCCTATCTCTCAGCAAGCTGCAAAAAAAATCATAGGAGTATATATTTAGAACTACATATGAGCTCAGTTTTCAGGTAGTCCAAACCACAAATTTTATAGATTGGGAAACTGAGGCCCATCGATGTTAAGTGACTCCTCTGATGTCACACAGTAAATAGCCAATATGGGATTTGACTCAAGGTCCTCTGTTTCCAAATCCAGCTCTGTTTCCAGCATACCAAATAATTGAATATTTAAACTGAAAGAAATGTTAGAATATAGAATATTTTATCTATACTGTGTCCCTTCACTGTGGCTATACCCACATCTCTCTTGGGCCCTTTGGAAAAATATTTATTTATATTCTATTTTATGGATCTCATCAACTCGCATTGGTTCAATCATTCATATACCAATGACTCACAGCTATATATCTACCCTTCGTTTATCTATTGAATAATAGTCCTGTATCACCAGCTGCCTTTTGAAGTAAACATCCTGCGGTTATATCAAACTCAACATGCCCAAAACAGAACCCTTTGTCTCAAAGGGACATAATCAAGGTTAAGTACCTAGTCATCAACAGTGAAGTATTTATGGAATTAACTCTTCCTTTAATGCAGTGGTTCTCAACCTTCCTAATGTGGTGATCCTTTAATAGTCATATGTGGGCGTGTCTCCATGTGGGCAGACCCACCTGGAGATGGACATACGAGGTTCCTAAGACCATCAGAAATATGTGTTTTCCAATGGTATTAGGCAACCCCTGTGACTCCTGTGAAAGGGTCATTCGACCCCAAAGGGGTCGCGACCCACAGGTTGAGAACCATTGCTTTAATGGAATTAAATCTTTCCTTTTTAAGTTTATGGCTCCCAAGAACAATGTACCACACATTTGGATTTACTTATTGCCATGTCCATGCCTTAGCTTAGCTTATTCCCCTTACCTGGAATGCCCTGTTTATACTCACTCCCTCACCAATTCAAATCCATCTTATTCACTCATTCCTCATGATCTAACTCAGTGTCTTCTTCCTTGAAGCCTTTCCTGATTACTCTCTCTCCCTCTCTTGTTGCTCTTCCCCTTTGGGTTCCTGTGGCATTTATAGCTTAGGTATCAGAATTTAGTACTTCTTGGTATTGTCTTCCATGTCAGGCCCACCCAGGAGAAGAAGTCTCAGAAAATGTTGGGGGACAGGTGGGTATCTCAGTGAATAGAGCACTGGGCCTGGAACCAGGGAGACTCATCTTTCTGAGTTCAAATCTGGTCTCAGACACTTAGTAGCTGTGTGACCCTGGGCAAGTCACTTAACCCTGTTTACCTTAGTTTCCTCATCTGTAAAATGAGCTGGAGAAGGAAATGGTAAACCACTCTAGGATCTTTGCCAAGAAAACCTCAGATGGGATCAAAAGAGTTGAACACAACTTAAACAACTGAACAACAACGGAAAATGTTGACAAGAATGCAGCAATTGGTAAAACAATACAGAGGATTTGTTGGTTTTGTTTTTTTTGTTGTTCTTTTTTAGTGTATTCTGTGTCCAAGACAGCAAGGGGCTCACAGCATGATGTACTCTCTTCTTCCTTTCCCCCCCCCCCCCCCAAACACACACACCAGAAAGACACAGAGAAATACACCTGGGAACAACTGACCTCAGAAGTCACAAACTTTGCTACAAAGAGTTTCAGTTCACTTTCTCTCTTTCTTTCCAAGACAGTCAGTTTCTCAGCTGCAGTATGATGGACCAGCAGTAGACCCAAGATCTTTGCTTTTATTAAAAGTCTGAAAGCAGTATCAGAGTGGGAAGAGGCTGACACTCTTATTAGATCAACTGGCAGCAGCTGCTGCCTTCCTGTCCCTACAATCTAATTGCATGGCCAGCTTCTAACAATAAGTACCATAAAGGAAGGGTCTATGTCTTATCCACCTTATGTAAACCTCACAGCCCTAGCGTTGAGGACAGTATATGACAGATCAGAGAAAGCAGCAATTAGCATCATTTTGGCTTTCATGTCACCCAAATACAGCAATAACTATTGGTTTGCTGTTGTGTTAGGGGTAAAAATGAGGGGAAAGAGAACTGTAACACCAGCCATCAGACGTGGATCATCCTGTTGGATCAGGCACGATTTGGACTTAGGATCTTGGGCAAACCATTACCACTCTGGTCATCATTTCCTTCATCAAGGGAGTGTGATATATGGTTTAATAGGCACTAATAAGTATTTTAATGATGATAAAGTAGCAAGTGAAGATGAACATGTGAAAGCTATCTATCCCAGAAACTTCTCTCTATACATTTGATTCTTTTATAGAATCATAAGACCTCTCCCCTGGAAGGGGTATTCTAGGCTATTTAATCTAACTATCCCTGACCAGGAGTCCCTGCTATAAATAGTCAAATAGTGGTCTACTTTAAAAAGAAAGGATTCCCAAGGGAGATGAATATTTCAAGGTTTACTGTTTAAAGTAAAAGAAGGAAAGGCTGATCAACCAAGTTACTTTTGTGCATCATGGTAGAAGATTTTGAGGTGGAAATGATGTGGTTTACTAAAATGGAGTATGGAGTAAATCTGCTTTGGAGAAATGAAGAATGCAGACAGACTTCGCCTGTTTGTCATTTCCTGAACTCACGATTACACATACTGTACTAACTCCAGTTCTGTGCGCAGGCCGTTTCCCATCCATGGAATGAACTCGTTTTCCATTTTTTGACACTTAGAATCTCTTCCTTCCTTCAAAGCTCAGCATGCCATGTCTATGGAAAGCCTTCCCGGATTTCTTTGGTTGGTTGTTAGTGCTTTCTCTCATTCCCAAATTCTTATATTATCTCTTTGAATGTATTTATTTTGTATGTCTTTTATACATGATTATATATGTATCTATTATCTCCCCAGTAAATAAAAGCTTCTGGAAGGAAGGGATAATTTCAGTTTTTTTTTTCTTTGTGTCCGCAGGGCCTGGCACATAGCAGGCATTTAATAAATACTTGGTTGATTATGATTGATAGGTGATACAAGGTTGGGGGCAAAGGAGAGGTGCTCTAAGATAATTTGAGGAGGATAAGAATACTTTCATTTGGGAGAATAATATAGTGGGAAACCTCGGAGCTGAGCCTTGAAGGGAAAGATGGATTCCAACAGGTAAAAATGAAGAGGCATTTCTGGAGTGGACTGTCGGGAGCAGAAGTCTTTATGAGTGCACAGAAGCAAAATAAGTGTTTGGGGGAATAGCCAGCTATCTAGTAAGGCTAAAAGAGAGCACGTAGGGAGGGGAGTCATGTGAAATAAGACCAGAAAGACAGGTTAGACCATTTTTATCTGGAATACTTTAAACATGCCAGGAGTTTTTATTTTATCATAGAGGTAATAGGGAGCCACTGAAAGCTTTTGAGCAGAGGAATAACCTAAGTTAACATGTTCATTAGGAAAATTATTATAGTGACTATGGGAAGAATGGATTGGAGTAGGGAAAGACTGACAGTCCTATACTGAAATGTGCTTCACTTTCACCCCAGTACAACAGACCTTTCCTGCCAACCTTCTAAGTTGTCTTGGGATGGAAAATTGTTACTACTCCATCTTTTGGTGGATTCTGCTGTTCTAGAATTTGTTTTGAGGCATTATTTAAAGTTGTTTGGAGGGGAATTGGGGAGAGCTCAGGTGAGTGCTTGTCTTTACTCTGCCGTCTTGGTTCCCTCATTTGTAAAATGAAGGAGTTCAACTATATGGACTCTAAGCTTCCTTCCTTCATAGTAATCACAGGCATTTCTATTACACTTTGATTTCATTTAATCCTAACAAACATGGAAGGGGGTAGATGCTATTATTATCCCCATTTTACAGATGAGGAAAGTGAGGTAGAGACATAAAGTAACTTGCCAAGGGTCACACAGCTAGTAAGCGTTTGAGGGCAGAGCTGAATTCAAGTCATTCTGACTACAAGTCCAACACTGTCCACTGTACCTCTAAGCCTAGAACTAGAATAGGGCTTGTCTAAGCCCCATATTGCAGATGAACCTGAATGAAGCCCATAGAAATGAAATGATTTGCCCAATGCCACATTGCTGATGTTTGAACTAACTCTTGTCCCCAGACCTTCTGCCCCTAAAATCAACACTCCTAGTATTACATCTAGCTATCTACAAGACACTGCAAAGAAATGCTTGGTCAGGAGAATGGGAAACACATAGAATAACACCTGCAGTTTCAATACGTGTCTTTAATCAGTAGTAGTAATAATGCACTTGAAGACAAGAAAACCTCTGTCCAATTCCTCTCTCTTACATTTTTATGATGGTGTGACCTTGACCAAGTCACTTAACTTCTGTGAGGCTCAGGCAACTCTGAAAGGCTAGGTTTCCCTATTATTGCAGTTGTAGTAGTAGTACTATCCATTAAATAGTAGTAGAACTAGTACTAGTAGGAGTACTATCTCCTGTTTGTTTCTTCACTGGTTTCCTTTGTAATCTTTCATTTGTAATATTTTTCTGAGAAGGGGTCCATAGGTTTCATCAGATGGCCAGAGGGGTCCATGGTACAAAAGAGGTTAAGAATCCTTGGACTGGATAATGTCTTAAAGCCCTTTGCTGACCTTTCATTTTTCCATAAGCAGAATATCCTACTTTTTCATCTCTCTCTCTCTCTCTCTCTCTCTTTCTGTCTCTCTGTCTTTGTCTCTCTCTGTCTCTGTTTCTGTCCACACCCTACCCACCATACACACATGCTAGGGCCTCCCAAAGGACCATTTCACACTCTTCTCCAATCTTGTCACTCTACTTCTCATACCAGCTCACAACAAACATTCCCTCCCTCCAAACTGTTCACATTATAAATGGTAGCTAAAGCTCTGCTACCTCTCTCTCACAAACACACCCAAGAGTCTGATCAAATTTCATTCAATCACCAGCATCAAAAAGCCCTGTTGATAATTAATAATGGAAGACAACTGTTTGCCTTCCCCAGAGACTGGTAGTTTCTCCGAGCACAATAACATTCCATTGTACAAATATCCCATCCCATAAATTATTTAACATTTCTCCAACTGTTGAACATGAGCATTGTTGTTGCTTTATATTTCCTCCTCATTAATGACTATTTTTAAGGTATAGTCAAAGTAATGAGAATCACTGGTTCAAAGGATACATATTGATGATTTAATATGCTTGCTACTTATTGCTGTCTTAATGTAATGTCATTGCCATGGGTTAGACCATAGCAGAGCCCAAAATAATACTTAGGAAATGTCTGAGTCTGTCTGCTTATAATACCAAGGAAGCAGAGAAACTAAACAGTAACTGTGTCAAAGCAATTTTTCTTACCTTTCTAGTTTTGTAGGACTCACAAATGGAGAAAGAAAAGCATGCTAGGGATTAGTAGGCATTTATTATCGTGAAGACTGAGCCATTTTGGTGATAAAAATATGTTGTATTTTACTTTATTTTTTTTTATTTTACAGAGACATCAAACCAGACAACATATTATTGGATGAGCATGGTAAGCCCATTTAAAATCTTTTATCAAGGTTAGGACCACTTGGGATTTCTTCCACTTAAAGATCCCAGCAACACTTTCTGTTCTTAAGCAACACTGAACAAGTGAGAATATCTTCCAGTTAGTACCCCTGGTAAGCTCTTCTTTGGCTTACCCTTCCTTTCCTCACTTTATATTCTGATATCATTCACTCTTCTTCAGCTGAACTGAGGACATATTTTGTGTTGCTTGCTCCAGGTACAAGGATGTTTTGTAGCCCTGCCCAAAGCACAAAAATTTCTAGTCAAAGCTCTGATCGACTATATTGTAGTCTATTCCAAAATTATATTATATTCTCTTATACTCAGTTTCCTCAAAAGTCTTTTTTGATGCCTAATAATTTCTGAAAGGTGATCATGGGTTGTCAACTCTGACAGGTGCAACTGAGCTAGAAGGAGGACAAAGTGCAGATTGTAGGACTGTTACCTGAGAAGCAAAAGAGTCAAATGCAGAGGTACTCATGACCAGAATGTGAGCCACAAGGCAATGATTTTTTCTTTTTGGTCATAGAAACTTATGAAGACCATTTTCTAAGCCTTAGAAGAGTTGAAATCTGGAGTGGTGGAAGGAGTAACCATGCTGATTAAATCAACACTCTTTTGGGTATTGAACTACTAAAAGCCTGGAGGATTTGGTCAACTGCAAAGTTAATGAGTCAATATTGTAGCCAAAAAAGCTGAAATCTTAGGCTATAAAACAAGCATAGTGTATAGAACAAGAGAGAGGAGGGAGCCTCACTATATTCTTCTCTTATATACAGACAGTACAAGTTACTGGACATACGTTGAAAGAAGGTAATTGGCGCCGAAGGGAGTTTCAAGAGAAGATCAGTGAGATTGGTGACAGGACTTGAAAACATGTTATGCAAAGATCATTTAAAGGAATTGAGGATATTTAGCCTTGAGGAAAAAAAAAAGATGAGTGGTAATACATGATCACTGTCTAGAAAAGACAATATCTGAGGATGCAGTATATATTTTCTTTTTTTTCCTTTTTTAATATTTTATTTATTTATTTTAAGTTTTCAACATTTATTTCCACAAGATTTTGAGTTACAAATTTTCTCCCTGTCTTTTCCCTACTCCCCATCCCAAGATAGCAAACCTACTGAAAACTCCTTCCCCCAAACTGCCCTCTCTTATACCCTCCCCCATATCACCTCTAACTTTCTAGTACAGAAAGATGGATTTCTATACCCCAGTGCCTGTATGTTTTATTTCCCAGTTGCATGTAAAAAACAAATCTTTTTTAACATTTGTTTTTAAAACTTTGATTTCCAGATTCTTTCCCTTTTTCCCTCCTCGCTCACCCCCACTGGGAAGACAAGCAATTCAATACAGGTTGTACATGTGTAGTTACACAAAATGTGTTCATAGTAGTTATATTGTGAAAGACTAACTGTATTTCCCTCCATCCTATCCTGCCCCCCATTTATTCTGTATTCTACTTTGACCCTGTCCCTTTTCAAAACTGTTTGCTTCTAACTACCCTATCCCTTAATCTGTCCCCCTTCTATCATGCCTCCTCTTATCCCCTTCCCCCCTACTTTCCTGTACAGTAAGACACCCAATTGAGTGTATATGTTATTCCCTCCTTAAACCAAATTCAATCAGAGTAAGGTTGACCCCATTTCCTTTCACCTTCCTGCTCTTCCCCTCCATTGCAATAGTTTTCTCTTGCCTCTTTTATATGAGATAATTTACTCTATTCTATCTCTCCCTTTCTCCTCCCATTATATTCCTCTCTCATCTCTTGATTTTATTTTTTTTAGATATCATCCCTTCCTATTCAACTGATCCTGTGCCCTGTGTTTATGTATATATGTACACACATATACACACATTCACACATGTGTTTATATATACATACACCCTTCTATATATACACATATGTAGGTATACATATATTCATGTATACATATATACATACATATATATACACATATATATACATATACATATATATATATATACATATACATATACATATATATATATATATATCTCCTCACACTGAGAAAAGTCTCATGAGTTACAATTATTGTTTTTCCATATAGAAATCTAAATAGTTCAACTTTAATAAGTTCCTTATGATTTTTTTCCTGGTTACTTTCTCATGCTTCTCTTGCTTCTTGTATTTGAAAGTCAAATTTTCTGTTCACCTCTGGTTTTCTTCATCAAGAATACTTGAAAGTCCTCTATTTTATTAAATGACCATATTTTCCCTTAAAACATTATACTCAGTTTTGCTGGGTAGGTGATTCTTGCTTTTAATTCTAGCTCCTTTGACCTCTGGAATATCATATTCCAAGCCCTTTGATCCCTTAATATGGAAGCTGGTAGATCTTGTGTTATCCTGATTGAGTTTCCAAAATATTCAAATTTTTTCTTCGTGACAGCTTGTAATATTTAATCTTGACCTGGGAACTCTGAAATTTAGCTATGATATTCCTAGGAGTTTTCTTTTGGGGATCTTTTTTAAGGGATGATCAGTGAATTCTTTAAATTTCTATTTTAGCCTCTGGTTCTAGAATATCAGGGCAATTTTCCTTGAGAATTTTTTGAAGGATGATTTCTAGGCTCTTTTTTTGATCATGGCT
>CM053583.1:65694127-65718786 GCA_028627135.1 Pseudochirops cupreus | reverse complement strand
TGTGTGTGTGTGTGTGTGTGTGTGTGTGTGTGTGTGTGTGTGTGTGCAGGTCTAATATGAATGAAGGTATTTACTGTAGTTTCTCAAATTGGATTTATTGATCATTATTCTGTCTGACACTATTTTTAGATTTTTTTCCGGGAACAATCATGTGAAAAGTAGGCTATGTGTCTCTGTTCAGGCAGTCATTTTAGTCAGAAATCACCAAATTCTAATACATCAGACTCATTAGGATTGGACGAGTCAGGAAAGAGGGTGGTATTTGAAACTCAGAAGAAGAGAAGCACTGTAAGAATTAAACACACACACATACACACACCAAAACACTGGACTAAGTCTGAAGAGACCAGAGTTTTAATCTCAGGTCTAACTGAGTATTTGTTTAATCTTGGTCAACTCATTTCACCTCTTGGCTGTTTCTTTGACATACAGATAATAGTGTTTGAATTCCCAACTTCATATGGGGTATTATTTTTAACTACTTTCCTATGCCTTAAAATGCTGTAGGCACATGAGGTATAATTTTTAATCCCCATGTACTTTTAAGATTATTCAACTTCTAAGACAGATGGTTGTTGGATTTTTTTTTGTTTTCTTCCCAGTCCAGTCTAGCCACTTTCCCCAACTTTATCTTTTAAGTACCTTTGGGGCTTCCCCACACAATACCTTCAGGTGCTGAGATGATTAAGTCCAAATGAGGTAGTTTCATTATAATTTCTGGTGACTATGTTTCACTAGTGACACATGAGCAGAGCCATTTCAGTTTAAATCTACTTGTTATGCTCACTCTGATTTCATTTGTAAATGTTCTTGGAAAAGACTCAGCTGAAGCCCACAGGAATTTGGATGTTTCCCTTGACTTTTGTTCTTATTTGCTAAAGGTCTGGTTGGCTATGGTGACTGCCATGTTTAACTAGAATCTTCCTCTCTTTAAGATACAATTAGACTATTTGTGACGTCATTCAGAGCTCACCACTTTTAGCACCTTGTAAGGAAGAATTACTGATTTCTATATATGGGGCTTCCTATTGGCTTTTATCTCTTGGTCTTCAACCATATATGACAACATAATTGTCACTAGCCTCAGTCTTTCATTTGGTTACAAATACTTTTTTTCAATTGATTTAATTTATATAAAGAACATCTATTATGGAGATTTCTAAATTCCTTTAGTCCCATCAACTGGTTAGTTGTTAAAGGACAGTATACACATATTCAACACATTATGGACACCAATAGTTAAGATAATATTTGTATGTTGTCTAAAATGTATAATCCTTAATATACACAATAAATATCAATTGATCCATATAGCTAATATTCCCAATGAACAATTCTGATCATGAAAATCCTTTGCTAGTAAACGCCTTTGATGTCTTCCATTTTCTGTGGAATAAAGATACAAACTCTTCATCCCTGATATTCAAATCCCTCTACATTCTGCCTTCAAGTTACTTTTCCAGCTTATTTCACACTTCTCCCCCTCAAATACTCAACCCATTATTTACTATCTAAAACTCATCCTAGTTTGGTGAGTTTGTTTATTTCATCCCCTATACCTGCAAGCGACATCACTTTTTCTTTTTTTTTGGAGGGGGGAGGGTTGTTTGTTTTTTGGTTTTGGGGGGGGGAGGGAAGGTAAGGAAACTGGGGTTAAGTGACTTGCCCAAGGTCACACAACTAGCAAGTGTGTAAAGTGTCAGGCCAAATCTGAACTCAGGTTCTTCTGACTACAGGGCCAGTGCTCTATTCATTGTGCCACCTAGCTGCCCCCTCCCCCACTTTCTTCAAGCCCCAATCTTTCAAGACCCAGATGAGGTGAAACTATTTGTATGAAGCTTTTGATAATTCCATTCTAGCCCATCCATTGAATTTCCAACTTTATTACAGTTCCCAATCTTCCCTACTACAATATATCTCCCTCCATGGCCAAGCAAATTTCTTAACCACCCTTTTCTCTTACAAAGTGTTTTTGGTAATCACTCACATTTCTACAAGGCTTCTTTCATAATGACTGACTCGGTAAAGTTGCAGTAACTCCAGTGATGTTGGTTGCAGACATAGGGGATGAAATAAAGAAACTCACCAAACTAGGATGTTTGCTGATAACGTGATCACATCCTTAGAAAATCCAAGAGATTCTGCAAAGAAACAATTAAGACATTGACTTTGTTAAGTTCAATAGCATAACTCATTAGCAACAGTGGAATTCAGGAGGAAACAATTGAAAGAGAAGTCATGTTAAAAAAAAAACTGTGAAAATGCATGAAATGTGTGGGAGTCAATCGATGCAAATTTAAGATCTAGTGATACGATTACAAATCACTCTTTAATGAAATAAAAAATTACTTAAATAACTGGAAGGATATTCAGGGCTAATGGTAGGACCATGACAATGTGGTAATAGCAACGATAATAATTGTGACATGAGAAAGTCAAAGAGTCAGAGAGTCACAAATCTTGATAAGGCATCTAGCCCAGTGAAATGAAATTGAAACAGAAACAGGCCACTAAAGTGTAGCTAAAGAGCCCCTAGCCACATATTAGCTTAGAAAAACACATGTTAACATTATATATGTTATATTGGATTTTTATTTATTTTGTTAAGTTATATTTCAATCTAGTTTCAGGGCGTTCAAACATGTTACAGGCAATAATCTAACAACTTGGATTTAACCTATTCCTCTCATTTTACAACCTAGGAAACTGAGGCCCAGAAATGGAAAGGAATACCCCCAAGCTTATACAGATGCTCAAGTGGCAGATGTGAAATTTGAACCTAGATCCTTTCACTCCAGGACCAATGCTCTTCCCATTGTGCCACATTTCCAAAGGTTCTGGGTGATGAGCTATGCACCCATGGAGCTCTAAATCCTATGTTCCTACTTGTTTAACTAGATTGAATGTGAGGTTATAGATAACATGTGGCCCACTCTCAGGTCATACCTATGTGTTTTAGAGAAAGTTTCAACTTCGACTCATTAGGAAACTTTGCTCAATTCTGATTTTTTTCTGTCCACACTCTTATAACGTCACTTAAGGGGAAGAAACAAAAGGTTCAGCACTTATCAATTAAGTCAGCAAGTGAAAACCTGAAGTGAAAGTCTCTCTGTCTGGCACAGTATCACCTGCACTAAACACTTCATTTTCCATGGGATAGCCTCACACTGTGTTCTCTACATCTTTCCTATTGGGTGAGAGGGAGAGATGAAAGAATCAAAATATCCCTTACAATGTATACAAAATATCCCCGGGCCTCGATCCTGAAGCTAGACCACCCTGGATGTTAATAAGGAAGCTAATTAGACACCAAGTAATCCTCACCCTGATCAGTGGCATGCCTGCTTCGTTGGGACGATGCTGAGGAACTGATTCTTGATTCGCTGCAAGCCCTTTCAGGGACACCACCAATGGATTCTTCAGAAGAGAGTCTGTTATTAATTGTTATCAATAGCTCTCTAGGTTGTGCCTGCAAGCTTACCACCTTACTTAGGGCAGCCAATTGTTCTTTTATGACTTGCATTTCACATCCACAGCCCACTGTCAATCTCATAGGGCTTCTTCCCTGGGCTGTGCCTGCTTAGTGAAGCTGACTTACCGATCATTTAAAAATTGTTGGGCAGATGCTATGTACTAATAACAACTTATGTTTCTGTAGTGTTTTGCATTTCCCAAAGTTCTTTCCTTGTGACACCTTTACAAGCGAGGCAGTATTGGTATTATGAATTCGTTTTATAGATGAAGAAATGAAGACCCATAGAAGTTAAGTGATTTTGATGTAGTTGGGTGATACAGTGGCTAGATATCTGGGTATGAAATTAGGAAGACCTGCATTCCAATTTGGCCTCAGACACTAATTAACTGTGTGACCCTAGGCAAGTCACTTAACCTCAGTTTCTTCAATTATAAAATGGGGATAATAATTAACCCCCCCCACACACACACACACCAGTGCTTCTGTGAGGATCAAATAGGATAATATTTGAAAACACTTAGAACAGTGCCTGGCATATAGCAGGAGCTTTATAAATCCTTATTCTCATCCCCCTCCCTCTTAAACTAGGGTATTCTGACATTGTCTTCATCTTTGTGTGTGTGTGTCATGTATTCCTTTGACCATTTTGGTAAAGCCTCTGGACCCTTTCTCTGAGCTTTTAAAATGTACAAAATGAAAAGCATTAGATTGAAAAGGAACCCAATTATTTTGAAATATATCTTATCAATTTTTCCCCCAAATCAAGTTCATGGACCCTAGATTAATAACCATGAGTCACTGCTAGCATCTGAGGCTTTCTTTACTTTGTCTGAAATGCCGCAGTCAGATGTTGCAGAACCTAGCAGTCTGCAAGGATGAGTTCCTTGATTTTTCTCCCTGTTGAAAAAGCCACTTGTGTCTGTAAGAAAGATCACCTTCTTTAAAGCTTGCTAACAGAACTTTCTTAAGCAATGAGGTATATGATGTGAGCCTTTTACCTTAATCATTCCTCTTCTGCATAATCAAAATTAGTTTCTATGGAATATGGAACTGATTTCAGTTGGGGACATGGTGAATTCACTGTTACTGATGTCTCAACAGTTAGAAAGTGGCAATTACCCATTAGTATTGTGAAGGAGGAAAAGACTGATAAACTGCCTGCATCATGATGTATAATTCCCCATTGTCTCTATACTTCATCTTTGTTGAATTCAGAAACTACCATTTTTCACTTTGCATTTCAAAGTGAAGATTCCTAGAAAATGCAACAAAAGGTTTAAAGGTGATCCTGGGTAGAGAGACATTATTTTTTAGTCAATGAAATCAGCACTTGTATAATAATCAAAGAAAGGACTTCACTATGTTCATTTCTCTATGATAAAGTTTGCTTTTTTGAACATGCTTTGGCTGACTGGGTTGTTTTCCTGTATTGTACTGTTATACTATACTAAATCTTACTTTACTCATCTGTATAATTATATCAGCAAGCACCCTAGCATACCCAGGGTGGCTGCTAGCACAGGTTCTTTTTTTTTTTTTAATTTTTTAATTTACTTATTTTAGCACAGGTTCTTAAGATCTGCTTTTCTAAAGGAAAGCAACTCAAAATGGGTTAACAGTCTCACTTTAATCAGTAAAACATATATCATTTACCTAGTTCAGGGGAAAAAGTCAGCACCCTGAACTTCAGAGAATGCAAACAGAAGTTACAAGCACACAAAGAAACAGATCAGCAGATGGGCTTCCAACCATCTGACTATTACATCCATACCTAGTCAGTTACCAGAGAGGGAAGCACCAACATCTGGGTTTTTCACAGCCGGGGGGCTCAACAGCTTCCCAGAGTCTTGTCTGGTCAAATCACACAACTCTTCTCAAAGTGAGCCCCAAAGCAAAACCTCACATCAGAGTATATATAGCTTTCTCCTGGATTGGAGAATGTCACAGCCCTCTTGACCCACTGCCCGATCACAAAGCAACAAGGCACGGGCATTCCCAAAAAACAAACCTCCCTCCACAGGCTCCATGTGACCACATTCAGCCTATTAGGGGGCAGAGGTTACTTTCAAATCAGGGAAGGTTCTCAGAGTCACATCGCCACTTAAGCAAATGGCCTAGGGGCAAGGAAGATCTTCAGTTTCCTATGACAATAATGGAGGCAATAGTACTTCTGCCTACCTGATATTATTAGCATCAAATGAGATAAATGATAAAATTTGGGATAAAACAAGTAATTTATATGTTATTATGTGTTAGATGGAACAGCTAGGTGGTGTAGTGGATAAAGCCAGGAAGACTCATCTTCATGAGTTCACATCTAGCTTGATACTTTATTGCTATGTGACCCTAGACAAGTAATTTAATCTTGTTTGCCTCAGTTTCTTCATCTATAAAGTGAATGGGAGAAAGAAATGGCAAACCACTCCAGTATTTTTGCCAAGAAAACCCCAAATGGAGTTCTGAAGAGTCATACATGACCAAAACAACTGAACAACAACAAAATGTATCACATATTTTATGTATAAAAAAGACAGCAGGGCATAATCTATATAATTAACTGTCTTTTGATCAGGAAGACTTAGCTTCAAGTCTTATCTCTGATACCTGTTAGCTTTTCCAAGTTACTCTGCCCACATTAGAACAGGCGCTAACCAGAGTTGGTAGGAGGGAGTTGTTCCCTATATTGATGGGATTATAGGTCTAATACCCTCTGAGAAAATGAGTGGAGTTAAATCATGATTGCATCATTTGAGCAATAAAACAATCCTGTACGGTAAACTGCTCAAATGTTGGCATTCCTATTTTAATGAAAAGGGAAACTGAAGCTTAAGGAGTTTAAATGATGCCTGATGTCATACAGCTAGTGAAGATCAAAGCTGCCCTTGGAACCCAGATTCAAATGCCCATTGCAGTTTACCACACTGCCTTGAAATGAGAATAACTTATAAATTGATAAGTCTATGTGGTTTGCAAGAATTTTCCTTGCAACAAACCAGTGAGGGTAATAGTATGTTGTGATACTGCTTTTATAGATGAGGAAACCAAGGCTTTGGAAGATGAAGTCACTTTTCCAGGTCAAAGACCTAATAAGTAACGATTAAGTCTTGATTCCAACTTTAGTGTTTTTTGTTTTTCATTATGGTACATTTACCTTGAAAATCAATCTGATCTCTCAAGATTTGTCTTTGGCTTATGATGTGTGTGTGTGTATGTGTGAGACACACATATACACATATATAGACATATGCATATATGTCTATATGCTTAAATAAATTCTAGATTAGATTGATATTAATATTAATAATATTAATAATATTAATAATATTAATATTAACATCAAATAGCACTATGTTATTATAATTATATATTATAATGTTAACCAATTATTTTAGTAACAACGTATGACTTGCTTAGAAAATTTGCAAAAAAATGAAGTCAAGAGGGATAGCTAATCCTTTGGATGACAGAGCCAGTAAACAACAAGATTTTTAACAGACTATAATGATGGCTGAATTTAATAATATGAAATTTAATAAGAAGAAATGCAAAATCCAGCATGAGTTTAAATAGTATGGCATTGAGCCAATCTGATGGACATCCTCCAAACTAAGGTTTTATAGCCAATATAATGTTTCTCTGCCCTCCCAGGGGTGGAGGGCACAGGTTTTATTATACCCAACAAACAGGTTTCTTTTCTGTGTGTCAGCCAAACAATGATCAGACCCAGATGTGGCATTGTTAACATCCATTTGTGTTTCTGC
Source organism: Pseudochirops cupreus (assembly GCA_028627135.1). Lineage (NCBI taxonomy): Eukaryota > Metazoa > Chordata > Mammalia > Diprotodontia > Pseudocheiridae > Pseudochirops > Pseudochirops cupreus. The sequence continues at coordinate 65,711,550 of CM053583.1, read as the reverse complement.
ATTTTTAGGGCATGTCCACATAACTGACTTTAACATCGCCACTATAATAAAAGGAGCAGAAAAGGCTTCCTCTATGGCTGGAACGAAGCCCTACATGGGTAAGTTTTATGATGGATTAGAAAAAATCTTTAGTATAAAGTAGACACTTAATAAATGCTTATTGACTGACTGGATAAGAAAGGTCTTTACTTGGGTTTTAGAACACAGAATGTTAGACTGAAAGGAAGCCTAAAATACAGACTATTCAAGCTGGCAGGTATCCTAGAATATACAATGGGAAGAAACCTTGTTGTCTGGTAGTTTCAGTTGTATCTAACTTTGTGTGACCTCATTTGGGGTTTTCTTGGCAGAGACAAAATTGAAATGGTTTGCCATTTCCTTCTCTCATTCATTTTACAGATGAGGAAACTGAGGCAAACAGGGTTAAATAACTTGTCTAGAGTCATACAGCCAGTAAATGACTGAAGTTAGATTTGAACTCAGGAATATAATTCTTCCTGACTCCAGGACCAGCATTCTATCCATTGCACCACCTAGCTGCCCATTAAAAGAAACCTTAGAAACGATCAGTTTTCAGCCTCTCATTTTTAACAGCCATAGGGACTTGTTGAGGACTGGATCTTTGACTTCATTAGTATTGGGAACTCTTGGAAAAGATAACTCCTTCTACCAATGCAACCTTAGAAAACTAACTAGAGCACTGGGAGGTGACTTGTCCAAGTATGTCAGAGCAAACACTTAAATCCAGCATTTGCTCACTATTAGGAACTTATTTATTATTCAACAAACATTGCACTATAGCAATGGACTGTACTAGGCTCTACCTTGAAAACTGTCTTTAGAGGCAGTTTATAATAGAGCTGCACACAGTTGCATTGTTTTTTAAACACTAGATATATATCAAGACAGCTGTCCAATTCTAAACGCGTTCAAAATCACTGTGTTAACCAAATGTCAAAGATGTTTGGAGATCAGAATACATAGAAAATCAAGACATTTTTCATTTTGTGAATTTTGTGTCATTAAATGACCACAAAAATATTAGCTCAGATTTTAATAACATTTTGCTCCAGAAAGTGCAATCAAGTAGATAGTGGAAATATTTACAGATGAGGAAACTGAGACTCAGATATAAAAGACTTATCCATAGTCACCTAGTTAATAAGTGCTAAGAGTTGGAACTTGAACCTAGGTATTTGACTGCAAGACCTGTGGTTTTTTCTTCACTATTCCAGGTTTTATTACAGTTTTAAATCCCTATAATAAATTATTATTATTATTTTAAATCAGGACCCAGGTCATGAAAATGAATTCCCACCCTTCTATCAACTAACTCCGCAAACCCCAGTCAATTAAGAGAAGTTAGACATAAATGATTATGATTTTATCTTAAATTTTAATCCTAAATTTTTTCTTTAAAATTAAATCTAAAATTTAAATTTTATCTTAAAATTATTTTGTTTCAATATTGATAGTGAATTAAATATGCCTATATTATTTCTTCTCTCCCTTAATTTATAAATTAAATAGACCTTAGATTGCAGAACACAGAATGATATAGCAGGAAGAGACCATGATGGGCAGCTTTTCTCCAAGGCAAAAAACTACCTACGAGACATCAAATTATCTTTTGTTTTGTGTAATCAATATATGCATCATAAATACAAAATTGTGAGAAAAAAACTTATCTCGTTTCTCTTTCCAATAATTCATTGAGTACATCTTGTATTCCAGGCAATATGGTATAGTAGCTGGAGAACCAGTCTTGATGCCAGGAAGATTTGGATTCAAGTACTACTTGGGACACTTATTAAGTGTGACCACAAACAAATTACTCAGCTTCTCTGTGCTCTGGGCAAATAGAGACTGTAACTATAGTTTATAAGACTATACATTATGGGAAGACTGTAAAAAGATTATAAGACTATTAATTATGGGAATTGCTCATCTACTTTAGTGGAGAGGGAATTTGTGCACCGGGGAGAGCTTTACAAAATCACAAGTCCAGAGCAAAAGTTAATTTCTTTTTTTTTTCATACCTCTCTTCTCTCTTGCTCACTCTCTCCTTCCTTCTCTCTGCATGTATTCTCAATTAAACTGTGAAATATGCTTAATTTTGCACTACAAATGTCAATAAAATTAATATTTAGACACATTAAATCCCTTGGATTTCCAGCGCAGAAGATGAGGTTTACAATATATTATGTCACAAAATTTAAGTAAAATAACATTAATTGTATATAGCATCATAACTATCAATAGTCCCTAAAAGACAGCTCCATACAGTAGCATTTAAAAAAAAAGATTTTTAGAATATTTGAAAAAAGAGCAGTGTTTTGAAATAAAACGCATTTTCATTATTTTGACATATACCTTGTGATTGGGACAACAGTTAAATATGCTATCAAATAAATTTTGATCAGATTATCATGAACAGGTAAGAATCTTTTTTTTTTTTTTTTTTTACCATTTTTGGTGTTGTTCATTCATTTCAGTTTTGTCTGACTCTTTGTGATCCCATTGAGATTTTCTTGGCAAAAATATTGGAATGGTTTGCCATTTTCTTCTCCAGCTCATTTTCTAGATGAGGAAACCAAGGCAAACAAATTTAAGTGACTTGCCCAAGATCATACAGCTAAGTTTCTGAGGTTGGATTTGAACCCAGGAGTCTTTCTGATTCCAGGCCCAGCACTCTTATCAACTATGACACCTAACTACTAGTAGTTAATCTTTATTAGTTTCCATACAAATGTGTAGCAAAACTGGTTCTGAGGTCTTCAGAGTAATTTGTACCTTATTTAGCTAAACATTCTCTCTAAAATCTTTTGAGATTTTTTTCTTTTTTGGGGGGGCGGCAGGGCAATTGGGGTTAAGTGACTTGCCCAAGGTCACATGGCTAGTAAGTGTTAAGTGTCTGAGACTGGATTTGAGCTCAGGTCCTCCTGACTCCAGGGCCAGTGTTCTATTCACTGCACCACCTAGCTGCCCTGTATCTTTTGACTTTTAATGAATTGCCTCCATCACAGTTCTGAGAAGTGGCCATCCCGTCTCTTCTTGAACATATTTGGTGATAGAAAAAGTCACTTTCTCCCAAGACAGCCCATTTTATTACTGGGTGACTCTCTTAGGAAGTTCTTCATCTGGAACTAATGTCTGACTCCTTTACTTCCTTCCATTGCCTTCTGGAGCTTTGGAGAACAACTTGGGAGCCCTCCAAAATTTGAAAAGTATTACCATGTCTCCCTTAAGCCTTCTCTTCTCCAGGCTAAACATTCCCGGTTCCTTTTCATGATCTTTACACTTCATGATTTTTTAGTTCCTTCACTCTCCTGGGTTATCTAAAAAGTAAGTTGCTTCTACAGCGCCCTACCCAGTCCATTGATGCATTTGGTCATCCAACAGGCGTCTTTTGAGATTATGAATTTCTCCAAAGAATTCCAGTCCCTAGTCATAACTCACTGCTTCAAAGGCTCTTGCCAGGCCCATGGAAATCAGAGATAAGCAAGAAGCATGCCCCATTGCTCTGAACCTTTAGGGTAATTTATATCATATTGGTTTTCGTTTCTGTCTATTTGAATTCTGTTATCACCAGCTAATATATTAATCTGGAATCAAATAAAACTGCTGCATTGGCCTGATAAGTCCCTTCTTGCTAGGGAACTAAAGATACTGAATAACGGTGGAAAACCTGTCTTGTTTTAGTTTGTAATTAAGGCTTGGCTGTTCACCATTAGGGATACTTACTGTATTGCAGGAGACACTAGAGCAATAGTGTAATCACTTAATCAGTAAATAGAGAAGGTGGTATCCTTAATGAGGTCCAATACAAATGCAGAAATATAATGATGCAGAAATATAGGAAATTAATTCATGCTAAATGTACCAGATTAAACAAATTGGAAATAAAGACCCGTGGAAGCTTTGGAAGTGGATTAGATATTTGAGAAGCTACAAGTCAGTTTCAAAAGCAGCTATCTAATGCCAGATGCTTTGTTTGCTGAAATTGATTAACTTGTATATGAACAGTTTCTAAGCAATTATGATCATTTGTATCATGGTTCAAGGTTAGATTTCATTTTATTATTATTTTTGAGAATACCACCAAACTTTTCCAGTCAAGAAATGGGCCGATCTTTTCTTGCCATCTCCATACCAGCTCTGTTATAATAATAGGGGCATACATTTATAGAAAAAAAATTCTCATCTGAAAGGATTCCAAAAAATTTTATGCTTCTGGGACAAATTAACTTTCTTTAAGGTTCAAAAATCATGAATTCTGCTGAGGGAGGAAGTGTGATATAGTACAAATGGCCCTGAACATGGAGTCAAAAGATGCCACCAGTGTGGATAACAGCCAAATCTAAATCTTTCTAGAAATAGTCTTGTACTTCCCCTCTCCTCCCACAACATACATCTGCCAGTCATCCTTTTTATAGCTGCCAAGTTGGTTTTCCTTACAGCATAGAGCATATCGTGTCATTCTCTGTCAAAGACACTTCAAACACACAGCAGCAAAAATAACAATATTAATCAGACTAGATTATATGGCACGCTAAGGCTTACAAAGCACGTTACATGTGGTATCTCAAGTGATTCTCACAACAATCCCGGGAGGTAGGTGCTATTATTATGAGAAAATTGAGACTCAGAGATGATAAGTGGCTTGCCCAGGGTTACACAGCCAAGTAAATATCTGAGGCAGAATTTGAACTCAGGTCTGACTCAAAGTCCAGAACTCTAGCCACCGTGCCACCTAGCACTCTTCTGTCCACCCTTCCCAGTGTTGTTCCAGCTTACCTGCCAGACTCATATCAAATTATTCCCCTCACACTGTCAGTGTTCTAGCCACACTTGAGAAATCACTCTCCCTCTCTGTCCCTCTTTTCCTCCTCTTTAAAATAAAGGCATTGAACTAGATGATGTCAAAGACACATTCCATTGATTTATGTAGTAAATGAAGATTGCTGTGATTGCTATCAACCATAGAACAGGGAACACAGAACCTCAGAAAAAGGAGTTTCTGAGGACATCTAGCTCAATTTGTCTACACATGACCAAGAATTTATTTTTTAACATTCCCAACCAATGGTCAACCAGTTCTAATTTGACAATTTCCAGTGATTGGAAAGTCCTTACCTACCAGCGCTGTTCATTTCAGTATTGGAAATAAGGGGCTGTTAGGAGGTTTATCTTTACATGTAGCTAAAATCCGCCTCTCTACAACTTCAAAAGATTATTCCCAGTTCTGCTCTTGAGGGTCAATCAGAGGAAGTCTAATTCCTTCAAATATTTGCCTTGGTGTCCCTTCTCACATCCTCTGTTCCCCAGGATAAACACTCCCAATGCCTACCGTGCACCTTATAGAGCATGATTAAGAGCCTTTCCCATCCTGCTCAATCCCCTTTGTACCAGCTCCCACTTATTAGTCACTCTTTTAAAATGTATTGCCCAGAATTCAACATGGTACTTTAGTTGTGATATGATAAGGATAAAGAACAGCAGGACTCTCACCTCCCTCATTCTGGATACTATATATCTGGGTGGTCTTTGGTCTAAATCAGTGACACTGAGGGAGGAGCTGCAAAATGTTGTCTCTATGCCTTATCAATTAATCATTTGAATAATATGCGTTTATGAGGCTCTTATTATATACCAGACACTATGCAGTGTGTTGTAGATACAATGAAAGGCAAGAACTAATTTTTTCTTTCAATAGATAAGACATTCCTGGCAACAGCATCATTTTCCCCCCAGGGAACCACGTTGGCATGTCTGGGAGAACTATTTAACTAAATTGCTCATTCCATTTCTTCACTTGTTGCTAGATGGGGCCAGTGGATAGAGCGCTGGGCCTGGAATCAGGAAGATTTGGGTTCAAATCTGGCCTCTGACATCTGCTATGTGATCCTGGGAAGGTCACTTTCTTTTTTCTGCCTCAGTTTTTTTCAACTGTTAAATAGGGAAGGTACTAACAGCATCCATCTCCCAGGTTTTTTGTGAAAGTCAATGAGATTGGGACAGTGAGGTGGCATAGTAAATAGAATACCAGCCCTGGAGTTAGGAGGACCTGAGTTCAAATGTGACCTCAGACACTTAACATTTACTACCTGTATTACCTTGGACAAGTCACTTAACTCCAACTGCCCTGCCTTCCCCCCTCCAAAAAGACAAAAAGAAGTCAATGAGATTGTATTTGTAAAGTGTTCAGCACAGGAATGTATTAAACTGCTGCTGTTCAGTAGTTTCAGTCCTGTCCAACTCTTTGCTACCCCTTTGGAGTTTTCTTGGCAAGGATACTGGAGTGGTTTGCCATTTCCTTCTCCAGTTCATTTTACAGATGAGGAAACTACGACAAACAGGGTGAAGTGACTTGCCTAGGATCACACAGCTAGTAAGTGTCTGAAGTCCAACTTGAACTCATTGAAGATAACTCTTTCAAGCCCAGTGCTCTATACACTGGGCCACCAAGCTGCCTTTGGATGTTTTATAAGTACTTAACAAATGCTTGCCTCCTTGTTTCGTTAAAGAGATATCTAAATTCCATTCAGTATCATTCATTGAACAACTGCTGAAAAAATGTTTTTGATAGACAGGGAAATACGATGAGATTGGCTTTACACATAGGCAAAGTAGGTATTTACCTGTATGAGGTGACTTAAGGAACACCAGAAATCTGCCTCGTTTTTTCCACAAAATACTTTCCTTCCTGTGAGTTATCTCCTGTGAGCCTTTTATACCATTGGTAATTATTGAATTGGGGGGACTTATTATATACCTCTTTCCTGAGAAAGTCTATAATAGGGCATGCCTATAATACCCTTGGGAACTAATGAATTAGAAATACATATTATAAACTTGTTCCCTGAGAACCTGCCGAGCTAAGGTGGGAGAGCATTGACCATAGGCTGATGAATTTTTTAACTACAGCACTCCTTGAAGACAATCTATTAAGATGAAAGGGAGATGCTATGTGTCTCTGGTGGCAAGGTTAATGATGTTACAGATTCTTGGAGTACTGACATTAGGAATTCATGCCTTTTGGGATAATGTATTATTCCCAATTCAAAAGCATGTATGTGCATTTTTGTGTGTCTTTAACCCATTACTGAGAATTACTCTCCTAGATCTTTAATACAAATTAAACCAATTCTACTGAAATATAATAATAATTAATTGAATAACAACAACACGATCACAAACACCAGATCAAGAATAGAAAACATTTCCTGTAATAGAAAACATTTCTTCTTTTCTCAGGCATGGCTTCTCTTAGGTCATTTATGTTGTTCAGCTGTTTTCAGTCATGTCTAACTCTTCATGACCTCATTTGGGGTTTTCTTGGCAGAGATGCTGCAGTGGTTTGCCATTTCCTTCTCCAGCTCATTTTGCAGATGAGAAATTGAGGCAAATAGGGTCAAGTAACTTGTCCAGGGTCACACAGCTAGTAAGTGTTGGAGGCCAGATTTGAACTCAGGAAGATGAGTGTTCATGACTTCAGGCTCTGCACTCTATGCCACTTAGCTGCCTCTGAAGTCAAAAGGCCCTTAAATTTGACAGATTGGATGGGACTGAGTAGGTAGACTCTAATAGTTCTGGTTTCCAGGGCAATAGAAGTCAACTTCTGGCAGTTAACTGAATAAAATTTCAGGTGCTATAAATGGCACCTGCATCACAGGGGCAGCACCAGACCCTGCCCTGTTCTGGAGATATATAAAGATATGGACCATATCAGTGTTGCTGGAGGTCTGAAAATATCCAAGAAAAACTTAGCTCCTGATGGAGCCTGTATTTTTCTTATATCCTCTTCTTTTGCATGTAGCTACTTACATGTTGATAATATATTCATATATTCAATTCATCATATTAATCAGCCCTGGTGTGGAGGTTAACAAAACTCTGCATGGGCTCTGGGGACTTCACATGATCCTTTATCTGGGACACTTAAAAAGTTGCACATTCCATCTGTTATTTTAATTAATAAAAATCTGGCTTTATGCAAATATCTTTCCCTGGGTTGTCTCGAGAGTTTGCCCTCTGGGACTTTATTCACCAAATCATTAACTGAGCTGGTGCATTTAATATTCTGTGAACTGTTTGTGGGGTCTTTGAGCTGAATAGCTCAAGCGACTGAAATCTACAAGTCTGTCATTTGACATTCAGTATTCACTTGGTTGGATGTAGGAAGATTCAGATTTGTGGAGAAAATACTCACATTTACACACACTATCTTGACATCTTATCTTGTGGTGTATGGAATAGTGATTTTAACACCTCAGCCTTCTCCTTCATAGGGTTTTGACATTACAATCTCTAAGAGATTAGAGAAGGGGAAAAGACAGGTGAAAATGACCTGCCCACAATCATGTAAGAAATGGTCACTTACTTTTCTTCTATGATCCCCACTTTTCTGGTTTTTCTTCTTTGTTTACTTCATGGGCTAGTTCCCTCTTTCCAATCCCTAACTATTGTTATTCTCCAAAATCCTGTCTTTGTTCCTTTTATAGTCTCTCCAATAATGAAACAAACAAGTATTTATTAAATGTCAGTTCTGTGCCAAGCAGTGTGATAGGAATAGGGGATAAAAAGATAAATCCAAAACTAGTCCTGTCCTCAAGGAACTTATAGTCTAGTGAAGGAAGACAGCAGATAGATAGATAGATAGATAGATAGATAGATAGATAGATAGATAGATAGACAGACATATTAAATACATGTATATATGTATATATACATATAATAGAAAAAGATGATTTTGAAGGGAAGACAGTGACTGGGCTGATCAAGAAAACCTCCCTTGACAATTGTATCCATCCCCATTCTCATGTCCTCTTCTGATGACATCCTTAGTTACTTTTTCTCCTGGGTCTTAGAGATGTATCCCCCAACTATACACTTAATTTTAAAATGAAGTTATTTTCTTTAGTTTTCAATAATCACTTCAAAAGTTTTAGATTTTCTCCCCCTCCCTCCCCCAGGTGGCTTGCAATCTGTTATGGGGTCCACTCATACATTCCTATTAAACACATTTTCACGTTAGTCATGTTGCATAAAGGAAGTATAATGAATGGGGGAAACCATGAGAAAGAAAAAAAGTAAAACAAAACAAAAAAGAAAATAGTTTGCTTCATTCTGCTTCCAACTTTATAATTCTTTCTCTGGATATGACTAGCATCTCCCATACATTTCTGCCTAATCATCTTTTAGTGAGTCGGATTTCTACCAGCAACCCAAATTCAGTATGTCTGCCTACAATCTGTATAAGATTGAATCATCATCATCACCATCATCACCATCATCATCATCACCATCATCACCGTCACCATCATCATCATCATCATCATCACCATCACCATCATCACCATCACCATCACCATCACCATCACCATCACCACCATCACCATCACCATCATCATCATCATCACCACCATCATCATCATAATCACCATCATCATCATCACCATCACCATCATCACCATCACCATCATCATCATCACCATCATCATCATCATCACCATCATCATCATCATCATCATCATCATCATCATCATCGTTATTATTATTAATCTCACAGTTGGAAGGTACCTCTGAGGTCATCTAGTCCAGTCTATAGCCAAGAAGAAATCCATTTCTAAAATATTTTGGCAATATCTCAACCAAGATCTGTACAAAGGCCACCAGTGTTGGCTAACTCACTAGAACTTGAGGTATCCACTTACTGTGTGCTATGCACTTTGCTAGACTTTATGGATACAAATACAACCAGAAAGCAAGACAGTCCTTGGCCTCAAGAAGCTTATATTCTAATGGGAGAAGGACACATATAAAATGAAACTGAAAGTAGGGGGAAGACAAAAGTATCTAGCACATTGCCATGGCAGAGAAAGTCTGAGCCCAGAAGGGCAACCTGGAGCAGAAGGAAGACATGACTGACCTGTTCCTTAAGATGGCGGTTTTGTAGGAACTGGCCACTCAGAAGGAGAGGCTGTAGGGCCAGTGGGATACATCCAATGTGTGAAGCCTGAGAGTAGAGCAATTTCCCAGGGTTATGTGGTTTCTGGGGCATTGTAGAGGAAATCTGGGAAGAGTCAGGAATGTAGCCTCGAGAAAAATTAAAACAGATAAGAGGCAGACCATTCCACTTCTGAATAGTTTTAACTGTTAGAAAATATTTTCCTTATGCCAATAGAAAGTCTGCTTCTCTGCATTTTCAGTCCATTGCTTTTAATTCTCCCTTCTTGGGCCAAGTAACACGATTCTAGTCTTTCCATTTGATGACCCTACAGAGGGCTGATAACTCCTATCTTGACCTCCTTCTCGCTGAGCCCTTTCTTCTTAAGGCTACATGGTCCTAGTTCCTTCAACCAATCTTGGCCTAGCCTGTTTTCAAGCTTCCTCACCATTTGGTTCTTATTCTACCTGGTATTTTCCCACATGTGAATTGGAGTTAAATAACAGTCCAGTATAAAATCATGGAGACCATAGATTTAAAGTTGGAAGTGAAATCGAGAATAATAAAAACTACCAGTTGGGTGACATTTTACAGTTTTCAAATATGCCAAAGATGCACATGGTCAAATGTCTAGGCCCAATTTCCTCTGACATGGGCTTTGAATTATGGACAAGAAATGGTTTATACTTTACCTACCATGTGTAGTATAATTATTATTTTCTCCTTATCAGTAATTTATCCAATATCACATGACTTAGTAGGTAGGTAGGTGGTATGTTTGTTGTTATCTCCATGTGAGGATAAGTAATTAACTTAAAATCATACAACTTAGGATCCTAGATTAGAATGTCAAGTGAGCTTAGAGGTCATCTAGTCTCACCTCCCCATTTGTCAGAAAACTGAAGCAAAAACAAGTTAGAAGACTTGTTCAAGGTCACATAGGTAGTAAGTGGCATAAACTTGGAGTTCAAACTCAGGTCCTTTGATTTCAGTTCCAGAGTTCTTTCCATACCTGGCAACAGGTTCAGCCCTTGTAATTCTTCCGGTACCAAGTCCAGAGCTCATTCTACTAGACCAAAAGGACAAAAACAAAATTAGCACAACCATATAAAGGAAGACCTCGGTTCTGGTCTTTGCTGTACCATTTACAGGATTTGGGCAAATAAATTAAGACTTTATTTTCTGCATTTGTAAAAGGAAGGTATTATTATCCTCCCATTGAGGCTTGAAATTGGCATATCATCCTTCACCCCTCCCTCACTCACCTCCCATAACCAATCACTTGCAGAGTCCTGTCATTTCTATGTCTGCAACATTTCTCATATATGCCCCTTTCTCTTTTCTGACTCTACCACCATCTTGGTACAGGCCCTTATCACCTCACACCTGAACTATTGCTGTAGATTTCTGCTGGCTCTCTCATCTCAGATCTTACCTCCTCCCACTCCAGTCCATTTTCTACTTAACTGTCAAACTGATCTCCTTTAAAGGCCAGTTGAACTATGTCACTCCTGATTCAATAATCTCTAATGGCTCCCTATAACTTCCAGGATAAAACTGAAATCCTCTGTTTGGCTTTTAAAACCTTCTAGGACAGCTTCTTTCTGCCTTTCTGGCATTTTTACACTTTACTCCCCGCACCTGCCACAACACACATATTCTGCCATCCAGTGACACTGACTTCCTCGCCGTTTCTCAAGCATGATAGTCTATCCACTGACTATTTTCACAGGCTTTCCTGTGAAACTCCCTCCCTTAGAACTCTCTCCCTTCTCATCTCTGCCTCCTGGATGCCTTACCTTCCTTCAAGCCTCAGCTAAACTCCCACCTTTTGCAAAGTCTTTCCTAGCCCTACTTAATGTTAGGGCCTTCCTTTGAGATTATCTCCAATTTTATCCTTTATTTAACTTGTTTGTACATGCTTGTCTGTATGCTATCTCCCTCATTAGAGTACGAGCTCCTTGGGGTCAGGGATTGTCTTTTGCCTTTATATCTCCATCACTTAGCACCATGTATGGCACATAGGAGACACTTAATAAATGTTTCTCAATCGACTAGTTTTCTTCCCATTTGGAGACTCTCCTATCTCTGAGCTGTTACTACTAAGTGACTCCTGAGTTACTGAGGGTCCTGGAAAGATGCAACTGAGCTTCAACTTGTGAAGGAACATTATACCTTTCTTTGTATCTCCAATGCTTAGCTTTGTATCACTATGAATGGAAAATAGTGAACTGATTGACTGATGAGGGAATGAGATCATATCTGAAGTTCTTCTACCTCCCAGGCTTTATGTACTGTGATCTAGGACATTGCCCCACCTGAACATCTTGTATGCAAAAGTAATTTTTCCCCCCTTTCCCATTCTAACGTACTTGGATTGATGACATTTATTGCAGTATTTCCAGTCAGGAATAAAACAAACCCAATAACATTTCAAATCCAACCTAAAGCTGAAGGATTTCAGGCTCAGCAGGTCTAGTCCCTGAACAGCATTTTGCACCCAGTTGCAGCAATCGCAGCTTTCAGTCATATTCTGAGAGCTAAATCAGGAAGCTCATGATGATCATCATTGGTGGGTTTGCTCTTTTTTTTTTGAACAGTGAAAAAATCTTCTCAGTTTGGATGTTTAGTGTGATATGTCTAGTCCAACCAAGTTCATGTTGACATTTCCAAGGTGGGGGTGGGGAGGAGGGAGGGAGGGAGGGACTTGGCTTTCCTTGATTTTACACTCCACATCAATGCATTTCTGAATAACTGATTACATGCCACCCTTTGGGCTTAATTCTTGCTTTCTATTTAAAACCTATGCTGGCAGAATTACTCAACTACTCATGGCAATGTTTAGAATGACTTGAGAATTGATATTGGCATACCACTGGGCAGATGATGGCAGAGCTATGAGGGTTTCAACTGAGTTTGTACATAAGCAGCCAAGTTGGAGAGAACAAAAGTCAAGATCAGCTTTCATCTGTCATTTAAAAATTATTATTAAATGGAGCCTTTGGTTAAATCTGTGAAGGCAGTAGAATGTAGGCACCTTGAGGGCAAGGGCCGTTTCATTTGTATTTGTGTATCCCCTAGAACTTAGCACAAAGTCAGTGCTTAATAAAGGGTTCTTGAATAGTCTGATTATGCGAAGAAAAATTTTACTGGGCTCCAGGAGATGCAGAGCCTCAGGGTTGGGGAGAGGTCTAGGTTAGGGGAAGAAAGGTTGTAGAACTATGCCAAGGACTGTGGTTCAGTTTTCTCTCCAAATCCTACTAGGCTAACTAGTGGCCTAGTTCTGATTGCCTTCCTCCAACCTGGGAACCCTCCATGAAATTTTTGTGAATTAAAGTTGGTCTGGGAGAACTCTGTTACTTAAATATCCATTGAGTGTCCCACACTGTCCAAGGTGTGGGGGACCCAGAGTGTAGAGCACATGACTCTGCTCAGATGCACAAGATCTCTTGGAGAATGGAAGACCTGGGTTCCATTTTAGCATGGACATTTACTCATAATGAGATGTTGAACAAGTTATTTCACCTCTCCAGACTTCAGTTTCTTCAACTGAAAAGTTGGAACAATAATTCTTATACTGTGTATACCCACTGAGTTGCTCTGAGGTGGGTGCTTTGTAAATTTTTAAAGAGAAAGTGAAGTGTGAGTTCTCATTTTATTCTCTGGACTTGAATAGTATAGGAAAAAATACAGTGTAATTTCCCCTGGATTCCATGCTCCTTAGAGTTTGCCTTAGGTCCTATAACTCCCATAAAGATTGTCATGATATTGACTTATAGGGAGTCAAAGATGGAAGGGACTTTAGAACACATTTGAAGGGCCCTTAGAACATAGAATGTCATAGCAGGAAGGGGTTTTAGCACAAAGGACATAATAGCTAGAATATGCCTTAGAGCAGAGAATGTTAAAACTTGAAGAGATGTAAGAGAACAGATAGATGAATCTCTTAATTTTACAGAGGAGGAAACTGAGGCAGAGTTCTCCATCCAAAGTCACATGGCTAGTAATGCTCAGACCTAGAACTATGACTGTTCTCCTGACTCCCAAACCAATGCAATTACTTTGCAATATATAACACTTTTGTTTTAAAGTAAATAAAACTACAACTAATTAAAATTCCCCAAATATTTGATTATGAATTTTGATGCTGTAACATCGATTTTAATCTTTTGTTTAAGAAGGAGGCAGTGGAAATAGTGTTGGATTTGGTGACTTGGTTTCAGACCCCAGCTCTACCTTGCCCTGTGACCACGGGCAAGTTATTTCCCATCACAGAACCTGTTTCCTAATCTGGAAAATGAGAGAATTGGACTAGACGACCTCCAAGTTCCCTTGCAGTTCTAAATCTATGATTCTATGAAGTTACTTTCACTTTTCCTCAGTTCATCAGTATCCTCAGTTGCCTCTGAGGTAGAATAAACAACTCCCAAAATCTCCCTTTGAAGATGACTCAGAATCCCAGAAAACGTTTCATTTTTCATAGCTTTACAGATTGGTTTAGACTCTACCACTATCATGCCCCTCCACCTTTTCAGCTTCCTCTTGTGTGTTGTTTTCACCCATTACGTTATAAACCCCTTAAAGGTAGGGACTGTCTCTCTTTTTCCTACTTACATCCCCAGTGCTTAGCACAGTGCCTGGCGCTTAATGCTTATTACACCGCATTACTATTAATTTTTTTGTATACCATGAACAAGATGGTATCAGTATTTGCCGTGGGCAGAGAACCAAGTGAACCAATAACAAAATATGATCAAAGGATCTTAGAATTCTCAGATCTATTTTATCAAGCCCCAACCTCTCTCCTAAATAACAGTCTTATATCTCAAAATGTCTATTGGATATTTCAAACTGGGTGACCCATAGACATCTTAAACTCAATATATCTAATACTAACTCATTATCTTTCCTCCCAAGACATCCTCTCTTCTAAACTTCCGCATTACTATCAAGGGCGCTGCCATCTTCCCAGTCATCCAGACTCACAACTAGCGTCAACCTTACCTCCTCATTCTTTCTCACTATATCCAATCAATTTCCAAGTCCAATTATTTCTTGTTTTGTAACATCTTTTTATATGCACCCTCTTTTTAACCTCTTCTGATGCCATCACCACCCTAATGCAGGCCCTTGTTACCTCATTCATGGACTATTATGATAGCCTTTTGTTTTGTCTTCCTGCCACAAGTCTCTACCCACTCCAACCCATCCTCTGTTCAACTATCAGAGTGATCTTCTTAAAACACAGTTCTGACTATACCCTCTCCCCCCACCCCCCAACACACACTCAATAAACTCTAGTGACAACATGATTACTATGGAAATGTTTTGCATAACTACACATGTATAACCTATATCGAATTGCTTGTCTTCCCAGTAGGGGTGGGTGAGGAGGGAAAAAGGGACAGAATCTGGAACTCAAAGTTTTAAAAACAAATGTGCAAATCCGTTTTTATGTGCAACCAGAAAACAAGATATACAGTTGATGGGGTATAGAAATCCATCTTGCCCTACAAGAAAATAAGGGTGGGGATGGTGAGAGGATACAAGAGAGGGTAGTTTGGGGGAGGAATATTCAGTATGCTTGCCAGCTTGGGGTGAGGGTAGGGGAGAGATAGGGAGAAATTTTGTAACTCAAAATCTCGTAGAAATGAGTGTTGAAAAATAAAAAATAAAAATAAAGAAAAAAATTTTTAAATAATAATAAAATAAAGCCTAGTGACTCTCTCTCACTTCCAGGATCAAGTATGAAATCTTCTGTTTAGCATTCAAAGACATTCATATATTATGCCCTCCTACATCCCCAGTGTTTTTGCAAATTACTTCTTTCATGCACCCTGCAATCTGTTGATACTGGTCTTCATGCTGTTCTTTACGTAAGACACTCCATCTCCCATCTTCAGGCATGTTCACCTATTATACCCCCATACCTGGAATTTTCTGCTTTCTCATCTCCACTTCCTGGCTTCTGTTGAGCTCCAGCTAAAATTTTATCATCTACCTGAAGCCTTTCTTAATCCCTCTCGTTCCATTGCCTTTCCTCTTTTTATTATCTCCAATTGTCTTGTATATATATTTTTTGTATATAGTTGGGGTTTTTTGCATGCTGTCTCCCCCATTAGACTGTGAGTTCCTTGAAAACAGATACTTTAAGAAAAATTCTTTGTGCCCCTTAAGCATTTAATACATCAATAAGTGCTTGTGGAATAACTGATTCAGAATTTTATGCTCCTTTAGTCCTGTTCCATGACAAAATATAGGCAAAAGCTGGTCATCAAGCTTTTATTTGAAGACCTCAAGTAAGAGGCATCCACTACCCCCCAAAGCACCATTTATTCAATGAATATTTGTTTATCACATCCTCTGCATAAAGTCTTGTTGATGTTAAAGATATAAAGAAAGCGTAATAATAATGTCCATCTTTTCTCGTAAGTTTTCAGGAAGGATGACTTAGACGCAATCTAGTACAACCCCCTTAACCTAAATATGTACTTCTTTAGACAGAATGAACTCTCATCTGGAAACTGAATTTAGATGTTTCTAGTGACAGTATGCTGTGGCTGCACAATTGTGATTTTAGCTTCTCTGACAAATACAGAATGGAATTATCTTTGCAAATTAATTTGTCAGAGATGATATGTATTTCACAAAATATTCCTGGAAATTGAAGCATAAAATTTAGCTAGTTAGTTTAAGAGTAATAACTTGGTATAAAGGAGATAATATTAGGCTGAGGAGACTTGGGTTCTCTTCCTGGATAAGCCACTATGTGTGGCTTTAGATGTGTAATTTGATTTCTCGTGGCTTTAGATGAAGAAATCTGTTAAATGAGTTAAATAAATTTGATGGTCTCTTAAGATTCTTAGCAATATCTCCTCCCATCTCCCCCTCTTCACTTGCCTTGCCTTGCCTTCCCTTCCCTTCCATTTCCCCCTCCTCCCTCCATAATCAGAGAGATTTTGTATTTGGTTGTCATTATGCCCATTGAAGACAGTAGCAACAGGATTTAGTTGCAGATTGAATAGGTACTCACACCTCATCAGTATCCTCAGTTGTCTCTGGGGTAGAGTAAACAATTCTAGGAGGAAAGAATCAAAGCTGAAAGCAGTAGAAATAGTTAGCTTAACATTCAAGCAAAATTGCAAATTGTTATTTGATTTTAAAAAAATACATTTTTATCATACAATGGACAGGGACTGGACTTATGATTTCCCTGGTAAGTGGAGCTCATGTGTGAGGACTGGCTGATTGACTGATTGGCATCTTTTCTGCAACTTGTAGGCTTCATGAATTTCCAAGTGACCTGCTTAGGATTACAAAACCAGTTTGTGTCAGAGCAGGTGTATCAGCAATGCAGTATTCACAATGCCTACAGTAACTATAAATATGCTGATATAGTTATTAATCACAAAATGGAACAGGCTCTCTACATAAGAAATATAGATAGTGCATTCATTTAAATACCAGAAGACTG
>CM053583.1:65656698-65693627 GCA_028627135.1 Pseudochirops cupreus | reverse complement strand
GGCGTTCTCTTGCTCCACCCCTTCCTGCTACATCAGCAAGCTCAAGGGGCGTGGAAGATCTTCAAATCCCAGTATCGTTACAGCAGGATCTGAGCCCTAGGTCTTTCTGGATGAGAGACCATCACTTTGTCCATGATGTCACCCACCCCACACAAATTAGAGAGAAATTCACCAACCAGGACTGTGTATAGTGAATGTGATGGTTTATATCTCCTTTGTTCTTTTCTCTTCGGCAGCTCCAGAAGTATTCCAGGTGTTTATGGATGGAGGTCCAGGGTATTCCTACCCTGTAGATTGGTGGTCACTGGGAGTTACAGCTTATGAATTATTGCGTGGTTGGGTAAGGAATACTTGCTCTTCCCTAGTGAATGTGAACTAAGAGCTTAGAAGCAGTTGGGTGTGACCTGTAAAATAAAAGTGTAATCCCAGCAATAAGCATAAGAACCTGTACAGAGTCAGTACTTAATACATGTTTATTGTCTGTGTATGTGCTATACTGTAGCTAAATCAGAGAAGAGTGCTGAGTTCAAGTGCTGGCTCTCCCTCTTACATAGAAAGACTGCAGGGTATAGAGGATGGAACACAGAACCTGGAGCCAAGATGCTCAAAGTGCAAATCTCACCTCAAACCCTTACTAGTTATTTGAGCCTGAATCTAGACCTGTCTTACTGTAAATTTCCTCCTCTATGAAATAGAGATCATGATAGTTCTCTTAAGGCTGAAAAATTACATATATAAAGCACTTTGTAAACCTTAAAATGCTATACAAATGTAATCTATTGTCATCATTCCTGCATGGCTGTGGTCTCTTTTCTGGGACTCAGTTTCCTTCTCTGTGAAATAACAGTGATAATGATAACAATGACCATACAATTACTTTAATTATTACATTATGTCCTTTTGTTTTTACAACAGTCCTGTCAGCAAAATAGGTAATAAAAGTATTATTATTCCCATTTTAGAGAAAGGGAAACTGAGATTCAGAGTATTGAATGGTATTAAAAACTCAATGTTCTTTGTAAAATAGCAGTAAATTACTCATAAGGACTCTTTCTGATGCTCTGATACTAAATCTCAGTTCCTTTATACATTTCTTAAATATGTACTTATTGTGAGTATGTCTTCCCTAGTATTTTAAACTTTAAAAATTAATTGTAAGTCTCCTAAATTCACCAATTAGGACAACAATAATTTCCATCAGAGCTGTTAAGTGCTGCAGGCTTTTTGTGACTTTCTTTGTTCCATTGATCTGTGCCCTAAGAAGGCAATGTCATAGTCTGTGATGTTGGGGTGAGCCATAGGACACTGTCACCACCAGAGCTGATGTTGCTGAGCCAATCAGTTACTGAGAGAAATTTATCACAGAACTTTCCAAGGCATGACTGAAATTTCCAGGCAATAAAAAGAAGCAGCTAGATTTTCAGTCATTCCTTTTGGGTCATAACTACTCAACTCTCACAAAGAAAGACACGCATTTCCTCAAGTAAAGTGATGGCCCAATCTCTCTGGCTTTGACTATCTGTGGTTTCATTTTGAATTCTGCCAGGGGTCTTCTTTTCAGAAAGTCCAATAGCACTTTCAATTGGCTTTCCCAATGGGGATCTTCAGTTTCTGCATTCTGGAAATGTCAGCTTGATGGAAGTTCATTTCTTTTTTCCCATTTTGGTCCAGATCTGCAATTTCTTTGGTGTAGGGCACTCAATTGTTCAACAACTATCTATTCAGCACCTACTTACTATCCACCAGGCTCTATGATAAGTATTGAGGATGCAAAGAAAAATAGGCAATAACCCCTGTTGTCTGGGAGCTCTCATTCTCTCAGGGGGAGGCATATAAGCCAAGAAGAAAATACAAAATCTATGCAAAGTAAATACAAAATAATTTGGAGCAGGAGGGCAATGGGGAAAATCGGAGAATAAGGAAATACTTAACACAAAAATACATAAATACGCATGTCAGTCTAATAGAAAGAACCATTTTCTAGAATTATTATTATTAATAAACATTTATTAAGCACCTACTATGTGCCAGGCACTGTACTAAGCTTTAGAGATACAAAGAGAGGCAAGACAGTCCCTGCCCTCAAGGAGTTTCCATTCCAATGTGGGAAGTAATTCACAAAAGGATACTGAGAAGGGGGGAAAGTAGGAAAGGTACCCTGGCCATGGGCATGATGGAGAAGTGCAGAGGGGTGGGGGGAGGAAATGATGAGTGGAAGAAATAAAATGTGGACTGAGCTTTGAAGGAATCACAGAAGGTAAAAATGAGAAAAAAGACCATTCAAGGTATGAGAAATAACACATTCATAGGCATCAAGGCAGCAGGAGAAATTTCATGTATGAGTTCATCCTATTTGGCTCCTGAGGGAGTACATGTCTAGGAAAAAATCTCTCTCAGATGAGTAGAGGTAGATTTAAGCATGTTGTAGGAGGGAATTTCCTAATTAGAAGTACCGAAAGTAAAGTGGGCTGCTTTGAGAGATAATGGATTCACTCTCCCTGGAAGTCTTAAAACAAAGCTGAAAAACTGGGAAGACTCTAGATAGGATTCTTTTCAGTTCCATTTCACATATCTGTAGTTTCCTTCCAAGCAAAGTTCAGGTGCCATCTGAATCCACCCCACTTAAGTTGTTAGTAGTCCTCTTTTTTTGAAAATTCCTTGTATTACTTTCAATTTATTTATCTGCATGCATATTACGCCAGTAGAATGGAAGTTCTATGAGGGTAGGGATTGTATTGTTTTTGTCTGTGTATCATCAGGACTTACCACCTTGAACATAATAGGATCTTAATAAATATTTCCTGAAATTTAAAAAAAAAAAAGAAATTTCATATTATCTGGAACAGTGAGTACATAATGGGAAGTAATGAGAATTCATCCTAGAAGTGAAGTTAACTTTGGGTTGGCCCTCCCTGCTCTTAGCTCTTGAGAATGAACCCCTTCCTTTGCTCCATTCCCCCCCCCCAAAGAAGTCAGAGCTTTTAAAAAATGAAATAGGGAAGACACAGGAGGCAGTGAGTTCCTGATCACCGTGGGTCTGCAAGAGAGGCTAGGTTGCCATTTGTCAGGGAAGTTGTAGGTTAGGATATTGCCTGGCACATATTAGGAACTTAATAAATGTTTGTTGATTCATTAAGGTTTCGTGTTTGAGATCCAAGGTTGGGTATAATGACCTCTGAGGTCTTGTCAAGCTCCAAGATTCTATGATTTTTGAGCTGAAGCTCTGGGGAAGAGAGGATTATGAAAAATAACTCATATTTCCACAGTACTTTTCAGGATTGAAGAGTACATTTCTCCCAATTACCCTCTGAGATAATATATCAAGGATTTATAATTTCCCCATCATGGAAACTCCCTCTGTGTGCAGGTAACCATGTTGATTGTAACTGATCTATAACTTCGTCAGGAAGTATTAGAGAGTGGCCTGAGTTTTAGAAAGGATAAGAGCCAGGATTGTGGTCACACATCTGTGTCAGAGATGATATTTGAACCAGTGTCTTTCAGACTCAAAAGTCTAACATTTTATTCACTATACTACATTGCTTCCTGAGGTAAACAGTACAGGTCTTATTATCCCCATTTTATAAATAAGAAGACTAGCCTTCAAAGAACTTAGGACTTCTCTATTATCAGTCCTATATAGATAGACTGTTTCCCATATGTGACATTTCAACTCTGACCCTGATGCTTTCAGACAGGCTGTTTCCCATGCCTGAAATGCTCTCTCTTCTAATGTTTGTCTCCTGGCCTCCCTAGATCTCTTTAAGGCTCAGCTCAAATTCTCTTAAGTGGTTGAAGAAGGATTTGAACCCAAGGACCCTGACTCCAAGTATCATGTTCTACCCACTGTCCCACATTGCTTCTTTGAAGTTATTGCTTTCTACAAAGACCCTGAAAACATTCATTTGTTTAAGTTTAGAACTATCTCTTCTAGAATAGTGACTAACACATAATAAAACTGATTTGATTGTTCTTCCATCTCCCATTCCTACAGAGAGGCTCTGGGAGAAGGAAAATGGCCCTTGGAAAATAGCAGGAATCTGATAGAAGAAAAGTTACATATTCCAGGGATCAGATAATAAATCCTTGAGCCATCACCCAGGCAGGTTGTACACACCTCTTTCTCTATCTCGTCTTCAGAAAATGTTCAGAAACCTTACTCGTTGGTGGCTAAAGCTCCATTTTTATACCTAGGGCTGGAAAGGAGGCTGCTTTGCTCCATCCTGCGAGAACTCCTGTCTGTAGCCCCAGGGCCCTTGTGCCAGATGAAACAGTATGTTCAGACCAGCCAAGCAAGTATGTTGTTAAATTTTGTCATGCCAGATGTGCTTCTAAAACATGCCTCCTTTCTTAGCTGCGAGGAGTAGCACCCCTGGTGAAAATTCAGATAAATTCTGGCATAGGAAAGTTAAGTGAGGGAGATGATGAAATAGGGTTGGCTGGAAGATGAATGTGGACTAGTTGGGCCTGCAGGGAGTGGATGAAATGCTTTTATTTGTGCTCACAATGAAGAAAATCTCTTGGAGTTTTATCGAGTCTTCTTTGAGCTGCTTAAAGGCAACAAACCACTTGGAACACAAAGATCCTGCCTTGATACCTTATGCTGAAAACGTAGCGAGGGGATTATTGATACTTGGAAGTCTATATTTTACTGTATGGAGAAATTAAGGGAAGTACAGCATCCTGTGTCAATTTAAAACAACAAGCAACATTTTATTAAACATCTATTGCAAATCAACATGTGAAGTTCTGGGAAATAAGAAAAATAAATAAATAAGGCCTTTTCTCTCTCCTCCCCTTCTTCTCCATCTATTTATCAAATACCTTCTAAGTAGAGAACACTTTAAGTATCATGGGAGACACAAAGGGAGTTATGAAGTAGTCCTGCCCTCACAGAGCTGTACTCTAAAACTTATTGCTTTTTCTACTGTTCTAGCAGCAGTAGGCAGAATAGGAGAAAAAGCAACCCAAGGGGAGAGGTTTCTTTCAGTTCCACTCAGGCAGCTGGGTAGTCTAATGAATAGAGGACTGGGCCTGCAGTAACCTTAGTTCAAATCCAACTTCAGATGCTTACTAGTAAGGCAAGTTCCTTAACCTCTTTGTGTTTCTGTTTTACCATCTGTAAAACAGGGGTAATAATTGCATGGATATCATAGAGTTTTTGTGAGAATCAAATGAGTTAAATATATATATATATATATATATATATATATATATATATATATATATATATATATATATTTAAATATGGCACTTTCCTTAAAGTTCTACACAATTACTAGCTGCTATTTATCATCATCATCATCTTTTGCAATGCATCATCAATTACATCATCAATTGCAAATGGAAAAATAATAAAAATAATTTTAAGATAATAAACCAAAAGGTCAGATTAGGTCCAGACCAGTGTATCTTTTCATGGTGGAAATCCCAGGTACTGACACAAGCTGGAAAAAGTGATTGCTAGAACAGAGTGGTCAATGTTGGCCATGTCAAAGGAGTTGATCATTTGTCTGATGCAGCCCTTCTCCCCAAAGCTCTTCTATTTGTATGTACATCCTCACCCTGCACCGACATGTTGGCAGGGTCCCAGGCCAGGGCCAAGTTGCGTGTCCCTGATTAAGTTATATAAGTAAGGAATGGGTTAAGACTCTAAGAATCTGGGGGGAAGCTGTGCCACATTTGTTAATAATTTTGATATAAAATTGAACATTATATTTCATGGGAGAGGTTAAAAAAGTGATATTAGTGTTCAGATGAGAGATAATTCTCTTTTAACTCAGAAAATGGGAGATAAAAAAGGTGGGAGGTTGAAGGCAAAGGAAACGATTTAATAGATAGGCCCCTAGAAGTGATATGTTTTCTACCATATCATATTACAGCACTCATAGGGCCAGTTTGTTCTGCTTTGCTCACAGGCTACTCTCAAAACTATTTGTTGTTTTGAACACTAGTTAATTAAAGACATCTGAAATGGGCAAATGATAACCTAAGATAGGGACCCCAATTCTCCATTCTGTGGTCCTTACTAATATTATTACATGTCTATGTTTAACATTAAGAAAACAGCATTTCTTGAAAAAATATTCTAAAATTCAAACTTTTATCCCTTCAAGATTATTAGTCCTATGAAATCAGGGTGATTTTGTAGCATTTTGCTATATTAGAGAAGTCTAGCAGTTCCTATGCAGAACCTGATTGTGAAGCCTAAGACTAGTGTTAGGCAATAATGCAAGGAGTTGTGTTTTAAATCCTGTTCCCTTTTTCCCCAGCTATCCTCCATGCTTTAAATACAAATCTATAAACACACAAAATATTCTTACATTAAATACTGGTTATAATGATGAAGAATTTTTTTGAAAAAGAAACCCTAAGTATTTCCAATAAACAGCCCATAGCCTCATCTCATTTGATTAAAAGCTTGGATATTCAGCATCTTGTTCCTGACCTTTTCTCCAAAGATGAGCATTTATATCTTGGAAACGAGTAACTGAGACTGAAGAGTGGGAGGGAATAGGAAAGAGCAGAGATAGCACCTTTCTCCAGTAGATACCTATATGGGCGGACAGATTAGGCTCTCTGAAAGCTGGCTTTGATTATATCACTTTCCCACTCAAAATGGGATTTTTTTCACTGCTCCCTATTTTTTGATAGGTAAGATTAGACTCCTTTCCTGGAATTAAATCAATTTAACTCAACAAAAAGTTTTTAAGTGCCAACTACATGTCAAGTTCTCTGGTTACAAAGATGAAAAAATGATACACTCTGCCCTCCAGGAGGGTAGAATCTAACAAAGACCCAACATGTACACAAATGGATACACGGTAGGATGTGGTGAGGGCAACAGTGATCTAGACAGTATTCTAGAAAGATTTGAGAAGAGAAGCATTCTCAAATGAGAGACTCAAGGAAGACTTCACAAGGGCATGGGCACATGAATTAGTCTTTAAAGGATCAAAGGAATACAAGTGCCTTTCTATTGTCCTATGTGTGATCTTAATTTTCATTTCTTTGGAGACCCCTGTGTTCCATGACTCACAACTATGAACCCCCAGTAGAAGACATGAAAATGATTATTTCTAAATCTTGTGGAGAAGTTGCAGTCTCCATCACAGGGGAGACTCTTCTAATTAAGGAGCTCATAGATTCCAATGAGCAATTTGAGTATTTAAAGTTCAAGGAATAGGGAAGAACCTGAGAAAATGCAGAAAGTTGGGAATGAGCATAATGAGCTCAGGGGAAAGCTGATCATTCATTTTTGGGTATAGGATTTGATGTAAAATATAGCTGGAAAGGTAGGCAAAAGCTAGCTTTCATAGGACTTTAAATGCCAGACTAAAACCTTTTTTACATCATAAGCAATAGGGGGCTAGTGCAGATTATTTTACTAAGGTAATAAGGCAATCAGACGTGAAAACATTAGGAAGATTCTATTTCAGGTCATATGAAGGATAGATTAGAGAAGAAAGGGAGTCTAGAAATCAGGAAACCTGTTACGAAGCTCTTAAACCTAAGAACCCTGATCTGTAGTGACCAAACACGATTCCAGAAGATTAATAGTGAAGTCTGCTACCTACCTCCTGGCAAACAGGTGATGGACTCAAAATGTAGGCCAAAATATGTACTTCGGGATATGGCCAGTATGGGAAATTTATATTGTTTGATTGACTCCTCATATTCATTAGACGATTTTTTTTCTGATTTAGGAGTAGACATAAGGTAACAAGGGGCTTAGGGCTAGGACAATCAAAAAAGGAAGGAAGAAAATAGAATAATGGAATTTTTTAAATGTGTAAAAGAAAACAGAATGACCAAAAAACATCACAGAAAAGCAGGTCAGTTTTGAAAATTAACATGTTGAATTTGTTATATGCTTTAAAAGAAATCCAACCTCTACATAATAAGAGATTCTCAGATCAATCTGCAATATTATTTTAGTGTTATAAGCAAATGTTCATTTTATTTAGTATTTATCCTAAAAAAGTATTTATTATTTAATGATATTCTTATTATAGTCAAGGAAAGAGATGATGAGAGTCTATGATAGTATGGTAGCATTGTAAGTAGAGAGCAGAAAATGGGTGTTTAAGGCTATGGGGTTTAAGACTACAGAATTGGCAAGACTTGGCACCTCCACACCCTGCCCCTAACCCACCTTCTCAGGGTGATCTCTACTACCATGATATTTGAACCCTTTCATGCCAAAAACAAATGAGGACTGTGAGCTATATATTCATTCACATTATGTAGCATTTTAAGGTTTGCTCACACCCACCAAGTGCCTCTCCAGTTTCCTGTCAGTGATATTTATTTTCAGTTCTTCTGCTGGTGTTACATAGCTGTTACCCATTGCGTAACTGTGAGACTTGGAACACAAGGATCATCAAGCACCTGAGAATGAAGATGGCACAGAGGGCAATGGAGAGGTGCAAAGTGGGAAGCAGGCTACAGTCTAAAACTAATAGGAAACTTTGAGGGATGGGGATCAAGGATATTAACGGAGAAATGTGTAGTCTAAAATGAAGATAGGTGAGGGATAAAAGGTAGACTCCTATATTCTCCTTGTGATGTTAAGATAAAGTAGGGTAGATCTCCAACATATTGGGTTGATCTCCTATAATTAACTTATAGGACAACATGGAAAACAGTCATGTAGGCTGGTCAGGCATGGATGGGTGGGAGTCTGACTCATTCATTCAATCAATAAATAAGCCTTTATTTAGTATCTATTTTATGTCAGACGCTGTTACGTGCTGGGGAAGCAAGTACAAAGAGTGAAGCAGTCCATACTCCCAGGAAGCTCACATTATAATAGGGTAAGACATTGTGTATATCTGTACACACATATACACATAGAATAAATCAAAACAAACATAAAGCCATTAAAAAGAAGTTTGAGAGGGAGAATATTAGCAACTAGGAGGAGAAGAGGGATTTGGAAAGGCTTCATGCTGAAGATGGTACCTGAGGTTCATCTTAAAGGAAGAGTTCGTGCTAAGCATAAGAGACAACCAGTGTAAATGCAAGGGAGATAGGGGATGGGAGATAGTGTGTTGTGTGTGGAGAATCAAGAAAACACCAGTTTGGCTGCTGTGTTGCACAGTATGAGAAGGTAAGTAATTTCTAATGAGGCTGGAAAGATATATTGGCACAGGGTTCTAGAGGGACCATCACTGCAGGAGAGGAACGTGCAAATTAATGTGATCATAGAACCATTTGAGCACTTTGGTTCTTTACGGATTGCAAAGTGTTTCACCAAATGTACCTCATTTGATCCTCACAGCAACCTTATGAGGAAGATTCTATTATTGTCTATTTTATAGGCTGAGCAATTGAAGTTTATAGAGGTTATGACTTATGCATGATCACTTGTGTGATTTAGGGGTTTTAGTGTCTGGTCTTCCAGATTCTGTTTAGTGTTCTATCTGCCACCATATCATGTTCAGTTTAATGATTCTATAGACTTTTATGGAACAGGGTACTGAGTTAAATACTTAGAGGGAGGTACAACTAAGTCATGGTCCTTATCCTCAAAAGACTTACAAATTACTTAGGGGAATGGATGGTGGGGGGCAGAATAAATCATGGGTAGAGGAGACATTGATGAAGGGGAAGGAGTGAAGTATGACTCAGAAGTTTGAGCTTGAGTGACTAAGAGACTTATGGTTGACAATTTAATAGGAATAGGAATGTTCAGAAAATGAACAGATTTTGTTAGGGAAAAGATAAAGTTCAGTTTGGGACATTTCATTGTTTTGCATTATTTGTTTATGCTGTTATTTGACTTGTCATATATATAGTGTTTTTTACCCCCAGCTAAACAGTAAACTCTTTGAGGAAAGTGACTAAGTCACTCTGTGCTCCCCACAGCACCTAGTGTAACGCCTTGCAAATAGTAGAGAAAAAAGTTAGAGGTGGAATGGACTTTAAAATATAAAATGTTGGAACTAGGAAGAACTTTAGAACATGGAATTTCTGACCTGAGAGAAAGGTTTGAAGTCACCTATTTTGGAACCTTGATTTTACAGATAAGAGCCAGGGAAGTGGAGGCAATTGCTAAAGTCAGTCACAAACCTATATAGTGGGAGAGACAAAACTTTAATAAAGATCTTCTGACTCATACTCTAGTCTTCTCCTCATTTTCCCCAGCTACATCCTTAGACACTCAATGATTCTCAAGAAATTTCAAGTTTGTAGTGGTCCATATTTGCTTTGTCTATGTAGATGGTCTTTTGTGGGGGAAGCAGTGATGTATGGGGGTACAGGTTGGTGATTACATTGATATATAGAAGTATCTGTGAGGAAAATGCCATTATCTGTCAATGTGGATTGGCAATCATTCTACAATATATGATCTTAGAAAGGTCCCTGGGGCTATGTCAGTTTATATACCTATTTCAGAATTATATACAGTATATGCCAGAGAGGAGATGGTCTTTGAGAAGTGCTTTGATCAAAAAGTTAATCATTCTGAGCTTAGACAAAAACTTAAGTTTTAAATCTTTAAAAATAAAAAAAAAATGATTTCCCAAAAGCTAAGTTCTGACCAAGGGCCCCCTAAATATCAATGACTCTCTATTATCCCCATTATTGAATATAAACTTGTTTGGAATTTAAATTTCTTTCCAACCTTCCTATTGTTCCACACTTCTCACACATTACTTTCATCTGAGAGCTATAAGGTCTACTTTTCCTGGACAGTATTCCTGGACAATACAACATTCATTGTATTCTTCCCAAACTCACATCTCCACCTTTTATTTTTCCGTGGATCGTCATCCTTCAGTTCACCTTGTTTGTCTTTGATTCTTCCCTCTTTTCACGCATATTCAATCAGTGGCCAAATCTTGTTGATTCTTTCTCTACCATATAGCTCTCATTAGTCTGGGCCCTGATTCTCTCTCATCTTTTGTACTCATTATACTCCATTCCGAGAATGTGCTTTCTCTTCTTCTCAGTCTTTTAAAATCTATTGCTTCCTTCAAAACTCAGTTCAAATCCCACCTTCTGTGGGAAGCCTTTTCCAGTTCTACCAGCTGTTAGTGACATCTTCTCTAAAGTAACTTTCTATTGACCCCGTATGAAAGTTTCTTGTATGCCTATTTATGTATATGTTGTTTCTCCCATTAGAATGTAAGCTCCTTGAAAGCAGGAACTGTGATGTTTTCTTTGGATCCTCAAAGCTAGTGCCTGACACATAAGTGCTTAATAAATATTGAGTGAATGATGGTTGATTAATTAGGTCCTCAGAAAACAGAAGCTGTTTATTACTGACCCAAAATTTGAAGATTTTGCTGCCTGGGAAAATGTTCTAGAGCTCATACTCCACTGACAGAGTCCTCTAGAACCTACATAGCATGAGGAAGCATCAAAGAAGAGATTAAGTGACGGAATAATAATTCATAAACTTATCTAGTGCTATAAGTTCCACAAAGCACTTTCCTCAATGCTCCATTGCAGTCCTTGACAGGGAAAACATTCTTATTTTATAAATGAGGAATCAGAGGCCCGAGAAATGAAATTATTTTCCCAGAGTCACAAGGCTCAGCTGATGGAGGAGTGGATTCAATAGGAAGGCCAACTTCTCAGATGTCTTTTTTTTCTTTTGTTTACAGAGACCTTATGAAATCCATTCAGCCACCCCAATTGATGAGATCCTCAACATGTTCAAAGTAGAACGAATTCACTACTCCTCTACATGGTGTAAAGGAATGGTGGCATTATTGAAAAAGGTAAGGGAGGGGAGATTTACAAGGACTCAGGACCAGGCTCAGTCTCTGGAAGTCCAAAGTTCCAGGACTCCTCTATGGGCCTGATAAACTAGAAGCCCCTAGTCATCTTTATTCCCCACTTCACAGACTTACTTTCTACCACCTGTTAGACTAGCCAACTTTGATTGATAGAATTTTTTAAATTATTAAATAAATTAAGTTTATTAAATTTATTTATTAAAATTAAAATTTATATTTTTATAAAATTAAATTTATTTAGTATAAATTATTAAGTACTGTTATGTTCAAAATACTTCTAGGTACTAAAGATACAAAAATGAATGAAAAATAGTTTATATATATATATATATATACATATATGAACTTTTATTATACAGGGGATGAATGGGTGGGGTACAACTTATGACTAAATAAGTGTTTATATATGCATATATACACATCTACATATATATGCGGGGGTGCATGTATGCTATTTTGGAGGAACAACGGAGCCCTGCCAATTAAAGGGTTCAAGAAAGGCATTGAAGGTAGGTAGGGGTTTCTAAATAGCCAAGGCAAGATACAGGGGACAGTTTCAGCAGAGATATTCAGGCAGGCTATAGACATCTGACTTTGGAGAACAGCAAGTTATTAGTTGGCTTGAAAACAGAGTGGTTAAAAAGGAGTAATATACAATGGCCCTGGAAAAGTAGGCTTGAGTCAGATGGTAATTGGCATGAAATATCAAACTGAGGAATTTGTATTTTTCATTGAGGAACTAAGAATGCCAGAAGGTCATTGAACAGGGGAGGGACATAATCAGTCTGGAGCTCTAAGAAAATTATTTTGTCAGCTCTGTAGAATGTAGATTGGGAGGGGAAGCGAGTAATAGAAGTCTAGAAGCTGGGAATCTAATGAGGAGACCCTTATAATTGTCAAGAAGAGAGGCAATAAGGGTCTGAACTAGGGTGGTGACTGTGGGAGTATACAGAAGGGGACTAAAGAATGATGTATTGTAGAGATAGATTCAACAAGACTGATTGGATATGGGGCGAGTTGAGGGAAAGGACAGCTGGAGGTTGTAAATGGAGGAGAATGGGAGGAGGATGAGAGTGTCAACCGAAAAAGAAAAGAAGGAGGTGTGAGTTTGGGGGAAGATAACAAATTCTGTCCTGGGCAGGTCAACTTTCAGACATATACAGGACAGCCAGTTGGGGATATGCCACATGCTAGTGATAAGAAGAGACTAGAGGACAGGGGAAAGAATAGGGCTCTCCATAGCTCTTAGAATTATCTGCATGCCTGTTCAACCCAGAGAAGCTGATTAGATCACTAAGAGAGAAAAGGTGATTCAGGAGGGAGCGCTGGAGTATACCCACAGTCTGCCAATAAGCATTTGAGTGCCAAGAATTGTGCTAAGGTCTGAAGATACAATCACCACGCCCACCTCCCTCCCCCCCCCAAAAAATAGTCCTTGTTCTCTAGGAGTTCACAGTCAAATGGGAGGAGACAATACGCCAAAAACTATGTGCAAAGAAGCTATATGTAGGACAAATGGGACATAATCAACAGAGGCAAGGCACTAGCATTGAGGGGGATCAGAGAAAGCTTCTCATAGAAGGTGGCATTTTGGATGGAATTTGAAGCCAGGAAAGCTTGACTAGTGACTGGCAATAAAGGATGAGAACTTTATTCTATATTTAAAAGGAATAACAACTTGTACACAACAGATTTCCTCTCCCTATTCTACTAAGTTATGGAAGTGCTTGCTTTATTTCTTAAATTCAAAGTAATATAAAAATTTTAAAAAAATAAAAGAACTCTTATTAGAGATGTAATTCTTTTGTGAATTTCAAAGCTATGGGGAATACAAAATCCCTTTTTGAATTTGTACCTAGGGAGAAAGGAAATGCTGTGGAAATGTCTGCAAACAAACAAAAAAAAACTTTAGTTCTTTATTTTTGAGCTCTTTTGCATACTTTAGCCAAGTGAACCATACTAGCCTACTTTTCTATAGAATTTTATAGTTACAAAGCACTTTAATGTATGAAGTGGATAATTACAAATATTATTATACACATTTTTTTTCAGATTATAATGCATACTTATGCAGCTGCTAATGTGTACAGTACGCACTATGCTGAGAACTTGGGAAGATGCAAAGTTTAGATAGGACTTGGTACTTATCTTGATGAAACTTGTAATTTATTAGGAAGATAGAACAGCAATCTCTTTTCTTCACTACATGGATTCTGAGGGGAAAATCATAAAGGGCTGGGAGGCAAAGAAAGTTTCAGGAAGGAAGTGGCATCTATGATGAACTTGAAAGGATGAATAAGAATTTGGCGGAGACCTGGGAAAGACTTTAATTTAGAAAGGCCAAGGTCACCCACTGCATCCTGGGCCATTACCAATCATCTTGACTTTTTTCTTGCCCCTGGGCTTTGATGACTCTGGAGGAGAGAGTGAGGCTGATGGCTTTGTACAGCTCTGCCTCACTTAAATCCAATTCACTTGCAAATCAAGACATCACCTTTGTGATGTCACTGGTCCTCTTTGAGAACAAAGGATGAGTAACAAAAAGACTTTAGCAGGCAATGAGTAAGAGGGCAGACATAACAGGCAGGGGTAATAGCATACACCTTGGAACAGATGTGGAAAAATACAGAGAGACAGAGAAGAGACCAGTTTGTGTGAAGGAGGAATAATATAAAATGAATGGAGAAAGGCAGGGTTATAGTGGCTTATGGAGGGTTTTGAATTCCAGGAAAAGGAGTTTGAACTTTACTTGGTAGGTAACAGGGAAAAAGTGGAAGAGTTTTTGTTTGTCTGGTTTTTTTTTTTGGTTTGTTTGTTTAGTTTTGTTTAGCAAAGAAAGCTTAGAAAGTACATGGGATTTGCTTGTGGTCACAGAGCTCTTAGTGACAGTCAGGACTTGATCTTCAATCTTTTGAATCTATCTGGGGCTCTCTCTTCCATATCACACCTGCTGTTGGTGAAAAGGTAATGTTTAGATACCTATTTTTTAAAAAGGTATTGTACTAGATAATTCATCTCTAAGCTCCCTTTTAGGTCTACATTTTTTTTAAATTATTTTTTTAAACTCTGGGATCATGGAATGTGGAGCTAAAAGAGATTAGTATAACCCCTGAATTTTGCAAATGAGGGTATTGTGATCTGACCAGTTTAAATGACTTGCTCAAGGTCACCCAGACAGTAAATGGCAGAGCTAGGAAGAAAACACTGCTCTTTTATTTTTTGACTCAGTTTTGGTTTGCTCATAAAATTATACAGCTTGATTTAGCAAATATCAAAGTTTGGCTAATTTAGACAAAATTAATGACTTTTTTTTCTAAAACATATTTTGAATTAGTTACAAATTAAGACACAAGCTGCTGTCCTTTAAAGTATCTCTTAATTTTTTTCCAATTTTTAAGAAATAGAGAAAAATTGCAGAATAGAAAAAAAAAACCCAAGTGTAATAATAGGGAAAAGAAGATTATTTTGTTGTCTGCCCTGGGTCCTCCACCTCACCAATCAGGCACCAAAAGTTCTCCTTTTGAAGAAGAGTGAAAAAAAAGCTAGGAGAGGAATTATGTTCTGTTCTTTTAATCTCTCTGACTGTCACAGAAGGCTGCTTCTCCATTACATTTTCTTGTATTCTCAAGTAATGCTGAAATCTCAGAACATTTTGTCTCAGTGTGATGAGCCACACAGCTTATCAAAAACCACCTGAACCTCCTCTTGGCTTGCAGTTCCTATTAATGACACCAGGCTTGTGGCTCTGGGGGCCCTTTGGACTGCTCCCTCTTCCCCATCTCTTATTTCCAAGTCATATCAGTGACCTTGGCAGTATCTCTCTCATTTGTTGCTACTTCTTCACGATTCCAACTAAACTAGGGATGAGGACAGAGCTGTAACTTCATTAGTCTAGGGAAATGCAAGATGAGAAAACTTCCTCTGGTAATATAAACTGAAACCTTTTTGTGAAATTTAGAGAGTTGCCTAGAGCATTTAGAGGTTATGTGACTTGCCCAGGGTCCCTGAGCCAGTATGCCTCAGAGACAGGATTTGGACTGAGGTTCTGCTGATTCAGATATCATCTCTCTATGTGTCAGGCTGCTTTATTGTTCCCATTGATGCTACCTTAACTTTGGAGTCAGGAATGAAAGCCTGGCTAGCTACATTCTAGCTCTGACCCTTATGTGCTATATGTTCATGTGAAAATCTCTTAATCGAAATGACATAGATTGAATTGGCTCAGAAATCATCTCTCTACTCATTATGCAGCATTATCTTACTGATACTATATCAGTAACCTGGGACCAGGAAGATCTAATCCTGCCATTTATTGGCATGAGCAAGCCACTTAACCATATTATCTTAGAAGCAAAGATATAGACCTAGAAGGGATCTTAGAGGCCATCAAGTCCAACCCCCTTATTGTACAGGTGAGGAAACTGAGACACAGTGAAATTAAGTGACTTGCCCAGGGTTACACAGCTAGTAAATATCTGAGGTGTAATTCAAACCCTGATCTTTCTGACTTCACGTCCAGTGCCCTAGCCACTATGTGATAAATACTACCTTCTGAAAATTAGCTAGGTGGTATATAGTCCAGAAGACCTGAGTTCAGACACTTAAAACTATGTGCAGTTGGGCAAGTCACTTAACCTGTGGTTGGTTCAGTTTCCTAAAAGGGATAATAATAGTACTTGCCTCCCAGGGTTATAAGGATCAAATGAGATGATATTTGTAAAACATGTTGCCGATGTGAAAGTACTACATAAATGCTCTTATTATTTATTCATCTATAAAATGGGATAATAATAGCTATAATAATTACTTTGGTGTAGTGAGTCTTAAGATGGAATGCATAGTATTTTAAAAGGTTGTGATATTATTTTTATGGGGAAAATGATGATTTCATTTCATAATTATAGTGAACTTCCAATGAGGAAATTCCCTCTATCAACATAGAGTGGCATCTCTTTTTGCAACTTAAACAATTGCTTTGGGACATTGAGCAACTTGGCCAAGATAGTAAGGTGTGTTTTGAGAGGCAAAATTGGAACCTAGGACTTCCCAACTCAAAAACTATCTGCTTATCCAAACTATCTCTGAAAGTACTATGTAAAGTCAGATGGTAGTAATGGTCATGGTGGAGATTGAGCAGGAAGAGGAGAAGGAAGTATACTATTTACCTTGGAGATCTCATCAGCTCCCGTGGTTTCAATTATTATCTCTATCTCAATGATGTCCAGATCTATTTGTCCAGTCCAAACTCCCCAGTCTCCAGAATTACATCTTCAGTTGCATATCAGACACTTCCAACTGGACATTCTATAGCCTTGTTGTTACTCATGCAGTCTGTCCCATCCCTCAATTCTGAGTACTTTCATTGACTGTTCCCCATGCCTGGAAAAGTCTAACTCTTCATCTCTACTTCCTGGCTTCCTTTAAGTACCAACTAAAACCATACCTTCTAATGGAAGCCTTTCCTGATCTGCTTTAACTCTAGTGCCTTTCCTCCCTTAATTATATACAATTTTCTTGTTTTTATCTTGTTTTTATATAATTGTTTATATGTTGTCTCCCCAACTAAACTGTGTATGGACTCCTTAAGAATGGGGTCATCTTTTATTTTTCTTTGTATTCCCAGCACTTAGCACAATGACTGGCACACAGTAGGTACTTATTGATTGACTGATGGATTTGCTTTATAACTTTCTGGGTTTCTCTTTTTTGTGTTTCAGTTTCCCGATCTGCTAATTGGGCTGATCTTATTTCCTATTGAGGCAAGATGAATTTCTCAGAGCATGTAGACCATCTCAGAGAGAGGGATCTAGATTAATACAGAGCTATAATATAATGATTACTTTAGTCCCTTAAATGTTAGAATTCTTGTCAGACTTTGAACTTGTTAAACATACGAAGTGCAGGAAATCTTTTCTTTTTCTGTTTTGAAATCACAGCTTCTCACAAAAGACCCTGAAAGTCGTCTTTCCAGCCTTGTAGATATTCAAAGCTCTCCATATTTAGCTGACATGAACTGGGATGCCGTTCTGGAGAAGGCGATGACACCAGGTTTTGTTCCAAATGTGAGTTGATATTCCATTGTATCCCTCATCCCAAATATCCCTTCCATTTTTCCACGTATGATTCAGTACACTATGTGGTTAGTTCTCCCTTAAGCTTTCTAGACTTTTGGAATCATAATATCACAGCCATAACAGCACCTCAGAAGTCACTTCATTTAACCAGTACCTGAAAAAGTCGAATTGCCTGTATAGCAGCACCCCTGTAAAGTAATTATCCAGCTTCTGCTTGAAAACTTTCTGTGACAGGGAATTCATTACATTTAAGGCAACCAAGTCTACTTTGCAACAGCTCCAATTACTAGGAAGATCTTCCTTATATGGATATGAAATGTACTTCTATGCAATTTCCATCCATTGTTCTACTATTGCCCTTCAGGGTTTATAAGCTTAAGTCTAATGTCTCTTGCCCTTGATAGACTTTCAAAGATTTAAAGACTGTGATTGATTTCAACAGACATTTATCAAGCATCTGAAATGTTCACAGCAAGAGAAAAAGTACAATCATGAATAGGAAACTGGTTTTAGAGTCAGGAAGATTTGGATTCAAATTCTGCCTTTGATACAGACTGAATGCGTGAAAGGAGTTACATAATCTCTCAGTGCCCCCAAGTAACTCTCTAAGACTTTAAATTGAAGAAAAGTAACTAATCTGCCTGGATAGAGGAAATTTCTCCAATAAGAGTTCCAGGAAAGGAGAAGAGAGAAGAAAAGAAGGTAGGAGAGGAGATGAAAAGAAAAAGGGGGAAAGAGGAAAAGAGGAAAGGGAAAAAAGCAAAAGGGGGAAAGGTCAAAAGGGGGAAAGCAGAAAAGGGAAAAGGGGGAAGAGGAAAGAGAAGAAAAAGAAAAGGGAGCCAGGCAAAGGTAAGGGGAAAGGAAAAGGAAAAACTAGAGAAAGGGAAAAGACAAAGGCAAGGCAAATAAGGCAAGAAATTTTTTAAAAATAAGTACAAATGGAGATGTAAAAATGCATGACAGTCTTTTTCTAGACTAAGCAAACCTTTCTAGACTAAGCAAAACCTCTTCATAGCAAACCTCATATGGCATGGTTTCAAATACCCTCACCATCCATTTACTTTCCTCTAGTAATGATCCATCTTGTCAATGCCTTTCCTATAATCTGGAATCTAAGGCTAAACACAATAGTCCAGACACAATCTATCCAAAATAGGGAACAACAGGATTATAATACCTCCACTATTTGCATATGATGGTTCTATTGATATAGACTAACCTTTCATAAACTTTGGGGTTGTCCAATCACTTTTGACTCATATTGAGAATGCAGCCTACTTGCAAACATAGAACTCATTCTCTCAACATTTGTCCGCCATTTAAAATCCATTTGGACCTGGTTGATTAGGATGGATGGAGAGCTTTACTTCTGTAATGGGGTCACCTGGTTTCTCTTTGGCTGCTTTTTGTCTTTTGTGATCACAAATGATCTTCAATGAAAGTCAGCTCTTTTGAAACCTTTGAGAAACCTGATCTGCAAATGAGAATTTGGTCAGTAATGGTTTTATTTATTATCATTCTTATCACACCCTGTTAGAGCTGGAAAGGACCGTAAGTTTGGGGTACATTTCAAAGCTTTTTGGAACCTTAAAACAAAGCATACTATGGTACAGTGGCAAGAATATTGAATTTGGATTAAGCAGAACAACTTAGTTTGAGTCTCAACTCTGCTACTTAGCTGCGTGACCTTGGGCAAATAATTTCACTTCTCTGACCCTTAGTTCCCTAGGTGTAAAATGAAGAGTTTGTATTTAAATGACTTCTTACAGTTTTTTTCCTAGCTCTAATCTATGATCCTAAGAAGACAGCATATTGGAATTAGAAAGGACATTAGAAGAAGAAAAACAACAAAATGTGAGACCTAGAGTGAACCTTAGAACATAAAATGTTAGAGCTTAAAGGAACCTTAGAACATAAAAGAAATGGGTTGTTGGAAGTGGAAGGGTCTTTAGATATTATCTATTAATGGATCCTTCACTTTACAGATGAATAAACTGACCTTCAGAGATGCCACAGTGATTTACCCGTGGGCAGCCAGGGTGTGAATAGCAGAATTAAGTTGTTCGGTTACCTAACAATTCCTATGTCACTTTCTATTTTCCTGGTGTTATTCTTTTTCCTGAAGCTCTTGTTTTCAAAACAGACATTCCATAAGAATCTAGTTGTGTTTTGTTTTTTTTTGATTTGTTTGTTTTTTTGTAATGAAAACTGGTTTGGCAATCGATAATTGCTCTGCAAATGTCTGGAGTCAGTGCTGGAAGGGACCTTAGCTATGTGATTCAACCCCTTATTTTACATACAAAGAAACTGAGACTGAAAGTTGTCAAATGATTTGTTCCAAATTAGAGACAATATTGGTAGGATCATTTGAGTATATAGGAGTGTAGATTTAGAGTTGGAAGGATACTTATAGGTCTAATGATATCCCACCCCAGTTATGATAAATTAAGAAATTTGTTGTTTAGTTGTTTTTCAGTCTTGTCTGACTCTCTGTGACTCCATTTAGGGTCTTCTTGACAAAAATACCAGAGTGGTTTTCCATTTCCTTCCCCAGCTCATTTTACAAATGAGGAAACTGAGGAAAACAGGGTTAAGTAACTTGCCCAGGGTCACACAGCTAGTAAGTGTTTGAGATCAGAGTTGAACTCAATAAGAGGAGCCATTCTGATTCCAGGCTCAGCACTCTATCCATTGCACCACTTAGAAATTTAGATGAAGTTATATTTTCTGGTCTAATTAGGGCTAGGACTTAAGCCCAAATCTTTTAATTCCAAATCATCTATATTTTCTATTGCATGACCAAGGGGGAAAGGATATCAAAGGGCTAAGGAAGAAAATGGTAATGATACGGTTGGAGGGAAAGTTCATGAGCCAAAGCATAGACTTGGGAGAATTGAAGTCCTTCTGGGCGTGGGAGTGTAGTGGGGATGGGGTGGGAGTGAGGAGATGAGCCATGAATGAGAGATCAAATGTCAGATAAAATTCAAATCTTGCCTCAGACACTTGTCACTCTGAGCGAGACACTTAATCTTTGATAGCTTCAATATTTCTCATCTGTAAAATCAGAAGAAGAATAATGCCGACCTCAAAGGGTTGGTATGAGGATCAAATGAGATAAATGGCTTTGCTAGCCTTCCAGTGCTATATAAATGTTAAATATGGTGTTGCTGTTGGAGCTGCTGTTGTTATGATCATCCCTGTTATTTATAGGGTTTAGAGGAAGATAGAGCTGGAAAGGTAGGTTGAGGCACATTCAAAGATATATAAATGGCCACTAAGTTGTGCAGTGTATAGAGCACTAGATGTGGAATCAAGAAGACCTGAATTCAAGTCTAACCTAAGACACTGGCTGTGTGACCCTGAGAAAGTCATTTAACATCTCCTGGTCTCAATTTCCTCACCTGTAAAACGGGGATGATAAAAGCCTGTAGATTATGAAACTTATGAGAATATGATGAGGTAACATATGTAAAGTGATTTGCAACCTTAAAAATGCCGTATAAATGGTAGCTATTATGACAATGATTATTAGTGGTCCTGGTATCCCAGTAAAGGAATTTCTTGCTTTTCTCATAGTTTCCAATTTTTCTCTGGTGGGCTTTCCTTTTTTTTTTTTTTTCGGTCAATAGTATTTTTTCCAATTATTTTTAAAGATAGTTTTCAACATTCATTTTCCACAAGAGTTCCAAATTTTTTCTCCCTCCCTCCTGCCCATCTCCACCTCCCCAAGATGGCAAGCAATTTGATATAGGTTATACATATGTGATAATGCAAAAATATTTCCACATTAGAAACAGAACAAAAGGGAAAAACATAAAAATGAAATAATAAAAAATGTGAGAATAGTGTGCTTCAATCTGCATTCAGGCTCCATAGTTCTTTCTCTAGATGTGGATAGCATTTTCCATAATGAGTCTTTTGGAATTGCCTTGGATCATTGTATGGCTGGGAATAGCTAAGTCAGTCATAGCTGATTATCACACAATGTTGCTGTTACTATATACAATGTTCTTCTAGCTCAGCTCACTTCACTCAGCATCAGTTCATGTAAGTATTTATAGGTTTTTCTGAAATCTGCTTGCTCATCATTTCTCATAGCACAATAATATTCCATTACATTCACATACCACAGCTTATTCAACCATTCCCCAAGTGATGGGCATTCCCTCAATTTTCAATCCTTGGACACCACAAAAAAGTGCTGCTATAAATATTTTTGTACATGTAGGTCCTTTTCCTCTTTTTATGACTTCTTTGGGATACAGAATTAGTAGTGGTATTCCTGGATCGAAGGGTATACACAGTTTTATAACACTTTAGACATAGTTTCAAATTGCTCTCCAGAATGTTGGATCAGTTTACAACTTTACCAATAATGCATTAGTGTTCCAGTTTTCCCACATCTTCTCCAACATTTGTCATTTAACTTTATCTGTCATTTAACTAATCAATAGCGATTTAGGACATTCTTCTATATGACTTCAGAGAGCTTTAATTTCTTCAACTGAAACCTGCCTGTTCATATTCTTTGACCATTTATCAATTGGGGAATGACTTGTACTCTTATAAGTTTGACTCAGTTCTCTATGTATTTGAGAAATGAGACTTGTACAAGAAACACTGGCTGTAAAAAATTTTCTCTTCTTTCTGCTTTCGTTCTCATCTTGGTTGTGTTGGTGTTGCTTGTACAAAACTTTTTAAATTTAATATAATCAAAATTATCAATTTTGCATTCCATAATGATACCATTAGCAAATTAGGAGAACAAGGAGTAGTTTACTTGCCACTTCTTACCTTCTCACTCTGGGAGCAGAGGCTGGACCATGCTCTCGGTCCCCCTGTTCCCTCAAAGTCCACGTTGACCTTCTACTTTGCCTTTGGCATTTATGGGTTGATAATTCTGGAAACCACCACAGTTGCCAGTGATTTACTCTTGCAGAGTTCACTCCAGCCACTGCTGGTCAGTGGTCTCCCTGGGGCTAAAACCACAGGCTCACAATGCTGGGCTTGGCTCCCAGCATTCTGAAATGGACACTTCCTGCCATCCTACCACGCTGCCTTCAGAGGGAGATTTGTTTCTATCTGTCGCTTTGTGGGTTCTGTAGCTCTAAAGTTTGTTTAGAGTCATATTTTATAGGTATATAAGATGATTATGGGAGAGCTCACAGAGTTTTCCTGCTTCTATGCTGCCATCTTGACCCCCTCTTCCCCTGCTCCTAATTATTATTTAAATTTCCTCTTCATTTGTGGTGAATTTATCCTTTTCATTTTTGATGCTGGTGATTTGGTTTTCTTTTTTTTTTTAAATCAAATTAACCAAAGATATCTATTTTATTGATTTTTTTTCATAAAACCAGCTCTTAGTTTTATTTATTATTTCAATAGTTTTCTTACTTTCAATGTTATTAATCTCTTCTTTGATTTTCAGAATGACTAATTTGATATTTAAAGGTGGATTTTTAATTCATTCTTTTTCAGCTTTTTAAATTGCATACCCAATTAATTGATCTTCTCTTTCTCTATTTTACTCATGTAAGCACTTAGAGATATAAAATGTCCCATAAGCCCTACTTTGGAGCATCTCATAAATTTTGGCAGGTTTCATTTTCGTCATCCTCTTTGATGAAATTGCTGATTGTTTCTGTGATTTGTTGTTTGGTTCACTCATTCTTTAGGATTTGATTACTTAGTTTCCAATTAATTTTTAATCTCTCTTTCCATGGACCTTTATTAAATGCAATTTTTATTTCATCATGATCTGAAAGGATGAATTTAATATATTTGTCTTTCTGAATTGGATTGTGAGGTTTTTGTGTCCTAACGCATGGTCAATTTTTGTGTAGGTGCAATGTACCTCTAAGAAAATATGTGTATTCCTTTCTAACCCCATTCTGTTTTCCCCAGAGGTCTATCATATCTAACTTTTCTAATATTCTGTTTATCCTCTTAACTTCTTACTTGTTTATTTTGTAGTTACATTTATCTAGCTCTGAGAGGGCAAGGTTGAAGTCCCCTACTAGTATAGTTTTGCTATCTAATTCTTCTTGTAATGCATTTATCTTCTCCTATAAGAATCTGGATGCTACAATACTTGGTACATATATGTTTGGTACTGATATTACTTCATTGTCTAGAAAACCTTTTAGCCAGATGTAGTTTCCTTCCTTGTCTCTTTGAATTAGATCTATTTTTGCTTTTGCTTTGTCTGAGACAGAATTGCTACCCCTGCTTTTTTTTTAATACTTTAACTGAAGCATAATATATTCTACACCAGCCTTTTACCTTTACTCTCTGTGTATCTCTCTGATACAAACGTATTTCTTGTAGATACCATATTGTAGAATTCTGGTTTTTCATTCACTCTGCTATTTGCTTTTGTTTTATGGGAGACTTTATTCCATTCACATTAACACTTATGATTACTAATTGTGTATTTCCCTACATCCTATTTCCTAACTTTTTATACTTTTCTCTCTTCTTTCACCCTCTCCCTTAACCAGTGTTTTGTTTCTAACCTTTGCCCCCCCAAATCTGCCCTCCCTACTATCAGCCCCCTCCCTATCTTTCCCCTTTCCCTTCCTACTTCTGCCCTCCCTTCTGCCCTCCATTTCATTAGCCCCCTCCTCCATTTTCTTTACCATTTTGCCTTCTACTTCCCTATAGGGTGTGATAGGTTTCTTTACTCAACTGAGTGTGTATGTTATTCCCTCTTTGAGCCAAATATGATGAGAGTAAGTTTTAAACAATGCTCACCCACTCCCTTTTTCCCCTCTACTATAATAGGTTTTTCAT
The DNA here is from genome assembly GCA_028627135.1 of Pseudochirops cupreus. Classification (NCBI taxonomy): domain Eukaryota; kingdom Metazoa; phylum Chordata; class Mammalia; order Diprotodontia; family Pseudocheiridae; genus Pseudochirops; species Pseudochirops cupreus. The sequence continues at coordinate 65,669,011 of CM053583.1, read as the reverse complement.
ACCTCTTTAGGTGATATAATTTACCCTGTTCTGCCTCCCCTTTTCCTCTTCTCCCAGTACAATCATTTTTTTTTACTCCTTAATTATTTTTTATCATCACATCAAAGTCAACTTATACCCACACTCTCTTTATAAGTATACTCCTTTTAACTGTCCTAATAGAGATATTGTTCTTTAGAGTTATAGGTATCATCTTCCTATGTAGGCATGTAAAGAGCTTAACTTTATTAAATACCATGTTTTTTTTTCTTTCCTGTTTACCTTCTCATACTTCTTTTGAGTCTTGTATTTGAACATCAAATTTTCTATTAAACTCTGAGCTTTTCATCAGGAAAATTTGAAAGTCCTTTATTTCATTGAATATTCATCTTCTCCCCTTAAAGATTATGTTCAATTTTGCTGAGTAGTTGATTTTTGGTTGTAATCCATGCTCTTTTGCCTTCTGGAAAGTCATATTCCAACCCTCCAGTCCTTGAACAGAGAAGCTACTAAATCCTGTGTAATTTTAACCAGGGCTTCTTGATACCGGCTTTCTTTTCTTTCTGCCTGCTTGTAATATTATCTCCTTGACCTGATAGTTCTGGAATTTGGTTACAATATTACTTGGAGTTTTCATTTTGGGATCTGTTTCAAGAAGTGATCAGTGGGTTCTTTCAATGACTGGTTTATCCTCTGGTTCTAGGATATCAGGGCAGTTTTCCTTGATAATTTCTTGAAAAGATGCTGTCCAGGCTCCTTTTTCGAACATGGCTTTCAGGCAGTCCAGTAATTCTTAAATTATCTCTCCTGGATCTGTTTTTCATTTCACATGTATTTCCAATGAAGTATTTTACATTTTCTTCTATTTTTTCATTTTTTTTATTTTGTTCAACTGATTCTTGATGTCTAATAGCGTCATCAGCATCCACTTGGCCAATTCTCATTTTCAGGTAATTATTTTGTTTAGATATCTTTTATTTCTTGTTTTCCATTTGGCCAATTCTACTTTTAAAGGAGTTGTTTTCTTCTGTGGATATTTTTTTCCAATTTGGCCAATTCTGTTTTTTAAGGACTTGTTTTCTTTAGTAAATTTTTTGTGTTTCCTTTTCCAAGCTATTGACTTTTTTCATAATTCTCTTGAATAACTCTCATTTATTTGCCCGATTTTTCTTCTACCTCTCTTACTTGATTTTTAAAATGCTTTTTAAGCTCTTCCAAGAAGACTTGTGAGGTTCGACACCAATTCATATTTCCTTTTGAGGCTTGCATGTAGGCCTTTTGACATTGTTGCCCTTGTCTGAGTTTGTGTTTTGATCTTCCCTAGTCAGGCTATTTTTTGTTTTTAGTTTTTTGCTCCTTTTTAAAGAAGTTAAGCCCTCCTCTGGGGGGAGGAGGGGAAGAGGGAACTGTCCCAAGCTTCTTTCACTGGGGGCCAGGGACCTGGTCACTTAGTTTCTGTGCCAGGGCCTCTGGAACTGGCATCTTGTCCACTGTGCCAGAATTGCCTGTTGTAGGTAGGTTGTGCCCCGAGTTCTGGGCCTATCAGTTTGCCTGCTGCACTGAGGTTAACAGCCTCATAGCTGGCTTGCTGTGCCACTGGCCTTTTGAGTCAGAACCATGGGGCCTGGGTTGCTGATCTGTGCCATGGAAAAGAACCTCCCACCATCAAAACTGGGCCAGACTCACCTTTTCTGGAGTCCTTTAAGTTATCTTTGGCTGGATCTTTTTGTGGATTCTGTTGCTCCAGAGTTTTTTAGAGGCTTGATTTAATATTGTTTCCGAGGGAAACTAGGAAGAACTCAGGCGGCTTCCTGACTTCTCTCTGCCGTCCTCGGGCTTTTCCATTGTGAGGCTCAGCTGGGTATTTGAGAAGCAGGAGATTCTCCAAAACTCTGTTCTCAGGAAGTTCAGATGAGACTTTGGCTTAGTTGAAGATATACCTTCATTTATTTTGGCATTTTTTAATTCTTTACTTTTTAAAACCAGTTTTCCAGATAAGAAAACCAAGGCAGATGGAGATTAAGTGACTTGCCCAGGATTGTATAGCTCATAAGCATCTGAGATCAGCTTTGAACTCAGATCTTCCTGACTCCGGGTCCAAGGGCTCTATCCATTGTGTTACCTAGTAGTTTAGGGAGTATGATTATTCTGTTTGGCCCTGATCGCAAATCCATGAGCAATTTTCCCCCAATTTAAAGAAAAACTCCCTGACAGCTAATATTTTCCAGAAGTAGAATGGATTGTCTTAGGAGATAATATAGGTCTCTTCAATACAAGTCTTCACGGAAAGGTCCAATGGCCACATGCTGGTAATGTCTTAGAAACAATTCCTATTAATGTTGGAATTGCCTAGAAGGCCTGGGACATCCCTTCCAACTCTAAGATTTTGGGATCAAGGGCAAAGCTCTTTCCATGACCCTAAGCTGTAGGGACCTTGACTGTATCTAGTGATTGATGCAGCTTAGTTTGGCCTGTTTCCCAACTCATTTTACTTTCTTCTGGCATTGAAGTCAAGATGAGTTCTGTTCTCAGTAAGGCTTTCTGAGTTGCCAAAGAATAAATCCAATTGTTCCAAGTGTCTTGAAGTGGCGATGGTCCATTGCTCTCACTCTTGCGTGTGCTTTGCCAATGGATGTTAATAGAGTACAGGTGTCTCAGAGTTGTTGAATTCTCCTTCCTCAGGCTTTTATTGCTAAAGCTGGATGAGGGCTAAAATCCAAGTGGCTCTTATTCTCTAGTTAGCTCTTTCTGGTGGCAATATTGGAGACTCCATTTGGCTGTTTATCAGAATACCATAGAAAGTGCTAAAAGCCTTCACATGGAGCACCATTATTCACTGAAGCTAATGATTTAAGTTTCATAAGAAAATTTTGTGTTTGTTCTCTGCTTTGGTAACAGAAGGGGAGGCTGAATTGTGATCCAACTTTTGAACTGGAAGAAATGATTCTAGAATCTAAACCCCTTCATAAAAAGAAGAAGAGGCTCGCCAAAAACAAATCCAAAGATGGAGGGAAAGAAAGCTGTGCCCTGGTAGGTGCTGGGTTCTGGTGGAAGGAGGGCAGAGTCCCCTTTATCCCTTTTTCAAATGAAGGTCCAAGACTAAGGGAAGCCTTATTGAGAACAAAGTTGAGTGTTTTGGTCAATTTAAGGGAACTTGTCTAGACCAGTCATACTCCGGCCATTTGCCAGAATTTCTATCAATGGAGCCCCAGAATTGTTATGGGACAAAGAAAAATATAAGAAGAGGGGGCTGTGTTGTCTCCCTCTTTCCTCAGTTGTTACTGGCTGACTGACCAACAACAGACCAATTACAGACTATTTTAATTGGTCATTAGGCTTTGCTTATTGGTTTGATGTTGACTGACAGTTCAGCTGACTATTGTTTTAATTATACTTTACTGATGAGTCTGATATTGATTGATAGCTTAGCTAGCCAGTGATAGAGAATTAAGAAACATTGGAAAATGCCAAATATGTCCTTCCCCTCCTCCTTTCTCCAGCAATTCAGCCTTGCAGTTGGAGGAGAAAGGCCCATTGCTGTTCCTGAAATGCTGGAACAACAACAGATGGACACTGGTGAATAGTCAGATGGCTGCTCAGTATCTTTACCCTTGGTTTGGGTAGTAGGAAGAGGTATGATTTCATCTGGGGGAAGAAGGAAGGGAAAGGAATAAACATTTACTAGTACTTAACTAAGTGCTCGACACTGTGCTAAGTACTTTATAAATAACATCCCATTTGATCCTCATAAGTACCCTGTGAGGTAGGTCCTATCATTATCTCTATCTCACAGTTTAGGAAGCTAAGGCAAACAGAGGTTATATGACTTGCCCAGGCTCACAGAGTATGTGTCTGAGGACAGATTTGAACTCTGGTCTTCAAAACTACAGGTTCAGTGTTCTATCTACTGTACCACTTAGCTGCCTGGGACCCACCAGAGGCCTAGGGCTACAATACCACAATGTGGTTGAATTCCTGGACACACTGTCACTTTATTTTTTTTCCACATTAAATTTATTTACTTTTAGTTTACAACATTCAGTTTCACAATCCCTTGAGCTCCAAATTTTCTCCCCCTTCCTCTCCTCCCCTCTTACCCCCCATGGTGGCATGCAATGTGATACAGATTCTAAAAATACCTTCACACTAAACATTAGTCAAGTTGTAAAGAAGAATTATAACCAATGGAATGAACAATGAGAAAGGGGGAACAAAAAAAGAGAGAGAGAGAGGGAGGGAGTGAAGGAGAGGGGGAGAGAGAGAGAGAGAGAGAGAGAGAGAGTAGTTTGCTTCAATCTGCATTCAGACTCTGTAGTTCTTTCTCTGGATATGGATAGCCTTCTCTATCATGACTCTTTTGGACTTATATAACCTTGTATTGCTGAGAGGAACCCAGTCCGTCAAAGTTAGTCATTACAGATACGATGTGTCACTTTATTTTTAAAGTTACCTCAAATTAATCATAAAAGGCAATGTTTAGAGCCACCGATAAATAACTACTACTTGTCTTGTTGTTGTTGAGGGGGAGGGGTGGAGGTAGTTCACGGAAGTATGGCAAGTCAAATACTCCTCATGAACAAATTATTTTTAAAGATTCTTATACCCTTGAATGAGGAAAACAAATACCATTCTTTCCATTTATACCAGGAACAACCAATCTGCAATTCAAGAAATACAATCACTCTCCAAAGCTATCAAATTAAGCTTGGAGAAAATTCAAAGAATCATTATATTGAAGCTATAATTAAAAGTAGTATTACAACCTTTGAAAGACAACATATTACAATGTAGAAGCCCATGAGGGCCCTCACAACTAACCACAAGAGGCCAAATTTTTTTTTTCATGGCAACAGCATTGGAATCAATTTTGCCTTTCCAACAAATGTGTTGTCTTTCTTTGTCCGGAGCACTGATGAATCTTGACTGCTACTTTTTGTCACACAAGTCTACCCTTACTTCATTGATTTGCATGCCGTTAATGCAGAGTAATTTGGTCCAATGAAAATTCTAATTTGTCAAGAGATCAAAATCACAAGCAGTAGAGTTTCCCTTTTCTTTACAGTTATTTGAAATAGGTGTGTAGTCATCAACAGCATGGCTTCTGGAAAGAAAGAGGTCAAAGGTCCCTGGGATGAATTTGGAGAACAATTGCTCTTTGAAATCCCAAACTCTGTCCCATTTCCTTAGTTCATTCCCCTGAAACCATCTCTTATTTGAGTCAATAATGAATTCTCTATTCACCATGGGTTCCTTTTTTTTGTCTCCATGATTGTTTTCTTTCACTTATGATCAACCCCTTCCTGACACTTTGAAAGAATGGACACCTACAGCAGTGTTTAGAAACAGTGAGGAAAGAATTTATCATCTTCAACAGAGAAAAGTAAGTACCTCCTGGAGATGCCTATCCTACATCACATTTTTAGAATTTGTCAACGATGATCAACATTACTTTCATTGAGGAAGGGGAGGGTTAGTGGTATACATTGGGAGGAAAAGGAAGGGAAAATCTGTGTTCACAATCCAAATATTTCATGCTGGTGATGTTAGGAAAGGGCTGAGAAATAATAGTAAACTGACAGAAAGAGGAAGGAGGAAGTGGCAAGCCAATCATTGATTTCCTCTTAGGTCCATTGTATTTTTGGCAGCTCCATTCTGGGTTGCTTGAAAATTGTCCCAAGGCCCTAGCTCTGCCACGAAGTCATTGTGTGACTTTAATCAAGTTGCTTCAATTTAATTCAACAAGCATTTATTAAGTAGGTACAAGGCACTGGCTATGCATAGAAAATGGTTCTTGAGAAGACTACATGATCTGTCAGTTTCCTCCTCTACAAAATGAGGTTGTTCACGTTCGTTGTGTTTTAGGTCCTTTCCAGCTCCAGGACTTTATGAGTTTTCTAGATAAAAGGAGGTAGCTCGGTGAAGTCCACTATAAACTATTTTGTAACTTTGGGTAAATCTTTTCACCTCCCTGGTTTCATCCTCTGTAAAATGGAGGAGAGTGGTTGTACTAGATAATCTTAAGGTCCCTCTTTCTCTAATTCTGAGTTTATTGTACTGGGAAAAAGAAGGAGGCGAGTACCCAATGACTTGAGCTGGAATATTTAAGCCAGGCAAAGGTCCCACCCCATCCTCTCTCCCATATGTCACGCAAGGACAAAGCAAAACAAAGTCAACAGAGGTTGTGATACACATGAGTTTTACCAAGTTCTCTCATGGGAATGGTTTCTGGGGACCTAGCCTTTCTACTCCCTCCATACATCTTTCCCAAACTTTGGATGAAATTGATTCCTTACATAATTGAAGAGAGTTTAAGAATAACAATCATATGACTATTTAAGTTGATCTTTGCAATAGATTATTAGGATTGAGTTGAGGCTTACTGAAAATGAACTCAGTATTTCCATTGTCTGAAGGGAAAACAAGTGATTATGCAACCCAGGGACTGAGTGTGTAGGAGGTTTCTGGAAGAAATCTTCCAAAATGAGGAGCTGGCATCAAAGGCTGGCATGTCGACATGTTTACAAAGAGACTAAGAGTTTTGGGGTGGTTGTTGCTGTTTTTGTGTTTTGAGGTCACATCTACAATTTTATTTCTTCCCAAGTTTTGGTTCATTGGTCTGGACAAGGGATAGAACCCATTCCCTCTCCTCACTGTCCATGGGCAAATTTTCAATCAGGGATACCTGCCATTGGGAATGTGGGAATTTGGACTGGAAGAGACCATAGACATCTTCTAGTCAAATCCCTTTATTTTGCAGGTGACAAAATTAAAGCACAAAGATGTACAAGGACTTGCTCAAGGTCATATTGTTAGTAAATTCCAGAGCTGGTGTTATTTCTACTATACCACACTGAATGAGACAGGACTGGGAAGAAAACAGATCTTGTCTGCTTCCAGCAAGACCTAAAACCAGGAGTTTTTAATCTTTTTGTGTATCATGAAACCCTTATGGCAGCATGATAAAACCTCTGGACTCCTTCTCAGAAAAAATAATACACAGGAGACCAATTCTATTAAAATAAAATAAAGAAAATATTAAAAATAAAAAAGTTATTAAACCTCACATTAAGAACCCTTGACTTCATGTAATCTCTTCCAGCTCTGCCAATTTATAAATCTAAGTCAATAGTGTGGGAATAGAGGAGGGTGGGGGAGTAAGGAGGTGGGGGAAATTAGAGATGGGAAATGTGGCACTAAGAAGAGGCCACCACCATGATGCAGTGGGTCAATTGCCTTCAATTTTTATTGGGGCCATACTAACCCAATTATTTAAGGCAGACAACAAATTCAGGGAAAACCTACTGATCTGTTGTTTGGAGGAACTCAGTCACCTGTGAGGTACAAAGAATGTGTGAGGTGAAAATAAGACAGGAGCCCAGGACGTTGGTATATAGGGCCAAGCAATGGAGGGCCAGGAGTCAAATCTATGGGAGTGTCTCACATGTCATGTCATGTCAACAAACATTTATTAAGGTCCTGCTCCCTACTGGGCATGGTGCAAAGTGCTGAAGATACAAAAAAAGGCAAAAAATTAGTCTTTGGCAGCATTTCATATACTCTCCTGGTTTCCTGCCCTTTAGAAACAAACAAAATTAGAAAAGTTCTGGTGTTGTATCTCCAAGTGCTCTGTGCATGTGTTTGAGTCTGGGTTATGTGGGAGTATTATCTACACTCAGGGGAAGAACCCTGCCATGGTGAGAAGACATGGTGACCAAGGAGGGCATCTGTGCTAAAACTGAGAATATGCTGACTGAAGTTTTCCGTTTGAAGGAAGTGATTAGAATTCCATGAAGTGTATGAAGGAGACAGAAGGAAGCTTCCTGCCTCAACAATCAGCTGAAACATGGCTGAAGGGAAAGTAACCTAGCAGAGCTTTAATTGGGCATATTTGTATCCTATGCAAGCACTACAACCTGTATCATGGGTGAGAGGCAGGATTGGGTTGGGGATGGGGGAGGGGATGGAAGAGGTAGGAAGAATTCCCTTGGTAGTTTCTTATTTGAACTAATTATTCTTGTTGCATAAATGCTGCGCTCTGCTGTTTCTACATTATTAATCTATTCCAAACGCTATCAGTGCCTTTTAAATTTGGCATCCTATAAATTTCATGTCTTTGGCAAACCCCATCATCTTGCCCTAGTTATGGCTCTGAAACAGAGGACCTATTAATACCAGGGGTCCTGAGACCTTGGCTATTAAGAGACCAGGCATTTAGATAGTGTTTATTATTGCTATTGTTAATAATACAGCAATAGTAAGGAAGTAATTATTAATTTTATAGTAGCTTTCATTGATTGAAAGAATTATGGTTACAAATGACTTTCACATATATTATTATTTGTCCCCCAGAAAGTAATGTGATATATAATACAAAAAAAATCCCAAAAGACCATCACAAAAACTACTTCTGGTATGCAAACTTCTACCATCTGAACACCTATTTTGGCTTTGGACTCGTTGATTTGCAATCTGCTCATGGATGGACGTGGATTCTGGTCCTGTGAGTGCTTCAGACAGTTGTCTATCTTTGGACAAGTCACATCCTCCTGTAGGGAGACTTTCTCAAAGTGTGAAAGGAGGGCATTGGACTACAACCAGAGAGATCTTAACCTTCATCATGTCCTGGATGTCTTAGACAATCTGGTGAAACCTATGAATCTCTTCTCAGAATCATGTTTTTAAATGTATAAAACAAGATACATAGGATTACAGAGAAAACCAATCATAGAGAAATACAGTTATCAAAACATTAAAAGAAAAAGTTCATGCACCCCAAGTTAAGGATTGCTGGGCTAGGATATCATTAAGATCCATTCTCAGTCTAATATTCTGACAATCCTATGAGGTAGTACAATTATTCTTATTCCTTTTTTACAGATGAGTAAACTGAGGCTGAAATATTATACAATCCTAGATGTAGAGCTTGAAGGGAACTCAGAGGCTGTCTAGTCCAATTCCTTCATTTTACAAATGGGGAAACTGAGGCCTAGTGAGTGAAGTGACCTGTCCAAGGTCACAAATCTGTGGGTCTAGGATTTGAGCCCAGATACTTTGCAAATCTTGGACCCTTTCCACTGTATCACATTGCATCCTATGAGATTCAATAATTTTAACAGGTTTATACAGCTATTAAGTAGTGGCATGCAGGAGGAATGAGGTGGTAGGGTGGTGTGAGGGTTAAAGATTGAACCAGGTGTTAAAACTCAAAATCCATCATTTTTTTCCAATAGACAAAATTATTTTCAAACTATGATCTCAGAGAAACTGTGTGTTATAGGGGTATCCAAATTCAGTGTAATTAATCAAATATGTATTAGGTGCATATTATATACAAGGCCCTTTGTTAGGCTCTGAAGATATGAAATGACATAGTTCCTGACCTCAAAAAGTTTACCTTTTATCTTTGGGGTGCCTCATAGATGCAGTTGAGTATCATTTGTCTATGGGGCAAAAGCTATGGGGGAAGAGCATATGGAGGCAAAAGTGAAATTCAGATATAGCATTCTACGAAATGTGTGGAGGAAGGGAACATTATTAGCTGAAATCTGGTGTTGGGACTGGAACAGGGAATACTTTATGGAGAACAAAAAAATTAAGCTAAGCCTAGAGGGAAAAGTATTCTAAAAGATAGGGATAAGAAGGGAGGATATTCTAATCGTGGGAGACAGTCTGCAAAGACATGGGGAAGCCAAAGATAATCCTGCGAAATTTGAAGAACAGCTAATAGTCCAGTTTGTGTCAAACGTTGAGGGTGGGGAAAGAAATCCTCAAAACCCAGGTTGGAGTCAGCACGCGTCATGCCTTAAGTGACAGACAAATTTGTTTTCTATCCAGAGCTAATAGGGAACCACTGAAATGTGTTTGTTCAGGGAGTGACTTGGAAGATTTGCACTTTAGGGGGGAAAGTTTTTTGTTAGCTGTATGAAAGACAGATCCTAGAGGAGAAAGGTTAGAGGCAGACAAACTTGTTAGGGAGTTAGTGTGTGCGTGTGTGTGTGTGTGTTTGTGTGCGCGCGGGACAAGAGAGGAAAGCAGGAATGAAAAGGAAGGGCAAGGCATGGTCAGCAGAGTCAAATGCTGCAGAAAGGCCGAGGAGAGTGAGATGTGGGAAAAGGTCATCAGATTTAGAAGTTAAGGTGTTATAGGTGAGCTTTGAGAGCACAAATCTGGGATAGTGAGATCAGAAGCTAGGCTGCAAAATCAAGTGACAGAGGCAGCTAGCATGAAATAATCTTGTGATACATCTAGGTACACATATACATATTATTCAAATGTGCACCAAAAGGGAATAGAGATCAGAGGATAATAATGGACTGAGACCTGGGAAAGGCCTTAATTTAAAAAGTTCAAGGGGCCATCTCCAGTTGTCTTGATCTATATCTTGATATTGGACCAGATGACTTGGGAGGAAAGAGTGAGGCTGATGACTTTGCACACTTAAATCCAATTCACTTGCAAGTCATGACATGTCCTTCCGGATGTCATGGTCCTCTTCAAGAATGAAGGACAAACAACAGCCTGTGAGTAGTAGCAGCTGCCCCACTGGGGACCCAACTGGCCATTTCCAGTTGAGCAATGAGCTCCCTCCCTCCCTCCCTTCCTTCCTTCATTCTTTCCCTTCTTTCTTCCCTCCTTCCTTCCCTCCTTCCTTCCTCTTCCTCCTTTCTCCCCTCCCCTCCCTCTGTCTACATAGGGAATCATACCCTTACCTGCAGATCCTCTGCCTAAAGGAATATAAATTTTGATTGCTGAAAAGTAGCAAGGTATCTTGGGATTTGTGGACTAGATTTCTATTTTTGTGGACCAAGCTTAAACCCAAATCACTCTGACTCACTTGATTTTTTGATTCACCAAAAATAGATCCCAGCCAAATTCTCGCTTGGTCATTGTTTGGATTCTGATGGCTCAGAGTGAGTGTAAATAGCGATTTTTTCTGTTTTGGCCAGAAACCCTGAGGGTCTTCTCCTCTCACACTGATTTTTTTTAACTAGGTAAAAAAGACCATTCTTTGCCTCATTTTTACCTAGCCTTAATCACTAAATGGGTACAGTATCTTGTATAGTACGTAGAGGAAAGTTGAAGGAGGTAGGATTGGAACAGTAAAGTACAGCCAGATTTTGGAGGGCCTTGAATGCTTAGCTGAAGTGTCTGAGTTTTGCTGAGTGCACAATAGGGAGCTTTGGCTGAAACCAGAAAGTTGAGGGTGACAGTGGAGGTGGGGTAGGGGAAGAGGTTCTGTCCCTATTTTGAAGTATTTTACCACATATTAAAATACATGTAGTTTGGAACCAGAATTTATAGTAGGCAGGTAATATGCAACTGCTTGGTGACTTCAGTGTAAGTTATGCTCTCTGAGTAGGTCTTAATAGGACTAGAACTTCTGTCTACTTCCAGGGAAGGTTCACATGGCAAACGGGTAGAGTTTTAGGTTGGGCTCCAGAGGCTGTGAGTTTCTGTCTCTAAATGGCATGTACTTTCTCAGGAAATAGTGAACTCCCTTTCACTGGAGGTCTTTGAACAGAGATTGGATGACCACTTGCTAGGAATATTGTAGATCAGCAGTTTTCAACCTGTGGGTTATGTTCAATTTGTAACAATGAAAATACATCCTGCATATCAGATAGATTCATAACAGTAGCAAAGTTACAGTTATGAAGTAGCAATGAAAATAATTGTATGGTTAGGGGGCACCACAACATGAGAAACTGTATTAAAGGGTTGGGAAGGTTGAGAACCACTGTTAGGACATATGGACAGATGATGGCCCCTAAAGTCCCTTCCAATCCTAAGATTCTGACATACAATGTTAGCACTAGAAAGAACTTTGGGACAAAGAACATAGGATGTTAGAAATCCAGGAGACTATTGAGGGCACCCAGATCAATATTATTATTATTATCATTTGTAAAGTGCTTTACATATATGTTATTTCACTAGATCCTCCCAACAGTCTTGTGTAGTAGGGGCTATTGTTGTCCCATTTTAAAGATGAGGAAAGAAATTGAGACTGAGAGATTATATGACTTGCCCAGGGACACCCAGCTATGAAGTGTCTGAGGTATGATTCAAGCAAAGATTCTCTTGACCCTAAGCCCAGATCTTTATCTATTGTGCCAATAAAACAGAGGTCCAGAGAAGTTGGGATTTGCCCATAGCCCACAAGATGGCAGTAAGGTTAGGACTAAAACCCATTATCTCCTGAGATCTACTTGACCTTGAAGTACGATGAGGCAGTGACAGAAGTTAGTTTTGATAGCTAAACGCAAGGTCAATTGAGGAAACAGAGTTCAGTGTCCCAGTGTCCAATGATAAGAAATCCCCAGCTGTCCAGAAA
>CM053583.1:65640038-65656598 GCA_028627135.1 Pseudochirops cupreus | reverse complement strand
ATATATATATATATATATATATATATATATATATATATATATATATATATATATATATAGCAGCATTTCACTTTAAACATGCCTCTTGCCAGGTATGGGCAGTTAGGTGGAGCAGAGGATAAAGTACAGGACCTGAAGTCAGGCAGACTCATCTTCATGAGTTCAAGTCCAGCCTTAGGCAGGTATTACCTGGGTGACCCTGGGCAAGTCACTTAACCCTGTTTGCCTCAGTTTCTTCACCTGTAAAACAAGGCAGAGAAGGAAATGGCAAACCAGCATCTTTGCCAAGAAAAGCCCAAATGAGGTCACAGAGTCAGACATGATGAAACACCTGCACAAGGAACAACTAGCCAGGTATGGTGAACCACACTTGTAACTCCTACTATCAGGGAGCAAGGCTTTACTGGAGTCAGCTCTAACCAACTTAGGGAGTTGGTTGTTAAATTTTCAGTGTGAACATTTACACCTCAGAAATCAGCAAGTCTATAAATCATGGGGTGATTGACTTAAGAGAGTATTAATACATTCAGAATAAACTTGAAAATGTATGTGCATACTTTTTTTTTCTGGAAGAGCCTGGTTATTCAACAATTACCAGCATGCTTTTCTATTGCTCTATAAGCATCATTTGAGTTCAGTAGATATTTAGAAGAAGAATCAGATGTGGTGATTTTGAGCTAATAAATAATAATAACTGACATTTATAGAAAATGTTCATGTTTTCAAAGAGATTTTATATCCATTATCTCATTTGAGCCACAGCACCACTGCCAGGGAGACTGAGGCTGGAGGATCTCTTGAGTTCAGAAGTTCTGAACTACAGTGGGCTAGGCTGACCCATGTTCTCACAAAGCTCGGCATCCATATGACGAGCCCCTAGGGTCAATCCAAGTTCAGAATGAAGCAGGTCAAAGTTCCTAGGCCAATAAACAGTAGGCTCAGGCCTCTGAATAGCCCCCAAGCTTCCAACATGGGTAAAATCAAGAGATAGAGGCTTTTAAAAATGCTTCCTGAAAGAGGCAAAAATAAGAATCTGATTTTACACACTTCTTCCATTTTCTCACTGCTATGATTCATTGAGTATGTGTTTTGTTTTATTAGAGTGCCTGGAAAATTAAAATAAGTACCTCCTGACTGAAATCCATCAGCGTAGGTACAAAGCCTAACTTAATTGGCAGACACATGGCCTAAGCTTATCACCCACCACCAGCAACTAGGCCCGATGTATTTCCCTGAACTATGGATTCTCTTTTCAGATTTGTTCCTTTCATTGAAAAGAAACACACAAAAAGCTTTCTGGGCTTATTTTGTTCTGATAAATACCCACATTACCCCCTACTGGCAGATACTACATAAGGGTGATGTCAGATTTTTCTCTTGCAAGGTGTTTCTTGAACTGTTTGAAAAAGGTATTTTTCAGGGACCAATAATTGGTGGTAAGTTGGTATTAAAGGAAAAAAAAGCCCTGAACTAGGAACAGCAATACATAGATTTTTGTTCTGGCTTCAACATGCTTTTGTTGTAAAGTACAAGTGACCATTTCAGTAAACATTTATTAGACATTGTACAAAGCCCTGTGCTAACTGCTAGCATCACAGATTAAACAGACAAAAATCAGTATGGTCCCTTCCTTAGAGGAGTAACTTACAATATAGTAGGGAGTAGAGGATGAAATATACTCCAAATTAAGTATGATGCAAAATAGAATGTGATAAGAGCAAACGGGGAGATCTAGACCATGTGATATTAGAAATATGAGGAGGGATTCCTGGGTTCTTCTCCCATGCCTGGAACACTCTCTCCCCTCGCCTCCTATTCTGTTTTTCTTCATGTCTCAACTAAAGCCCAACTTTCTGCAAGAAGTCATTCCCAGACCTCCTTAATCTTAGTGCCCTCACTGTGAGATTACCCTATGTTTATTCTGCTTGTACATATCTGTTTGCATGTCTGCTGACCACCTAACAGGTCAATGTCCTGTGCTGAAGACTTCTCCATCTTTGCCCTGTTCTGTTCCAGTGTACATTATGCTGCCCTGAATCCCACCTCTTGGGCCCTCGCTAGATGACTGATACTAATCTGACAAAAGCTAAGAAGATAGCAATAGAATGTGTTATCTGTCTCAGATGAGAGTGGCTTTCATCAAGGCTGTCACCTAATGAAAGAAATGATGGTGGAATTTCTGGATCCCAAACCATCTCACCGTAGGAAGTTAGTTTAATCATAGGAACCTTTTGGTGCCCTTTCAATCATGCCACAGAGAGAACAGCCCCTTCTGCTGATAGCAAAGAATCTGTGGTATGTTGTAACTATATGATAATGTGGAGCAAAGGAAGGTTTTCACCAATACTGCTGTTATATCGAGGAAAATGGACACATTTCAAAAGCAAAAAGACAATGATCAGAAAAAAACAATGACACTGAAAGATTTGGGTTGGGATCAGAATGTTATTCTTTAAAAAAAAAATGTGCTTCCATGGCCACTTCCATGGCACTGAGAAATTATATCCCCATTTATCTTTTTTTATTGTATCCCAGTTATCTTCCCCATGACATACAAAGAATGGGGAGTCAGTGGCATAAATTTTACTCATATTCAACTCAAGGAAAACCCTCATAACTTTAAAGAGCATGCAATTAAACTTGACCAATAAACTTTTGTAAAAAGGAAAAAAAAAAGATTGGATAAAAATCAAATGCTTACATATTCAAAATTTTCTATGGAATACCAGCAGGCATTGACAATAACCTTGAATTTGAAAGTAGCATACCTTCTGGGTATGCTTTCACTCACAGGTTTGTAGATTGAATCACTAAGAAGGGAGCTATTTTGGATTGTAAGAGTAAGTGTGAGTCTGTACTCCTCATAGTATAACTCATGAGCCCCCACCAGCATGCTTCTTATTAATAATCATCCAAAATAGAAATAATTAGTAAAGGCATTTACAAAGATGATTGAAAAAAAGAGAGTAGGTATAAATAGCCTTGTCCATAAATCCGTGGTTGACTTACACACAAATATGTATACAGCGTCCATGGAAACTGTGAGCTTAAACTTATTGAAATGTAGTACACATAAAGTACAGCGCAACTCCGGGTACTTCAAGGTCTAGGAGCTCTTTTTCTCTTTGTAGAGTATCTCAAACTTGTTTCTCAGCATCTGATTCTCTAACTAGCCAGTTATCTTCTCTGCTGGTAGGGGTTACATATCTTAAAACTGCTTCCTCTCTCAAATGACTATCTCGTTAATATCTGTGTCCATCTGGAGCGTATGCCTCTGTTTCTTTATGGGTATAGCATCTCCTAGAGGTCTGGTATCTACCATTTCAAAGACACATGACTGATATAGGGAGTGGAAGGAGAAAGAAATTTCCTTCTTTTACCTTCTGGGGTCTTCTTCATGGGTAGCTCTTGGCTTTCAATCTCTCCCATTCTTGAACTCTGAATGGTGGTATTTTCTACCCTGATGCCAGATATCAGGACCAATGGAAAGGAGGATGAGAGAAATCCCCTGCCCTATACCTACTCTAAGCTTTGACTGTTCCATGTTCCATAGTACTCAACTATTTAAAGTCCTATGGATGTGGAATGCTGGAACTAGAAGAAACTTCAGAAGAGAACATGCAATGTTAGACCAGAAGGCCCCTTTAGACCTCATCTGGCTCAACTCTCTCATTTTTCAAATGATGCAAACTGGTTAACAGGAAAGTTTAAATTACTTTCCTGTGATCCCTCTGGGTATTATTAGGTTTTATTAAATAATAAATGAATGAATTTACATTTTCCCACTAGAGTCTCAGGTCTTAAAATTTGTTGGACCATCTCAGCATAAAGTTCATTTTCCTGAGTCTTAATGTTACTCATATGCAAATATTAAACATCCCACCCATAGTCAATAGGTTATGTGCTTTGAAATTTTCCTCCCAGGAGTGGAAATTAAATTTGCATTGAACTATTTCCATGCTCTTCTCATGCCCCTTGTGATCACGGTGATGTCATCATCATTATTTTCACAATTTAGAGTTTGCAAGTATTCAAGAGGCATTTCATTTTAAAAGAACTAAATTTGGCAGATAGAGTGTAGTGCCACCAGATGGTAGTGGCTCTGTCCACAACCACAAGTCTGAACATAGTGTCTAGAAACATTATCTGACACCTAAGTACAATCTGGCACCTTTTCTGACTCGTCCTTAATGTTTCTGCTCTTCTACCTGGTGAATTCTACTTCCTAGAGATGATACTTGCTCTTAGATTTCAGCTGCAGGGCTTTGGGCTAATTTGACTTCAAAATACCTCAAAACCCTTGTTCCCCATGTTGTAGCCTATCTATCATTAGTTTCCTTTAGAGTTCTGGGTTGTTTGAAGTCTTAATCTGTTCTTTATTCAGTTGTCTGGGGAAGAACTGCAGCAGTGTGCAAAAGAAAGCCTGTCCTTTCCAACCTTTAGTCCCCTACCCCCACTCACCTCCTGCATTTAGTCATATAATCATAGATTTTAGAGGGGGAAGACAATTTCAGCCAGAGGCACATGGGAACTCTTCATGAAAGAGAAAGTGTTTGGATTGGGCCTTAAGTGGTGGGCAAGAATTAGTCACAGAGAGGTGGGGTAGGGAAGTGGCATACAGGCAGAGAGAAGCAAAGGGATGGAGGCAGGAAAATTTGAGCCGTCTTGGGGGTTTTCCTTCCAAACTTTCCCCTTTTTCTAACTTTTCTGTTACTAACAAGTATATCAAACATCTCCCTGGTCATCCTGATTCATAGCCTGGGTATCATCTTCAGCTCCCTATTATCTCTTATATTCAATATACTCATATCCAACATCCCAATAGCCAATCAGTGGTCAAGTCCTATTGTTTTTGCCTTTATACCATCTCTTGTATAAATCACCTTCTCTCATTTGACACCAAAAGTATCTTGGTGCAGACTCCTCACCATTTCACACCTGAACTACAGCAATAGCCTCATGGTCAAACTTCCTATCTCAAGTCTCTCCACATGTCAGCAGATCTTTCTAAAATCGACCATTGTCAATTTAACTTCAGTGGCTCCCTATTCCGCCCAAGGATCAAATATAAGATCCTCTGTTTGACTTTCAAAGCCCTTCTTAACTTGTCACCTTCCTGCTTTGCCAGTTTTCTTACATCTCACTCTCCATACGCTCTGTGATGCAGTGGATTGCAAGAGCAGCTTCATGAAAGACACTCCATCTTCCAGCTGTGGGCACTTTCACTGGCTCTCCCCATTGCCTGCAATGTTCTCTCTCCTCATTTTCTCTCTTTCCTCACTTCCTTCAAGTTTCTGCTCAAGTCTCACTGCAAAAAGTCCTTTGCAGTCCTCCTTAAACTTAGTGCTTTCCTTCTGAGACTACTTCCCCCACCCAACTTATCCTGCATGTATCTGGTTTGTACATAATTGCTTGCCTATTTCCATGTTGTATCCCCCATTAGGCTGTGAACTTGGGTCAGGCATAATGGGTGCTTCAGAATAGGAAGTTTAAAAGTGAACAGATTTTAAAATGCCTTCAAAATTTTGAATATCAAACATTTAAGAGTTAACTTCCTATAGCTCTTGAGCAATAAAGATTCTTTTGTTGTATCTGTATTCTCAGCTCTTAGTACAGTTCTGGGCACATAGTAAGTTATTGTTATTGTTAAATCCTTTCAATTGTGTCAGACTCTTTGTGAATTCATTTGGGGTTCTCTTGGCAAAGATACTGGAATGTTTTTGCCATTTCATTCTCCAGCTTAATCTTCCAGCAAACAGAGTTCAATACAGCTAATGTCTGAGGCTGGATTTGACCTCAGGTCTTCCTAACTCTAGGCTCAGCACTCTCTCCCCTACACCACCTAGCTTCCCTTCCCAGGTATAAATCCCATTATCTTATAGTAACCTAGTTCTCAAGGCTAGATACAGCCCTCTGTCTGTCTGTCTTTCTGTCTCTCTCTGTCTCTGTCTCTCTGTCTTTGTGTGTGTGTGTGTGTGTGTGTGTGTGTGTGTGTCTCTCTCACTGTCTCTGTCTCTCTCTGTCTCTCTCTTTCTCATTCTCAGCATTCTGGTCACAAAGTTGATGAATAATTTGAAAATATAGCTTAGTATATTAAATTTCACTGCTATGTCTGAGATAACTACCAACGGACATTCATGGGATTGAATCAAAGGTTCTAGGAGATACCAAATACTTTCTCATTTCCCTTTAAGTTATAGATAACTAAGGTGTCACCCTGATAAGTAAGCACTCAGAGCTAACAGAAATGGCTTTATAGCTTTGTTTTGGTTCATGAATATTTTTATTTGAATGGGAAGCTTTCTCATTCCTTATGACCTAAGAACACATATCCACTAAACTGAAAGCTACAATTTGGGATTGCCGCCTTGATTTAAGAAGGAATGAGGTATAATGGAAGGAACATTGGATTTGAGGTCAGAGGGTTCCTATTCTGCAATTCTCTGCGTGACTCAAGACAAATCATTTCCCCTGCTCCAGGCCTTAGTTTTCTTTCATATAAAATGGGAAGATTGACTGGATTATCTTCAGGGCCCTGTATGCACTAAATCCATACTTTTATGTTCCTGTATGCATCATCTCAGACAAGTCACTTATTCTGATGTTTTCTGCCTTTCCTGATCTCATAAACAGAATATGATGACTTGAGTAAGTCAGTATTTGCTTGTCACTTTTAGAAATTTCCTTTCTTCTGAATGCTGTTAACAAAAGAACCCCAGGCTCATGGAAGGAAACAGAATCCAGTCACCAATTAAAAGCATTTGTTGTCCAAGAAAATGACATGTGGAGGAGAGACTATCCTATAAGCAAGCAAGGAGGGAGAGAGAGTTCTCAGCTGCTCAAAGGGGAGTGGAAAAGGGGTGAGATACAGTTTCTAGAGACTTTTGGGCAGGGAGCAGGAGTTAAAGGAGAGGATATCCATGGACACAAGCAGCAGAATGTTTAGAAAGCCCTGGGCAAGGTCTTGAGTCTGTAACTTCTGTTCGAGGTTGCCCTTTGGCCAATCAAGGCTGGTTCTGTAGTTTCTGGCAGCTACAGGTATCTCCAAATTCAGCAATGGTTCACTCGCAAAGGATCACTGGTATGCCAAGCAGTTTTGGGCTTTAGAAGTCTTCTAATTAGCTGGCTGTTGTGTAACTCCATTGTCCTGCTCCCTTGTGAAGAAAAGTTCTAACGTATAGTACAATCATCACAGAGCCTGCGTTAACAGTGCCAAACTTGGGATCATACAGCATTAGTACCTAAGAGAATCCTTGGGTTCAGGAGCAAACTGGGAGATAATTTGGTAATTTGGGAGATGATTCCGTGTTTTTTCTCTAACAAATGAGGCAACCAAGGCCCCAGGAGGGGAACAGATGTGTCTTAAAAGTCCTACAAGCAGTAACTGTCAGACTCAAGAGTTTCCACCCTCCAAGAGCATGTAAATAAATACATACCTACATTATTCTTGCAAAAAAAGAAAGGAACGAGAGGTTGAGGCAAGACCAATGGGGAACTGATTAAATACCGCTTCTCTAGCTTCAGCAGGGTTGTCACCCTTCTGAGACTGCAGTCATGTCTGACATTCAAAAGAATAGTTCCCAGGCATGCAATTTATTTCTCAAAGGAATGACTTGAAATAACTGAGAAATGTGTAGAGTTGCATAGAGTCGGTGACATCAAACATCATAGAAGAAAGGAGCTTTATATGTCTTCAGCCAGATTATCTGCGGCCTAGAGAGGGGAAGAGACTTGTCCCAGGTCATAGTTAATTGGTGTCTTACCCAACTACTTCACTTAGGCTGTAAAGAATTGTCCTTTGTTATAAAATGGAGGACAAATTGTAGAGAAAACTTTATACTTGGGATCAGAAGACTTGAGTTTGAATCCCATTTCTATCACTTAGTACTTGTGAGACTCTGGAAAAAAGCCACCCTTCTTTCTGGTCCTCAGTTTACATATTTCTAAAAATAAGGGAGTTAGACTGGTTTCTATAATTTTCTTCAGTCCTGTGGATTATAGTTCATTTTGTGCACTACTCAATCCTTTCAGTCCTACTCTTCAACCTGAGCACCCCATATTCTTGGAAACTAATTCCATGTCCTGTTCTGTACTGTGATTGGTTTCAGGTTGAGAAGGCAGCAGGATACAAGTGGGCAACTTCCCATTGGTGAGAACCGTGTGGCACCCCCGGCTCATGGGAAACTCCAGGATGGGAGAAACAACAACATCCTGAGCCAGGCCTGCACACGTGGCTGCAGCTGCTAGGCTCCTGTGGCCTGGCATGAACCATGTCTGAGTATCAGTTCCCTTCTGTGCATGTGATGGTATCTCTTTGTGTCTCCTCCCTCACAAACCAACCCTCCCCACCCAAAAAAGCACTAAACTAGGACTCAGGAGACATTCAGTCTAGTCCCACATTCACCAATGACCCTGTGTGAGACCTTGAGTGAGGTCCTTCCCTTTGCTTCCCATCTGACCGTGGGCAAGTCAACCGACCTCTCTCTTGGCCTCAGTTTCCTCCACTGTAAAGTGAAGGGGTAGGACTAGATGGTTTTTAAGTGTCCATTCCAACTCCAAATCCTAGGATAACTTTTCCAGGCCTTCATTACCTCATCTGTCAAATGGGAATAATAGTCCCAGCCCTGCTACCTCACAGGGCTATTGTGAAGGTCAAACTTTGTGACAGATGGGAAAACCCTTCTAAAAAATACAAATCATGATATAAAGCCAGTATCTAGAGGTAAAAAGGATACTGGCCCAAGGAACAGGAGGAGGATGGGGTTCTGGTCCCAGCTGTTCTATAAATTATGTGACCTTGGGCAAGGTCACTCTCCTTCTCTGGGCCTTAATTTCCATGTTTGTTAGATTAGATTAGATTAAATTACTTAAAATCTCTTCAGGCACTAACATTTTAGGTTCTACCTTCCAATGTCCCTTCTAGCTGTAACATTCTAGATTCTGTTCTAAGGTTTCTTCTTGTGCCATCATTCTAGGTTCTAAGGTCCCTTCAGGCTCTGATATTCTATGTTCTAAGACTCCTCCTAGCTCAAATGTCTTATGTTCTAAATCCCCTTCCAGCTTTACCTTTCTAGGTTGTAAGGTCTCCTCAAATTACAGATAGCCCATCCAAGTTCACAATTCAATTCATCCCCAGGAATTCCAACCCTGCCTAAACTGTGCTCTGGGAAAACAAAACCTCATCAACACCAACAAATCAGTACGTCCTAGGACAGAATCATCTTCAGAATCTGGGAACCAAACTTGAAACTTTGTAGTTTACATTCTCTGAGGCCACACTGTGGGGTTTCAGCCCCTTCACAAGGGCCCCCTCCCTCCCTGGCTCCCTGAGATTCATGTGCCAATCCACTTTAAAGGAAATTGTGTTCTTTTGATGTATGTGGAGGCTACCTACAGCACCTGGAATCTGGGGCTCCATGTGATTGCTAAATGTGACTAGAACATGTACTGCCTGTTGTATCAATGTGTCTGTACCTGATGTCTCTGTGACTGCGGTGTTCTCTCTAGCCAACACCTAATACTGGCAATCAACTACCTGAAACCTAGTCATGCAACATGAATGTAAACCTGGCTCATTCGTTCTCCCTCCACCCAATGCCTTCCTGTGAGATGAATAAAAAGGAACTTATTCTAATTGTATTAGGATGGTGAGGGACCTTGGTCCTAGTTCCAGATGAAGAAATAGCTGACCCAGCCAAACATGATGCCCACACAGACTTAAAATATGTCTTCTATGAGATAGATAAAACAAAAATGAAGAAATGTTCAGTGTGGTAGGAGTGTGGGAGCTGGCAGAGGAGGAAAAGGAAAAGCATGAAAGGAAAAATCACATATACAGATCTAAATGAAAAAGGTAGAGAGTCATAGGTCCAAAGGTCTGAAATCCAATCAAAGCTTTCCAGGGAAATTTGAGGAAGGGGACATTGCTTTTAGTTGTAGAGAATCAGAAAAGACTTCATAGAGATGGGCCTGATGGATGTAATTTAAGAAACGTATTCATTTAGAAGGTTTCACTGTTGGAAAACCAAGAATTCTTTGGTATGTTTAGGGAAACCATTGACCTTTGGTAGAAACATTTCTCTCTCTTTCCCTGGGTATCTCCACAGGTGGGAAAGGAGATAGGAGTCCTGGTATATTTTCTACTTTTAAACTTGCTCCCCACACTTCTGGATAAGTGCATGGCTGTGACTGTGAATTGTGTTTTTACTTTGTATAACTTTTCATCTGGAAGCCAAATTCCATTTTCACCCTTTTACCATGTAAGTTAGGTCCTTGAGACAACAATAGCCTATCTTCTTTTTTTAAAAAAATATTTCTTACTGTATTGTATTGTTTTGTAATTTTTTTTATAAGAACAATATTTTTTTTCTTTAGAGTTGGGTCTATTTTTAAATTGTGTTGCTTACTTATTCAAGACTCCTTTTGCATTATTTCACAGTAATCCGCATTCTTGCTCTGTCAGCTGAGCAAGTCATTCAAAGTAATGAAGTCAGTGTCTACACTGGCCCTGGCAGGGCTGCAGATGGTTCATTTTCTTGGTTTCATTTGTCAAATAGAGGTCCGGGACCAGACTAACCCCAGAGTCAGGAAAGGACATTGTTTTTTCTGAGATCTGCTCGGCTCCATATCCATTATTCAGAATAAATTCTTTCTTGCTCATCCCTTCTTACAACCTTGGGTGTTTTTTGCTTGTTTATAGTGTTTTCTTGGGAGAGTTGGGTAAGCAATGTCACTCCATTTTTGAAGACACCAGAGTGAAATTCACATGGCAATAGGGAATAGGGTATGTTTCACCATGAAAGCAAGTGTTGCCTGTGGTGTGACGGAAAGCACAATGGACCAGGGGTCAGAAAACTGACCTGACTTTCAGCCTCAGACATGTCCTTTCACATCCCAGGGTCTTGGGTTCCTCATACAAATAATGAGAAGATTAGAGATTGTGATCTCCAACCTCCCTTCCAGCTTTGACCTCTATATATTCTATGTTCTAATATTCCTTCTGGCTCTAAGGTTTTATGTTCTACATTCTAAGGTTCCTCCCAATTCTAATGTTCTATGTCAAAAATCCCTTCCTCACCTAACATCCAAAGTTTCCCCCAATGTTACTAAGTTTAGGCATGGGAATAGGCCTGTGCAGGATTTTACAGTAGATGAAATATATTCTTGGTGCTTTCCCATATCCCTTTCTTAGTCATTCTCCCAATACATGGTGCCCTACCTCCCCTGCCTGGCCAGTCACCCAAATCTGTCCTCTGATTTCACAATATCCCTCACTTATCTCCTAACTTCTTTCTGTATTGCCTTCCCTCACAGTGTCCCATGTATCAACATTATCCTGTACTTGAACAGGTAGTTTTTCAAATCCATGGTTCTTATCTTTATCCCTATTAAACTCCTCCCTTCTGCTCTACCCATATCAAAACTCCCATTCCCTCAATGTGGTTGATTTCCTGTAGGAAAATAATCTGAACAAACTAATATATGGTAAAGAGTGAATAATTAAGGCTAAGAAAACTAAGAGACAGCAACTATCTCTTAGGAGAGGGACAATTATCTCAATAGGCTAAAATGGTAGACTGAAGAGAACAGTCAACACTTATTCATTAATTGCTTGCTATGTTGCAGGCATTGTGCTAAGAACTGAGGATGCAAAGAAAGGGAAAAAAGTGTCCCTCCATTCAAGGAGGCCACATTGTAATAGGGGAGACATGTCAGTAAGATACAGAGAGTATGCGAAGGTCAATCTGAAAAAGGAAGGAATTAGCAGCTGAGGGACTGAGAAGAGCTGAATCTTGAAGAAAGCCAATGAAATGAGGAGGCGGAGCTTTCTAGTCTTTGGAGAAAATAATAGGGAAGTTCAGAAGCAGGGAGTGCCTAGAGAGAAAAATAATTAATAATTAATTAATAATCAATCTTCTGTCCATTCATTGGGTTGCTAGGTGAGACAATGGATAGGGCACTGGGCCTGAAGTCAGGAAGACCCGAGTTCAAATCCATCCTCAGACACCTACTACCTGTGTGACCCTGGGCAAGTCTATTAACCCCTGTTTGACTCAATTTCCTCATTTGTAAAATGGGCATAATAAGAACATCTATCTCTCAGGGGTATGATAAGGACCAAATGAAATAATAATTCTAAAAAGCCCTTAGCTCAGTGCATGGCACATGGTGAGCACTATATAAATATTAGCTGTTACCATTTATTCTTTTGGACATGTTGGGAATCACTGAATGTAACTAAATATAACTTAAAACTATAACTAAAGTTCCCTCGCTTGTAATAATGAAGATAATGATAGTAGGCAACCTCATGAGGTTATCGTGAGCGTCAAATGATAAAATATATGCCAAGTTCTTAAAGTGATACATAAGTGCTACCAATCATTATTTTGACATCTAGCAGGTGCAATGAATAGAGCACTGGGGCCTGGAGTCAGGAAGAGCTGAGTTCAAACCTGTCTTAGATACTTTATAGCTGTGTGATACTGGGCAAATAACTGTGGTTCTAGCTGCCTCAGTTTACTCAACTATAAAATGGGATGATAATAGCACCTACTTCATAGGGTTCTTATGAGGATCAAATGAGATAATGACTATAAAGTGCTTAGCACTGTGACTGGCACATAGTAGACATTTAATAAATGCTTGATTCTTCTCTCCCTCCTTATAAAATAAAACTTTGTGTAAGGTAAAATATGAAAATGAGTCTGGAAAAGGGTCCTGGAATAGGAGCCATAAAACCTAATCTAGGGAGGAACAGAGACAAGATGGTAGGGCATAGGCAGTAACCCAACCAAACTCTCCCAACATTCTTTTCCAAACAACTTTAAAATAACTACTCAAGTCAAATTTTGAAGTAGCAGAGTTCAGAAAGGTCAGAATGAGACTAAGATAATTTAGGAGATCAGCAGGCAAGGTCTGTAACACCACGGTGGGGGCCAGTCAGGAGAGCACGTGTTGGCAGTATCAGCAGTGGACCTTAGAGGTGGCTACAGAGGTATCAGGAACAATTTTAGGTGCACTAATTCTTGCAGTTGCAGGAGAGCAGGGGACCTATTCATAGTTCCAGGGACAAGAGAAGTGCTAGTGTTTGCAACTGCAGGGGAGTAGGGCCCTACTTGGTTAAAGATCAGAGCACAGACAAAGAGAGTAGTGATTATACCTCTTACAGGATCGCATAACTTTAGAAACAGTAAAATCTTGCAGAACCCCTACAACCAGCACTGAAAACAACAGTGTGAAAAAAGTCTGAAGCTTGGGACAGTACCCAGGGTGAGTAGAGCCCAACTTTAACATAATGTTCAAAGTCAGGAAAGCCTGGAAAAATGAGCAATCAACAACAACAATAACAAAACCCTTGGCCATTAAAAAAAAATACTGTGCTGACAGGGAAGACTAAAACATAAACTCAGAAGAAGACAATAATGCAAAAGCAGCTACAAGCAAAGCCTCAAAGAAAAATGTTAAATGCACCTAAAGTCAACAAGAATTTCTGGGAGAGCTGAAGAAATAAGAGTATTAGAGGAAAAATTTAGAACAGAAATGAGAGTGGTGTAAGAAAATTATGAAAAGAAAACTAACAGCTTGGTAAAAGACACCCCCCCCAAAAAAAAATTAAAGAAAATTGAATTGGCCTAATGGTTTAAAAAAAAAAGAGGCACAAAAATTCACTGAAGAAAAGAATTCCTTGAAAAACATAGTAAGTCAAATGGGAAAAAAGTACAAAAGCCTCCTAAAGAAAATAATTCCTTAAAAAATAGAATTGGGTAACTAATTGGAAGTTAATGACCCTATGAGACATCAAGAAACTATAACACAAAGTCAAAAGAATGAAAAAAATACATAAGAAAATGTAAAATATCTCATCAGAAAAACCTGGAAAATAGATTGAGGAGAGATCATTTAGGAATTAATGGACGATCTAAAAGGCGTTTTTTAAAGAAGAGCCTAGACATCATATTTCAGGGAAAAATATCAAGGAAAACTTGCTCCAATGTCTTAAATCCAGAGGATAAAATAGAAATTGAAAGAATCTACCTATCACCTCCTTAAAAAGGTCCCAAAATGAAAACTCTCAGGAATATTACCCAAATCAAGGATAAAATATTGTAAGCAGTCAGAAAGAAACAATTCAGATATCACGGAGTCATTGTCAGAATCACGTAAGATTTAGCAGCTTCCACATTAAAGGAGTTTGGAACAGGATATTCCCAAAGGCAGAGAGGAGCTAGGATTACAAACAAGAATAGTCTACTCAGCAAAACTGAATCCTTTAGGGCAGCGATTCTCAACCTTCCTAGTGCCGTGACCCTTTAATACTTGTATGTGGGCATATCTGCATGTGGGCCGACTCACCTGAAGATGGATAGAGTAGTGGTGTCTTGGTTCCTAAGACCATCGGAAATATGTTTTCTGATGGTCTTAGGTGACCCCATTAGACTCCCAAAGGGGTCGCGACCCACAGGTTGAGAACCACTGCTTTAGGGGGAAAAAATTGCTATTTAATGAAATAGAGAACCTTTAATTATCCTGATGAAAAGACCACAATTGAGTAGAAAATTTTACATTCAAATACAAGACTCAAGAGAAACATAAAAAGGTATATGTAAAAAAGTAGGGACTCAATACATTTAATCATTCCTACATGAGAAGATGATACATGTAACTTCTACTAAATTTCTCATTATTGCAACAGCTAGGAGTCTACATAGACAGAGGGCATGCATGTGAGATGATTATATTGGGATGATATCCAAAATATTAAATGAAGGAATAAGAAAGAGAGTTGCACTGGGAGATGGAATAAGGTAGAGGTAGAGTGGGAAATTTTTTCTCACACAAAAGTGGCATGCAAGGAAGAACTTTTACGTGGAAGGGAAAATGGGAGGGAAGATGGTAGACAATACTTTAATTTCTCTCTCATTGGAATTAGTCCAAATAGGGAAGACTATATCTATATATCTAAATGCATATATACTATATGTATATATATATATATATATATATATATACATATATATGTATATACATACATACACATATCTACCTATATCTATACTTGAATGTTTATCTATTCATCTATCTATCTATCTATCTATCTATCCACATACACATACACTCAGTTGGTTATAGAAATCTCTCTTATCCAATAAGGAACTAGGAGCGAAGGGGAAAAGAGATATGGGGAAAGGATGATAAAAGAGAGGGGAGATTAAGAGACACAGTGATATAATGTTAATGGGATATAAAATCTTCCCCACCCATTAATAGGCTTCACGTGGAGCCCATTAAGGGAAGCTTCTTTAGGGGAGGCTTGCTTGTAGGAAGGCTTTAACACCTGGATCTTATGATTCTCTAGTTGAGATTCTGAGTGGCTATATGTTCAGAGCTCCCCGACTGCCCAGATATGTAAAGGCTTCCATGATCCAGGGATGTATGTAAAGTGTATAGCAATATTGCTTTGATTCAGGCAGTCAGAGCCCTGTATATTGGTCTTTATTTCTCTGCTTGTATTTTCTCTGAACTGCAGGGTGTCGACTTTTCCCTTGAAGTAGTGAATGTAATTAAGAAAGATTTTTGACCTCTTAAACAGCTCTCTTTGCTAGTAAAGGAGCTCTAAGAGCCAGTGCTAGCAGCCATCCTGGGCATGCCAGTGTGGTTGCTGCTACAAGTGGTCAGAAGCAAAACAATTTTTTTTTGAGGAGAGACAAAATAAAAAGATCAAAAGAGGGATAAACAAAAGAAAACAGAATAGAGGGAAATACACAGAAATCATAACTGTGAATGGAAAGGAGACGAGGTCACCCATAAAATGCAAGAAGATAATGGAGTGGATTAAAAAACAGTATCTAGCAACATGTTTTCAAGAGACATGTTTGAAAATGAAAGACACACAGAGTTAAGATAAAGGGCTAAAGCAAAATCTACTATGTTTCAACGAAAATAAAAAAAGCAGGATTAGCAATCACAATCTCAGACAAAGCAAAAGCAGAAACTGACTTAACTAAAAGAGATAATCAGAGAAACTTCATTTTACTAAATATACCAGGGGCAATGAAGTTAATACTAAAAAAAAATTACAGCAAATTTCTCCGATAAAAGTTTTATTTCTCAAATAAGTCAGATTTATACAGATAAAAGCCATTCCCCAATTGGTAGATGGGCAAAGGATATGAAAGGGAAGTTTTCAGATGAAGAAATCAGAGCTGCCTATAGTCATATCTTTCTATCTATATATGAAAAATGCTCTAAATCACTATTGATTAGATAAATACAAACAACTCTGAAGTACTTCCTCACACCTGTCAAAAATGACAGATGCTTGAAGAGATGAAGGAAAAGATGTGTTAACGTGCTATTGGTGGAGCTGTGACCTGGTCTAACCATTCTGAAGAACAATTTGTACTATGTCCAAAGGGGTATAAAACTGGATATACCCTTTGATTCAGCAATGCCATTAATGGGACTGAATCCCAAAGCGATCGAAGAAAAAAGGAAAAGGACCTATATGTCTAAAAATACTTAGAGCAGCTCTTTTTGTGGTGGCAAAGAAATGGAAAT
>CM053583.1:65620535-65639538 GCA_028627135.1 Pseudochirops cupreus | reverse complement strand
GGGGGGTATAGTTTCAGAAAATAACACCAGCATGTCACAACCATATGAACTGAGGCAAATTGAGTAAGAACTGGGAGAGCATTGCAAACACTAATAGCAATGTTGTAATGATGATCAGCTGTGAAAAACTTAGCTCCTGATCAATGTAATGATCCAACACAATTACAAGCTACTCCTGATGAAAAAAATGACATGAACTCAGTGCAAATTGAAGTGTAATTTTCTTGCCTTATTTTGGAAATATGGAAATATGTTTTGCATGATTTCACATGCATAATTGATATCATTTTGTTTGCTTTCTCAGTGGGTGGGGGAGGGGCTGCAGAGAGAGAGAGAGGATTTGGAACTCAAAATTTAAAAAGAAAAGAATATTAGAAAAGATAAATGATACATTTTTAGAAAAGGAAAAAAACAAGAATATATACATATATAATTGAAATAGGGAAGACTGGCAATATGTATTAGAAGAAATCTTGACCTATTTGAGATTAATTTATTCATTAAAGTTAAATGACATACAAAAACCTTAGGCTTTACCACTTATGTAGTAATCTTCAATTATAGCATTTAGAGCCAGGATTTTAGAGATCACTTAACCTCAGACCCTCATTTTAGTGATAGGGTGCCAAACTAAACAAATAGTTATTATACCACTCCATATCCTCTGGTTCATTCCATTACACCATGTGAAAACTTTAATTAAGACAGCATTATCAGGTTTTTACGCCAAGGTGGGAAGAAGGTCCCAAGAGCAGCATCCCAGGTTAGATAGATTTGTTACTGAGTTGTATCCTACTCTTTGTGACCCCATTTGGGGTTTTCTTGACAAAGGTACTGTAATGGTTTGCCATTTCCTTCTTCAGCTCATTTTACAGATGAGGAAACTGAGGCAAATAGGGTTGAGTGACTTGTCCAGGGTCATACAGTTAATAAACGTCTGAGGTCAAATTTGACCTCAGGAAGACGAGTCTTCCTGATTCCAAATCCAGTGTTCTATCCCCTGGTCCCACCATTAGATGGGGTAATTATAAAGCATGTACCATATTTCAGGTACAGTACTAAGCTCTAGAGACACTAATACAAGCAAGCCAGACAAACTCTGCCCTCAGGAAGTTAACATTCTGATTGGGGAACACATTACATAAAGGGGAGCTGGAGTGGAGGAAGTATGCAAGCAGGTAGCCGCCAGAGAGTGACATGGAGGCATGGTTCCAGGAAGTGGGAAGTCAAAGCTCACTTATCACAGCCTGGCTTCCCAGGAGCAGAGCCCAAGGTTTTGGTGGGAGGGAGGGAGATCATGGTGATTGCCAGAGTGCAAGCAGCTCAGTGGAGGGATGTCCAAAATATTTCCAAAGAATTCTTTTTTCTTACCCCCAGCCACACTGTGTGCTACCACAGGCTGTGATTTTCTCTTATCCCCATTTTCAGCCAACTCCTCTCAGTCCCCCTCTTTTTCCTTCTTGGCTCCATCCCTGTAACAGCAATGGCATCCTTTCCCTCCCCACTTAGAGCTGGGGAGTATCCCCTCCTTCTTCAAGATCTTAGGAATTTCATCTTATCCTCAGCTCAACTTCCCTCTTCCTGCCACCCACTAGTGATAGCTTTGTACCATGTTACTTCTTTTGGGCAAATCATTAGGTTCTTGGAACATACTTTGTGCATCTGTAAAAATGTAACGTGTTAAATATAAAATATTATTTGTATTATACTTGTAAACAGTCTAAAATAGCATCCTTCTTGGTCCCTTCTGTTTCCTTTCCCACAGCTCCATAATTGTTAACATAGGCCACAGGGAATTAAGGATTGTTGTGCATTTTTGAAGTATTTTTCATGAGTTGCTAGAAAGATTCAGCCTGTAGTGGCCTTACCTTTGATGATGAGGCTTCTCTGAATAAATCTAGGCTGGTTTTGGATAGTACATACAGCATATCACTAGGCTTCTGATCAAAGCCTTTTCACATTGGTAGGTAATGCTGGACCTTGTGGTCTTCTGGCATGCCTTTGAGAACCCAGAGTTACTTTTATGCCAGGATGAAGAAGAAAATGAGAAGAAATTTAATCATAAGAGTTACCAAAGAGATGCTTTTCTAAGTAGTCATGGAATGGAATGAGCATTACACTGAGCTAGGTTCAAAATTCTTTTCCCTACCACTGACATGCTGTGTGAACATAAGCAAGACACTTCATCTCTGTGCCTCAGTTTCCTGACCAATATAATAAGGACAGCAATACCTGCCTCATAGAGCAGTTGTGAAGATAAAATGATAAATTATTTGTGTAAAACCATTCTCCACAGAAGCAGGAAGCATGTTCCACAGATTAAAATGTTTTGAAATATATATATATACACACATGTATATATGTATGTGTATGTATATATATATATATTTATGTGTATGCATATATGTATGTATATATGTGTATACACACACACACACACATATATATATATATATATGTATGTATGTATATATACTTAAAACCCATATCCCTCATCTCCAAGCAAATTTTACCTACAGTACTCTTAAGTTCTGTATTTCTGCCAAGGGCATAGTTGCCCACGTTCACAATCTAAGTTATTCTCAACTCCTCATTCTTATCTCCCAATCCAACATCTAATCAGCTGCTAAGTCTTCTTATTCTGCCTGAGTGATGTCTTACAAATCTGTCTTATTTTCTCTATTTAACCAGATATTTTACCCCTTTTCAAACTGTCCTCATTCCTCACCTGGATTGTTTCAGTTGCAAACCTATATTAATGGCTTACTTTGTTCCAGGCACTCTACTAAGTGCTGGGGGTACAAAAAAAGGCAAAAATAGTCTTAAGTGTGCCTTGAGGAGCTCAGGACAATATCACTTTTCAAATATCTGAGGAATTGTCATGTATAAGAGAGATTATACTTTTGCCTTACCCTAGCAGCAGTTCTCAACCTGTGGGTCGTGACCCCTTTGGAGGTTAAACAACCTTTTTACAGGGGTCAAAGGGGTCACCTAAGACTATTGGAAAACACATATTTCTGATGGTCTTAGAAACTGAGACACTGCTCCTCTATCTGTCTCCAGGTGGGTCCTCTCACATGCGGATACGCCCACACACAAATATTAGAGGATCCCAGCATTAGGAAGGTTGAGAACCACTGCTCTAGAGGATAGAACTAGGACCAATGGGTAGAAATCATATGTATTATATACTCCCTCCCTCAGATTTCTCTCTTTTCCAATCTGTTCTCCACACAACTGTAAAATTGGTATTATTTGAAGCTCAGATCTGATCATGCCTCTTCCCTTGCTCAAAATGCATCAGTAGGCCCCTGGTGCCTCTAGGATGAAAGAAAAACTGCTCTGCTTTGAATTTAGAGTCTTTTACTATCTGACCCAGCTGGATTATGTACAGTTCTCCCCCATTCACTGTACTTTCTCGACCCACTTTCCTATCTGATATTCCCCATACACAAGATGGTATCTCTCATCTCTTTGCACAAGCTATTGCCTGAGCCCAGGTGCTCTCCTTCCTCATTTCACCTCCAGGAGCCCCTAGCTCCCTTCAGATCTCTAGCTCAAATGCCATTTCCTACATGAAGCCTATACTGATTCCCCCAGTTTTTAGTGCTCTCCCTGAGATGTCTTTGGGCAGTTGGGTGGCTCAGTGGATTGAGCACTGGGCCTAGAGTCAAGAAAACTCATATCCCTGATTTCAAACTTGGTCTTAGACTCTTACTAGCTGTGTGACCATGGGAAATTTGCTTAACTCTCTTTGCTTCAGTTTCCTCATCTGCAAAATGAGCTGGAGAAGGGAAGGGCTTCAGTATCTTTGCCCAAAACAACCCAAAACAAAACAAATAGGGTCATGAAGAGTTGAACATGAGCAAACAACAAGAAATGACTGCATTAATTTTGTATATACTCCATATTTATCTGTGTGTATATTGATTCCCAGCCATCAACTATAAGCTTTTTGGACAACGACTACTGCGTCTTTCCTCTAGTCTTAACCCTCTGTACCTAGTTGCAGTACCTAACACATCAGTGTTTAAAAAATGTTTATTAAAATGAATTCAATTGAACCTCCATTTCCATTAAAAAAATGATCACAACATTTTTTGTATTCCTCATTCTCCACTAATCTTTTCTGAATTGAGTCATAAATAAGTCTATAATAATTCCCAATAATTTGGTTTAATAAAGAAAAAAATCACTGTTAGTCATCTCCATTTCAAGCAGATAATAGAAAAATCATATGGGAGAGAGAAAGAACTCTAAATGAGAGGAATTTGAAGCTGGGTTTCCTGATCTGTAAAATGAGTTGGCAGGATTAGATGTTGTCTAAGCTTCCTTTCCAGCTCTAATATACTATTGGAGAGCCCTTTCCAGCTTCAAAAGTCTGTGCTTGCAAAATGTTAGAGCTGGAAAGTATCCAGATGTCATCAAGCCTTGCCTATATTGAAAGCCAAGAACCCATGCACTGCCTGAAGATCTGCAGTAATGGAAGCAGGCCAGGCGAGAAGGGAAGAGTCACAGCCTATCAAGACATGACATTCTATGGCTGGACAGCTCCAATTATTAGGAAGCTCTTTCGTCTTTTTCCCTAGTATCAAGATGAAAACATCTCTTCAACTTCTACCCCTTACTCCTTATTTTTTACTCTCAGTACAAACAGAACAAAACCTCAGCAAGGAATAAAAAGGATACTGTTTCTAGACTTCGAATCTGAATCCCTGCTCTGACCACTTGGGTGACCTTGGGAAAAATCAGCACTTCTCTGGTCCTGCTTTTCCCATCTGTAAAATGAAGAGTTTAGACTACATTTACTAAAATGAATTCATACACACACACATATACACATGTACATATATCTATCTATATGGTTTATCTAGACTTAAGAAAACGATGGTGAAAATGTTGATAACTCAGGTGAAATGTAAAAGTGTGTGATAAGCATACATTGCCTCTCCCACCCAAGAGCTGGTTGTTAAACATATGCAGGCACATCTTTGATCTGCAGTTTTTCTACTTAGATGTCCTATATTTCACAAGTCCATCTCCCTCTCTGAGATTGCTTGAATTAGGAGATCTCTGAATTCTAAATCTTATCATCCTGAGTTCAGTATAAAGAAGAGTTTTCAACAATTTGAGCTCTCCAGTAATGGAACAGGTTGTATTCAAAGATATTTATGTTTATCATCACTCAAAGTCCGTCAAGTAGATGTCGAGCAACCAGTTGCCAGGGAGAGGCACCATTGTGTAGTGGAAAGAATGCTAGATATGTGATTGAGTCCTGCTTCCACCACTAATCATCTGTGGAACCTTGAGTCACTTTATTTCTCTGAGACTCAGTTTTCCCATCTGTAAAATGGGGGACCCATGATCTTATCATTGTGGCTACTCGCTTTACTAGTTCAATTTATAATCTATCCATATATCACAATTATTGCTATTATTATGCAGATTCTACTTACAACAACAACAACATAGCAAAAGTTATAATGGTTCAATTTGTGATTTAACTCTCTCTTTACCTGACTTTGTCAAAATGATTAAAAACACCTAATACTCGGGTATGACCATGGATATATCTACCCTTCATTCATTCTGATATCATGATTCTCTACTCAGAGTAAGTTCAAAATGCGCTCAACCCTTTTGAACTTCTCAGAGCTTGGGAATGATCTCTGTCTTAAAATTGCTCAGCAGCACCTTAATAGCAATCTTTGATCTAGGAAGAATTCTAGAAACTTGAACTTGGAGGGTCATCTTGAACAGACAAGTCCAAATGACCAAGGAGGACTGAGTCACCCTTGAAATAGAAATCTTCCCCTGGGCTTCATATAATGGAAGGCAGAGAAAGTCTTGTGCTTGTGGTGATTCTGTGGCTGGGATGCTTATTACACAGAAAAAAGCTAACTCCAGAAAGAAGGAACTTTTGATGGAGTTATAGAAGTCTACAGAGCCCATGAAAGCATCAGTCAAGTATTTATGGGACTATTATTTGATAGGCACTGTCCTAGACACTGGAGATACAAGTACAAAGAATAAAATTTCCTATTTACAAGGAGGGGAAACTGGGAGGTACCACATTACACAGAGTAGTACCCATAATATACATCTCCCTGAGCTCAAATCTGATCTCAGACACGAGCTATGTGACCCTGGGCAAGTCACTTAACCCTGTTTGCCTCAGTTTCCTTACCTGCAAAATGAGCTGGAGATGGAAATGGCAAACCACTGTAGTATCTCTGCCAAGAAAACCCCAAATGGGGTCACAAAGAGTTGAACATGACTGAAATGACTGAATGATAATAATTCCCAAGGAACTTATACTCTAGGGTGAGGGTGTAAGGGGGGCAATAAGGACTTATTTAAGAATAAATGAGATATTTATCAAATAACTATAAAGTAAATAAATACAAAATTGTTAAATACATTGATTGATGTGAAATCCAGTGTCCCTTGAGATAGCCCATTCCTTGTTGGGACAGTCCTAATGACTAACTTTTTTTTTCTATCATAAAGTCCATTTCTGCCTTTCTATAACTTCTACCCATTGCTCGTAGTTTGCTTTGAGAGGGCAAGCAGAACAAGCCTAAGAGGATGTTTAGATCTAAGAAACCTAAGACTTGACATTCTGATGAATAAACTAAAAGCTACATAAAAAATATTATATCCGGAAAGAAAAACAGGCAACATTCTGTAGTGAAAAGAGCATTGGACTTGAAGAAAGTGCCATGATTTCTGTTTTACATAAGAGGAAACTGAGTCTCAAAGAGATTAAAATTATCAAGACATAGCTAGTAAAGTCAAAGATTGCACTATGAGAGAATACCTTAAAGATAAAGGCAAGATGGAATTGCTTTACCCCAAGGTTTCCATTGTTTCTCCTCCTGCAATCACCTCCTCCCTGTTTTTGAAAATCTGATCCAGAAACAGAATAGAATGTCATCTTGTTGGTTTCCTCACATTTTTTAAATGAAATTATCATTACATCAAGTTACAAAATTATTAGACTTTCTGCTCTTGAGGGAGAGGAGGAAAGGGGGAGAGAACGACAGAGAAAGAGAGAGAGAGAGAGAGAAAGGGAGAGGAAAAGAGACAAAGACAGAGACAGAGAGACAGAGAGAGAGAGAGAGAGAGAGAGAGAGAGAGAGAGAGAGAAGGACAGATGGGGTTTATCCAAATGATGTCTGGATAATTGAAGTTGCCCCTCAGTAACACATTATGCCATGGTGCAAAGCTTGTGCTCTTTCCCCCAAACTCCTAATCTATTTCTTTTTTTTTCTGTCCAAGTGATTTATAATATTCTTTGTTGACAAAATCACCTATTTCCTGTTCCTTTAAACTTCCTTTCAAGTCCTCTTTGTCATGCTTTCTGCCTCCAGTCCCTGGATTTTTTTTACATGAGTATACTTTTTAAAAATACAATGCTACTCTCCAACCCTGCTACTTACCCTGTTTCTTTCAAATGAGGCATATGCGTCCAGAACCTTGGTTCAGTTACTAGGTTCATTCCACTAAATGTCAGTGATGTCCATGAGATCAGATTTTCCCTCATGCATTAATATCTTCATATCCTTGGTTTTTTTGTTACCAAAACTTTGCTTATTTGTGTATAGACACTTGAGGCCATTGATTTTACTACTGATTCCATTCTTCAGTTTTTTGTCTTGTGGATTCCTGGGTATCTTGGTTGCAATTCTTCTTTTCTCTTCAAGGCTGCTTCCTGTGGTCTTTAACTTGGTGATTATTCACTATTAATTTTCTCTTTCTTTTTAAATTTGAAGCCCTTTTGTTCATATTTGTAAGACACTTGGAACATAAATTCTTACAAGCTTTTGTT
Organism: Pseudochirops cupreus; assembly: GCA_028627135.1. NCBI lineage: Eukaryota > Metazoa > Chordata > Mammalia > Diprotodontia > Pseudocheiridae > Pseudochirops > Pseudochirops cupreus. The sequence continues at coordinate 65,631,707 of CM053583.1, read as the reverse complement.
TAGGGGTGGAATCTGTCAACCTGGCATTTGTAAGTCATGATCTAGAAATACAAATCATATTCTCACACACCACCTTCTTAGCCAGCTGTTCATTCTCAGTTAAGTTTTTTCTTATTCCTTCAATGGACAAACCAGAAGGAAACACAACCTGTTCCCTTGTGCTCTTTGGATTTTGTTTCACTTTTATCCAAGACTTCATAATTGGCAATACTTTCAGGTTCCTTCCTGTCATTTTTGCCTATGTGAATTGCTGAAATTGAGTATTTGGCATTCATGTTGATAAGTTTTGGAATGTGCTCTGTTATGGTTAATATTCAAATCCCAGGAAGACAACAGACCTCTCTGTCATTGTTTTCAAGTAAGGATATAGCTGCCTCAGTATCCCCAAGCAAGGTATCACCAACTGCTTTTCTCTTCTTCCTTTGCCTGTTAAGGGATAGTTTCTCACCTGATAGCTTCTGTGGCTCTAATATAATATTATTGGAAAGGCAAGCAGCTTCTGACATCCAGCTTTCGCCTCTTCAAGAAGAGCTACGAATTTATTTCCAGGTTCTAATTGTATAGTTGTCCTTTTCTTTTCTCTTCTCCTCTGAGTAATATTCTTCTATGCTTAATCTTCCTTGCAGGGGCCAAGTCTCTCCTTTGTCTCAGATCCTCCTTTTTCCCCATTAGAGCTTTAAATATTTCCTTTAGAAGTCTGTCATTTTCCCTAATAATTGAGGTGGGGAGAGTCACTGACCAGCACCTTACAGCAGGGAGACAAAACAGGATAGGTCAAAAGTCAGCACAATTCACCGACCCCTATGATGGCACTGTGGGGAGGGGAAGGGGGTCTCTGCTCACCCTACTGCTGCTGTCAGTGGGACACAGGGCTGACAAAAACAGAGCTACCTCCTCAGACAGGAAGAACTAAAAAACTTTGACTCTCAGTGGGACAGGAAGGAGGGAAAAAAAGCCACAAGCAACTGGTGAATACATACACAGAATTTTAGAAATAAAAAGATCTTAGAATCACAAATATGAGAAGTGGAAGGAAGTTTTGAAGATGAGATATTAATCTTTAATATGATTTTAGAACCAAGTAATGTTAAATATGAAGAGGCTAGAACATGGGAGAACTTAGAGTAACCTCAGCATATTTAACCAATAGGGATCTTAATATGATGTTGGAATTGGCAATGGGGACACTTAGAATACAAAATGACAGAGCTGAAAAAAAAAGACCTTAAGGAACTAGTCATAGGTCATAGTATAATAGTAATGGGTTTAGACCTGGAAGACGTCACAGAGGTGATAGGAGATATGGTCCTCTCTCTCTCACTGAGTAGATGAGGAAACTTGGTCTCAGAGAAGGAAGTGCCGTGGAACTTGTCCACTTCTGGGTTATGCAGGCATTATCAAGGCAGATGTAAAATTCAGCATACTCTTTCATGTACAAATCCAGTGATCTTTCCATTGTATAATACTGCCTCTCTATTAGATCACCCTGCCTTGCTTCTTATCTTGTTATGTTTCCTTTCTGTGATTTTTGCTCTTTTCACCATGGTAAATATGGTTATTCAAAGCTATGCTGTGTTTCCTGGGGCCTGACGTTTACTGTTGATTCCATTTCCTCTGTTGACAGCATGCTGTAAGTCGTAGAACAACAACAACCACATTTAATTATGAACTGTCACTGAGAACAAGAGGCTTTTTCTTCCTGTGCAATCAGGGACAAACACGATTAATGGAGTTTCATTTAAGTTGGTGGAAATTTTTTAAATACTGTTTAATTCTTTTTTTTTTTTTTTTGGTATGGGACAGTTATTTATTTCCTATAAATAAAAAGAAGACACAGAACACTCACATGTGTATTGGTGGGGGGAACCTTAAAATAGGATTCAGTAACTTAACTTTTAACTCTGTTATAATCTTATGGGAGATTGAAATTTAAAGCTAATTTGAAGACAAAGTAGCTTGTGGGATTCATGATTAAACATTTTACATTTTACCTTGACTTTTCACTTTCCAAAACTCCATTTATATATAGATTGTGATGGTCACACTTGAGCCAAATCCTCTTGTTAGTAGACATCATCTTCAAAGCAAAATCTTCTTCTGCTTCTACCTAGTTCCACTCATTGGACCTAGTACCTGTGAACCATTATTTTTTTTTTTATTTTTTCATTCATCAAAAACTTGCCTTTTTTTTCTTTTACCTCCCTTACCCGTAACTAAGAAAGAAAGAAAAACGAAAACCGTGTTACAAACCCACATGGACAAACAAAAAAAAATTTTGAATGTTTTGATTTGTACTCTGAATTCATCTCTCAATGAGGAAATGTGTATTGTGCTTCATCATGAGTCCTCTGGAATTGTAGTTAGTCATTATGCTGATCAAAGTTCCTTAGTCTTTCAAAATTATTTGTCTTCACTATGCTATTGCCTTTGTACAAACTATTATCCTGATTCTGTTCACTTCACTGTGTATCATCTCATGCAAATCTTTTTGGATCTCTGAGACTATCCCATATATCTTTTCTTACAGCACAGTAGAATTCCATCATATTTAAATACCAAATCTTGTTTAGTCATTTCCAAATTACTGGGCACCCCCTCAGTTTCCAGTTCTTTACCACCCACAAAAACAGCTACTATAAATGTTTCTGTTCATCCTTTTCATTTATTTTACTTAGGACTAATCCCTTGGTCAATCTACCCTCCCTCTCATTCTCCTTTTTACCTTTTCCTCTTCCCTCGTGGCTTCCCTATTTAGTGAAATGTATTTTTGTACTCTACTCTGTATTTATATTCTTCTTGTGATTGACCAGTTTAGATGAAAGTAAAATTCATGTCACCAGTTCCACCTGCCCTTTTCCTTCTTGCTTGTATAGTCTTCTACTTACACACCAAATTATATTAAATAATTTCCCCCATTTTTCCCACTCATATCTCTCTTTGTATATTCCTCTTCCCCTCACTTTTCATTCTTCTTTTTAAGATTAACAAAACATAACCAAATAAATCCCAGGCCCTCTTGAGTTAGACCCCTGATGATGATAGGGTTAAGAGAGGACACATGTTCCACCTTCCATATTAAAATGTTAATAATCATTGTTTAATCTCTTATGATTGGTTGTTGGCTCATGTTTACCTTGTTTCTCTTGACGCCTATGTTTGCACTTCAAAGTTTATGTGCAGATTTGGTCTTTTTATCAGGAAAACTTGGAAGTCATTTATTTTATTAAAGGTGTTTCCCTTCCCCAACCCACCCACAGAATTATACTCAATTAATTTTATTTTTTTATTGATTTTATTACTTTCTAGATAAGTTATTCTTGGTTGTAAGCATGTATCCTTTCCCTTCTGGAATATTGTATTCTAAGCTCCCCATTGCTTAGTAATGGTGGCTGTGAAATCATGTGAGATCCTGACTATGACTCCTTAATACTTGAATTCTCTTTTCTGGCTGCTTACAGCAATTTTTCTTTAACCTGGAAACTCTATTTTCTATTCTTATTTTGGGGTTTCTTTCAGATTTCCAGTTTTCCAGTGTTTAACACAGTGTCTGCTACATAGTAGGCACTTAATAAATGTTTATTACATTGAATTTCTTATAAGACATATGGAAATTTTTCTTTTTGTTTTCTTAAAATAGAATATCTAGGCTCTTTTTTCAGTCATGGATTTTAGGTACTCCATTCTTAAATTATTTCTCCCTTCTGTTTTCTAAGCCACTTGTTTTTGCTATGAAATACATTGTATTTTCTATTTTTTGAGTCTTTTGATTTTGTTTGAATATTTATTGTCTTGTAGAAGCATTAGATTTTACTTTGTCTATTTTAATTTTTAGGGAGTTTGTCTGTTGGGTAAGGTTTTATACCTTGTGTCAAGCTGTTAATTCCCTTTCCATTTTTTTCTTCCATGGTTATGATTTATTTTCTATTTTTCTTGTAACCTTCATTTTATATATAAAATATATTTTCTCTATTTTTTAAAAAAAATCACATCTTCCAGGAATTCTGGTTGAATTTTTGTAAAAGTCAAGACTTCGCTTGAAATTAATTTGGAGTCATTGTCTTTTTCTGGATTTGTTTCTTGATAGTGTGTGTCATGATAAAAGCTTTTTTATGTTTATTTTTTTTTTGGTTCAGTCTTCCACTCATTTCCTGATTTCAGACTTTATATTAAGAAGGAATGCCTGGGCTAGTGGTGTTGCTTTTTTCTTGTAGTAGTAAGTGTTATGTTATTTTAGGATCTCTGGCTGGGGACCTGAAAGCTTCCAGTCCTCTCAGAATGAACTGATCCAGGGTAAAGTCTGATTTATGTCCTTTTTATCTGAGCTCTGCAAGTTCCCAAGATGTATTTGGCTCCAAGCAACACATCTGTGGGCTTGCCTCATTTGTAGTTTCAGTAGACTGCTACTGGAATCAGTCCCTATTAGCCAACCGGAAAACTCTTCATTGTTAAGAGTGACAGATCTGCAGGATTCAGTTTAGTCTAGGTCTCCTATCCCAGTCATTCCACTGAAGCTTTCAGGCTAAGTTCAAAGCTAGAACTGAGACTTTGGTCAGCTCTTGGAATCTGAACTACATAGCTGCTTCTTGTTACAAAGCATGGGATTCACACTTATTCCTCAATCTGGAACACCATACCCAGGCACAAGACCTCTACTCATCCTCTAATTATTCCCTAGATCCGTCCCATGGAACTGAGTCATGAGTAACAGAGCCATCAGATTACTCCTATTCCTGTACCCTACACAAGTTTTAGGTCCCTTTTAGCTGAATCTGGAACCTCTTCTTCTACTAGTGCATACAATCCATGGCTATACCCTGTCCCCTGCATTCGCAGACCTCTCCATCTCGCTATGCCAATATGAGCTAGAGAAATGACTCACTGCCATCCCTTCTTTGACTTCCTGATTTAGGATTTGATCTGGTCCTCCTCCATCTTGTTTGAAAGAGTTATGGTGGAAGCTCACTTTCTACTTCCTACTTTCTACTTTCTACTGCTCTACTACTACTACTACTTCTACTCTACTACTCTGATATTTTTTTCTCTGACTGGATATGGAAGTAGGTATATGGTAGAAGAGAGTCAAAGGTGACTCTAAGATTACAAATCTGGCTGACTAAAAGGATAGTGAAGGATTTTGGAGAAATCATCTAGGGTAGGAAGGATACAATGAGTTAGTTGTGTGTTGAAAATGTTGAGTTGTAAATATCTAACCAATAGGTAGTGATATGGGATTAGATTTCAGGACAGAAATCAAGGTTGGTTAAGTGATTTGAGAAAAATAATTGATAACTGGACACATAGGAACTAATAAGAGCAAATGAGAAATTTAAAGGGAAATGAGAAAATTAAAGGGAAAAGTGCAGGGAACAGATCCTTGGGGGATAACCATATCTAGTAGGTTGGAAATATATGGTGATCCAACAATGGAGACTCAGAAGGCATGGTCAGCTTGGTAAGAGGAGAACCAAGAGAAGGCCTTCCAGGAGAAGGGAGTAGGAAAGAGTTTCAAAAGCTGGGAAGGGAACAAATAACATAAAATTTGAGAAAACGTCATAGATTTTTACAGTTTGGAGATCATCAGCAACCTTGGAGATAACAATTTCAGTTGAGTGGTAGGGTGAGAAATCAGATCACAAGGAACTGAAAATTGGGTTGTTGGAGTCAATCATCAATCACATATTAAGTACCTATATTGTGCCAAGCATTGTGCTAGATTTCCCATATATAAATAAGACAATTGAGACATTTCCTATTCTTAATGCACTTACATCCTCCTAGAATACAATTCTTTGTTAGAGAGGAAAGAGAAGACCAGACACAAGGTTCTAGGCCCAGCTCTGCCACTATCTAGCTATTTTCTGTGGGCATTTTTTTACCCCTCTAGGTATCAATTGCCTCATCTTCAAAGCAATGACAAAAATAATAATAATAGCTTTCATTTAGATAGTGTTTTATACCCACCGTTAACTTCTCAGAGGTCTCGCTGAGGCATAGAAGTAAGCATGAGCTCTTGAAGGTCTTATCCATGAAGTGCAATGTCTCCCACATCCTACCAAGATGGAAAGGTTTCAAACCCTGACACAGAAAAAAATCGTCATTTATCTGAATACAAACTGAGATACTGAGTCATTCATCTGAGTGCAACCTAGGTTCACAAGGCTAATTGAAAATACTTTTGACCATAGGAATTCACAAGGCTAACTCTGGGTTGGAAGGAGGCCTGGAGGGGTTGTAATCTGGCCTGGTGTAGAGCAGAGGTTCTAAATCTTGATCTAATAAAGCTTTGTTTTATTTTATTTTTTGGATAATACAGCTGATTTCTTTGTAAGGTTATTTATTTCATTGTATATATATATTTAAAATATTGTTCTGAGTTGTCCTTTGGCTTCATCAGGCTGCCAAAAGGGTCCATGATAACAAAAAGATATAAGATTCTTTGATAGAGAGTAGACACACCAACCCATGTATCTTTTGCTGATGAAATTCAAGTTTATGGTAACTTTCCTAAAAATAAGTACTCATACTTACATAATGCTTTAAGATTTTTAAACTTGTTTTTCATGAAAATCATATAAAGCAAGTATTATAATTCTCAATTGTCTTCATTTTACAGATGAAGAAACTGAGGCTAGTCAATTATACCTGGTCAATTAGAACTCATTTGAAAGGATTTAAACTCACTTGATAGGAATTATTCTTTTCTCATAACCTCTTTAATGTGACTGCACTAGATTGTCTTCAAGTAGCCATCCAGATCCAAAAGGTTTTCCCGTATGATTTTAATTATTTTCCTCTTCTCTCTCCTCCACAGAGAAATGCTTGATATATTCTTCTGACGTTAAGCTTGTGTTTATACAAATTTGTTTTCTTCAGAAGCACATCTCACTTGCTAAACATGAACAAATTTCCCATTTCATTATCTCAGATTCTGCTAACAATTATATTCCATTCTGCCCTGGTTTTAATACCTATCCTATATTTAGGAGACTACAGAAGAGACTTATGGCTAGGTGCTTTTAACATTCATTGGGTGATGCATATTCGATTGTTCTCATTGCTATGTGTAGAGGCAAACACATATACGCATGGAAACTTCCAAGTAATTGATGGGAGCTATGATCTACATATGAAGACACTTGACTCAACTTTAGACATCTGGGTTTTGTTTCTAATTTATAAGAAACATACATGAATACTTAGCGTAATGTCACCAGCCAACCAAACCATATTTGCCTATCCCTTGAGCCATCTGATAACTATTAGATGGGATAGGCCTCCATTTTAGATCAATGGTCTTCTAAAATAATGTGTGGTGTTTACAAGAAGTATCTTCTTGCTTCCTTTAAAATAAAAGTATACTTACAGAACTAGGAATTGGTTCTAGCTAGTAATTAATTCTACATAGCAATTTGAAATTATGTTTTCTTAAGTGATTGAATTATACATATCCTTTGTCCCAGAGATCCCACTTCTAGGCATACCACTCCAAGGAGATCAAAGATGGAAAGGAAAATCCTCCAACATATTTATAGCAGAACTTCTGATGGTAGCAAAGAATTGTAAACACAGTAAATGCTCATCAGTTGAGGAACGGCCAAACAAATAATCACATATGAATGTAACAGAATATTATTGTGAACCATATGTATGAGTCACTCTTCCTTTCTTATACTTTCTATAGTTACGGAGTGTTCCAAAAGTCTTAGTGCAGTTTTAGGCTTTTATCACTTAAGCTTTAAAAACTTAAAACTGTATTAAAACTTTTGTGGTGCCCTGCACCATTGGCTAAAGAGCAAAATCTATTTTGAAGTGCATATACACTATTAATGTACTGTAAGACATGGGGATTATGGAGAATTCAGGGAAGCATGTGGAGACTTTATGAACTGATACAAAGTATAACAAGCAGAACCAGGAAAACAAACAGAATGACTACCACAAATTAGATGAAAAGAACAACAAAAATGATGAAATGAAAATTATGTAATTATAATGCCCACAATTGGCCCAAGATAAAGGTTGAAAAAAAATGTACCTTTTCCCAACCCCCATCTTTTTGCCCAGGTGGAAGAGGGCAGAAGTAGGGATATAGAACTGTGTATACTGCTAGACTTAGACATGTTGGTTAGTTTTGATGATCTGTTTTCTCTTTCTCTTTTTATTCTGGATTACAAGGAATACCTTGGTAGATAGGGCAGCTGGGGTTAGAGAACTCTGGAAATGAAGGTGCTTTAAAAACAAAATATGTCAATGAAATTTAAATCAAAAAATAAAACAAGAAGAATTCAAATAGATCTGATGCTCTCCATACATTTATATCTGTACATTGTCTTAAAGTTTCTAAGTGCTTTGCATTTATGGTTATAATTATCATCCCCATATAATAAGAGAAAGAAAATGATAGGTTTTACAGATTAATTTCTCTAGCAGTCACATAGAGCAGGCTATGTAATGGAAGCCAAGTGTGAACGAAGCATCCATGAAAAGGGAGTGGAAAGTTATTTCAAAGTCTAGAGAGGGATCAAGTAGGGGTGAAACCTGAGAAAAGGTCATGGATTTAGCAGTTCAGACATCATTGATAACATTGGAGAGAGCAATTTCATTTGAGCCATAGAGTCAATGAACTGTTGAAATCATTAGCAAACATTTATCTTTAAATGATGCAATTGATGGCAGGGAGCATACAAGATTCTCTGTGTTCATTACTTGTTAGTTATTAAAATATACACTACCCAGCATTTTACTTGGTAAAGCAACCTGCAGCTTTGAAGGCTCTCCTCCAATGAGTTGTCTCACATAACTGACAATTTCATAAAAATTTCTTGCTCTATGCCACCAGAGGGATGCCTTTGGTCAATGATCTTTTGTCAATATCAAATGACATAAAGCCAGGAAGTATATGCTCAGTAAATGTCCACAGTGCCTGGTAATCAACACGTATTTATTAAATGCCTACTATGTGCCAGGTGCTAGGAAGGCGAATAAAAAAATGAAACTATCCCTCCTAGAAAGGAGCTTGCATCCTAGTGGCAAAGAAGTACACATATGCATATGATAAATATAAAAACATATGGGCTATGTGACTAGATGGTGCAGTGAATAGAGCACTGGCCCTGGAGTTAGGAGGACCTGAGTTCAAATGGGACCTTGGACACTTAATACTTACTAGCTGTGACCTTGGGCAAGTCACTTAACCCCTGTCTTCCCCCCTCCAAAAAAAAAAAAGCAAACAAACAAATACGAAGTTGTTTGGGGAAGGAGGTCACTAGCAGATCAAGAAAGACCACGCAGAAGGTCATGCTTGAACATATGAATGAGTAGCAAATTGTTAGATTATAGATAGAAACAATTAAAGATAGATGGAACAGAGATTCCCTATTTATGTGGTGAGGTTCTCCTGATAGATTTTCCTGTTGTCAAATGTTAAACTGGTTGAATCAAGGCTCAAAATATCGTTGGGAAGGGCGGGTAGGTAGCACACTGAATAGTCAGTGGCCCTGAAGTCAGGAGGACCTGAGTTCAAATCTGGCCTCATACACTTGACTCTTGCTAGCTGTGTGACCCTGGGCAAGTCATTTAACCCCATTGCCTCAAAAAAATTAAAAATAAATAAACAAGCAAACATTACTGGATCTCCTCAATGAGATCCAGCATTGTTCAAAAGAGATTAGCCTAATAATCTAAACAGGAAAATCTGGAGATGAGAAATGGAGACAGAAAGGACTCTGTTGAAAACAGAAGAAGCTGCCCTTATCTAAAATCTAGTTTCTATTTCCGTAAAGTGGGAGAACTGGGCAAAAGTATCACTAATGTTCCTCCAGCTCTAAGAATTGATATTCTAGGGTTTTTTAGGTTCCTTCCAGATTATCATCCTATGTTATAAATTCCCTTCCAGCTAAAAAGTATGCATATATGTGTATATTTGAATATTTCTTTTGCAAAGTTCCACGCTAGGCCCTGAGAATACAGAGGAATAACAAAATACTGTTCTTGTCTTTAAGGAACCTGTAAGGGGATAAGACATGATGATTCATCATTCATTCATACATTTAATAAATATTTATTAACACTTATCTATCCCTCACTATGCCTTCTTTTGTACAAGAGGGAAAGTGGTAGATTTAAAAGTAAAAAAAGACCATGGTTTAAATCCTAGCTTTCTGTTTATTCTCTACCTCTATGACCTTGGGTAGTAACACCATCTTCCTTGTGCTCATTCTCTTCATTTGTAAAATGAAGGAGTTGGACTAGATCTACAGTTTCAAATTCAAATAGAAACTGTGGACCACTAATACATACATGAGGATGCCTGTGGGCCATAAATTGACTTAGCTTGAAAATGTAATGTTATCAATGTTTTATTATATTTTTAATTGTGTTGTTAAATAATGTTGATAATAAGCTTACTTACTCTGGCAGTATACTTTCCAGGGATCTACATCCATAGATGATGAGGTTGATAGAATCATTGCCAGAGCTGGGGAGGCCCCAAAGGAAAGTGTGGAAGAGAAGAGGTCTGCCTCTTCAGAGAAGAGATAGTATTAGGCTGCCTAGCCACCTGAAGGTCTATAGAGGCATTGTACTGATCTCATTGTTGTATGCCTGTGAAACCTGTGTAGTATAGCAATGCCATGCTAGCGAATTGAATCCCCTCTACTTTAAAGATTCTAAAGATCACCTGGGAAAATACGTAACCACACGCCGAGGTCCTCTCTCAAGCTGAACTGCCAAGCATTTAAACTCTACTGCAGAGAGTGCAACTCTGGTGGGCTGACCACATGGTTCAAATGTCAAATACATGTTTGCCTAAAAGGCTACTTTAACAGAGAATTTAGACAAGTTCTGCCTCTGCCTCTTCCTCACCTCTCCAAAGGAAGGTAAATTTTGATGGCCGAAAGCTGCCTAGTTAACTTGGGGTTTACTGGCTAGAAGTCTTTTTCAAAGACCAAACCTTAAACCCATTTCACTCTGGGGCTCATAGATTGGACAACAATAGGCCCCTGCCCAAGTACCACTTAATGGCTATTTTTTGGGCCCTCCTGGCTCAGAGTGAATGTAAATAGTTACTGCTTCTCTTTTGGCCAATAATCCTGAGAGTCTCTTTATTCCTGTTATATTTATTTATTTATTTTTATTAAAGGGTCCATCCCTTGACTCACTTCTTTTTTTTTT
>CM053583.1:65605996-65620035 GCA_028627135.1 Pseudochirops cupreus | reverse complement strand
TGGTTCTGCTCTTCTCACTTAGCATCAGTCCGTATAAGCCTCTCCAGGTAATTATGAAGCCTTGACTCACTTCTTAAAGAGGTCTATTCACTGAATGGACATTGCCTCCCTCAAAGTGAGAACCTGAAAAGACCCTAGCCTAAAAGGATCAGGGTCTTCCATTGCATCTTGGCCCATCTCCTTTGGTCCTAATGAATATCTGGCCACTGAACCCTGATTGCTCTGGAGGAGAAAGTGAAGCTGGTGACTTCGCACAACCCTCCCTCACTCAAATCAAAGTCACCTGCAAGTCTTGTCATCAACTCCCTGATGAAAGGGTCCTTTTCAAGAACAAAGAACAAACACAACACAAGGGAGAAGTTCATATGGAGTACAGAAACAGCAATACAAGTACACTCTCAAGGTCTCTCTGAAAAACTTTGGTATCAACTGTAAGACACAGGAAACACTGGCACAGGGCAATCCAGCATGGCATGCCCACATCAAAGAAGGCTCTGTGCTCTGTGAGCAAAGCAGAACAAAATAGCTCAAAGGAAGCACGAGATGTGCAAATTTAGAGACATATCTACTCCAAATGTTCATATGGACTATTTGTGCCTTCTGAGCTCTTATTGGTCTGATCAGCCACAGTTGGACACACTGTACCTTTACTCCAACATAGTGATGTCATTTTTGTCCTTTTCAGGCACGAAGTACAAACAACAATAAATATTTCCCAATTACATTTTAATCTGGTACTGCTGCACTCCAGAGTGTTTCTGCCAACATGGCAATAAGAAAAATGATCATTTTCTTATTATATCGATAACTATTTATATACAGGACCCAAAGATCTTCTTTTTGATTTCTGATAACCAATTATTAGTAAGTTAGTTATTTGTAGGGTTTTTTTTTCTTCTTTTTACTTCCTCTTTCAAAGCCCAATCCTTGTGAAGGACAGGGATGACAACGAGACATTCTCTTCAATCTTGGGCAGGACTCCTCCCATCTGGGAGAACTTATTTCTGATTAAAGAGTAAAGAGAATCTAGATTTCTTTATCTAGGTAGGTGAAGGCAGCTGAGTCTCATCAAGTCTAAGCATCAGAAGCTGAAGACATTTTGCCCCCCTCCTCATTAATATGTTTCACCCTCAGGGACTCTTCCCCCACTTTCCCAAAGGTATTTAACATATGGCATATTTAGTTACTGAACCATTGACCTCAATTTATTAATAATTTGCTAGCATAATTAATAAATTGATTATTAATTGCCCAGAAACTCTGTCTCTTAGACTTCTCATTTATCTTACCACCCATGGGCAATATGTTTGATACCTCTGGACTAAATGACCACCAAAGTCCCTTCCAGCTCTAAACCTATGATACTGCTCTTGCCCCGTGGCCTTGGGACTAGCTAGTGGTGCTGCTGGTAAAGACACTGAGGCCCAAAAGGATACAGGACTTGGCCAAATGCACATAGCGTATAAGTAGAAGAAGCCTCTGATCCTACATCCAAGTAAAGTTCTCATTTTATCTCAGGTTCAGTGTAATCATGGCTTGTGGTCCCAAGAAGCATTTAAAGCATGTAGCAGCTCCAAAGCCTTGGATGCTGGATAAGTTAACAGGTGAGAGAGTGTCTCCCGTTCATCATCTTCCTAAGAAACAGAATCAAGTATGCCCTGACTGGAGATGAAGTAAAGAAGATCTGCATGCAGTGATTCATCAAGATTGATGGCAAGGTCCACACTGATATTACATAACCTGCTGGCTTTATGGAGGTCATTAGTATTGAGAAGATGATTGAACATTTCCATCTGGTTTATGACACAAAGGGACACATCTTATTACAGCTGAGGAGGCTAAAAATAAATTGTGCAAAGTGAGGAAAATTTTTTTGGGTACAAAAGGTATTCCCCATCTGGTGACCCATGATGCCCATACTATCCGTTACCCAGATCCTCTCATCAAAGTGAATGACACAGTGCAAATTGATTTAGAAGCTGGCAAGATCACTGATTTTATCAAGTTTGACATCGGTAACCTATGTATGGCAACCGGTGGAGCTAACTTGGGTTGAATTGGTGTGATCACAAACAGGGAGAAACATCCTGGCTCTTTTGATGTTGTCCATGTAAAAGGTGCCAATGGCAATAGTTTTGCCACCAGGTTCTCCAACATTTTTGTTATTGGCAAAGGTAATAAGCCTTCGATCTCTCTTTGCCAAGGAAAGGGTATCTGCCTTACAATTGCTGAAGACAGAGACAAAAGATTGGCAGCTAAGCAGAGCAGTGGCTAAATGAATGCAGATAAGGACTTGTAGGGTTTCAATCAAATTGAGATGTTACAGTTTAACCAAAAATGTGATTACCCTACAAAATATAAAATACACAAAATAAATAGTTAGCTTAAACAATTTGGTCTTATCAAGTGAAATCAAACAAGCCATAAATGCCTTTCTCTTCTTTCCTTGGATTAGGGTACTGTGGGTATGAATGTTGCATAAAATGTTAGAAGATGTAGCTGTAATGGCTTTGCTTAACTGCTTTTTTTTGTTACATGGGACAGCTCACTGATTGGAGGATGGGGAGAAGACATATCCCAAAATGGCTGATGTGAAAACAAAAGATATCAATAAAACTTTGAGAAAAAATAAATAAATAAACCTATGATACTGTGATGTCTAAGTAACCATCAGAGGAAGATGTCCCACTCTACTCACCATTTTGGCATTAAGACCAATACGATTAACACTGAAATGCAGACATGCCTGGGGTTGACCTAACAATTACTAAGTTTTTAAGGGAGATGTTTTACATGTTTAAAAGACGAAATCTCCTACTGCCAAAGTTTAGATAAGCCACTGTTACCAAGGCGCTTACAATCAAATAGGAGACATGTACTGGAATAATTAAAGAGATAATAGCTAGGTACAGCTAGATACAGACACAGGATAGCTAAATACTAGATAACAGACAACTGGAAAAAGAATATATAAGTACCAAGATAAAATACCAAATATTTAAGTACCAAAAATTAAAAAAAAGCATCATGGGCCAAGCAAATCCAACCCTTTCCCCACAAAACAACCTTTTTTTTCAATTCAAGGAAGAATTAATACTGCCTGGCAACTGATTGAAATGGGTGCAGGGGAGACAGTGAGACAAGAGCCTAAGATGATTCTGAGACTTCAAAATGGGGAGACCAGGAGATGGCTGAGGGCACTGACAAGGGTAGAGAAGTCTAGTAGAGAAACAAGAGGGAAAGGTAACGAGTTCAGTTTTGTACTTCACTAATCTTTTAATAAATGTGTAGTGAATTGTCATTGAATTAATTGTTAAATCTTGCGTCTTCAGCCTTCTTATCTTTCTGTAGCTTTTGACTCTGTTGACCAATCTCCCTCCACCCCTGCAGACTTTCTTTTTCCTGGGCTTTAATGACCCTTCTCCCCTTATCTATTTGGACACTTCTTCACAGTCTTCTCCCTCTAATCGTGGGTGTCCTTTTCCCCCACATTCTGTGATGAGCCATCTTCTCTGTCAACAGCTTTCATTAGCTCAATGATTACATCTCTAACATCTACATATGTATCTCTGAAGCTTTTTGTTTAGCTTCAGTACAGCATCACCAAGGGTGAGTTGGATACCTTTGCCTGATTGTCTTATAGACATCTCAGATTCAACATTTCCAAGATGAAATTCATTATCTCCCTCCATCAACCAGCTTCTCCAAGTTTCCCTATTTCCTCTGAAAGCAATGTTATTGTTTGTTTGTTTGTCCTTTGTTTTCAGAGAAGACCAATGATACCATGAAGTGATGTCTTGATGTTCATGAGTTAAATTTAACTGAGAGTTGCAAAGTCTTCAGCCTCCCTCTTTTTTCCAGAGTCATCAAAATCCAGTGGCAAGACAAAAGACAGGATGACTGGCAATGGTCTAGGATGCAGTGGATGACCTTGGCATTTTCAATGTCTTACCAAGCTCTAAGCACTCTGTTGTGCTTTGCTTCAGCTGCCTTCATAGATGTTGGAACAAATTGTTGCCTGGTCACTCTGCCCAGAAAAGTCTTCACATGCATGGGGTCAACATCCCCTTCACTCACCAATAGGTTTAAGGCCCATTGGTTACCCTTAACCTGGCTTAGCCTGTCTGCTAGGATTTTTTCTGGGATGTGCTGTACATGGAGCCACAAGTAAAGATTGGGTGGACACTAAAGGTGGTTGAGTAGCCCTAAATATAAGGCTTGCCAAACCTTCACCAGAGTTGTTGGTCCTCCCTGAACACCCCATACACCCCACTGAAGGCAGTACCACCCTTCAGTCATATAGTCTGGCAACCACAAAGTCATCCTCAACTCTTTCTTCTGGTGGTTAAAGTGCTGGATTCGAATTTAGGAAGTTAAACTCTCACTTTTTAGTGTTTGTGTCATCCAGGGAAAGTTACTATTTCTCTGAGCCTCAATTACTTCATTTGTGAAATGGGAATACTGATAAATCATATTTCACAGGATTAACATGAGAATCAAGTGAAATAATACTTATAAAGTCCTTCACAAATATTAAGATGCAAGTGAACTATTATTATTTCTTCTTTTCTTTATATTACCTTCACAACTCTCTCATTTTCCCCTTTATTACATACACATAGCCATCACATTCTCCATTTGCTTAGTTGACATTCCAGTAAAAGTGGCCTATTTGCTGTTCCCTGAACTTGGTATTCCATTCCCCACCTCCATTCCTTTGGCCATGCTGTCCTACATTCCTTGAATGCACTTTCTCCACTTAGAGCTTCCTTCAAGTCTCAATTTGGAGCCACTTCATACCAAAAGTCTTTGTAGATCCCCCTAATGAAGAATAGTCTTTCATTCTTCAAATTACCTTGTATTTACTGTGCAAATGTTTTAAACAAAAATGGCCACAATAGAATGTAAGCAGGGACTGATCTTCATCTTTGTTTTTAAATCTCACAGCCTAGCATAAAAATAACTACTACTAATGATAAATGCTGGAGAAGATGTGGGAAAATTGCAACACGAATGCATTGTTGGTGGGGTTGTGAACTGATCCAACCATTCTGGAGAACAATTTGGAACTATGCCCAAAGGGCTACAAAAATGTGCCTACCCTTTGACCCAGCAAAATACCATTTCTAGGGCTGTATCCCAAAGAGATCCTAGAAGTGGGGAAAGGACTCATATGTACAAAAATATTTATGGCAGCTTATTTTGTGGTGGCAAAGAATTGGAAATCAAAGGGATGCCCATCAATTGGGGAATGGCTGAACAAATTGTGGTATATAAATGTAATGGAATACTGTTATGCTCCAAGAAATGAGGAGCAGACAGACTTCATGATACCCTGGAGAGACCTATATAAACTGACGCTGAGTGAGGGGAGCAGAACCAGGATAACATTGTACAATTACAGACACATTGTATCTGTGATGACTAACTTTGATAGATTGTGCTCATCTCAGCAATGCAAGGCTATAAGACTACTCCAAAAGACTCAGGATGGAAAGAGCTATCCAAATCCAGAGAAAGAATTAGAGAGTTGGAATGCAGATTGAAGCAAACTACTTGCTCTCTCTTTTTTGTTTTGTTTTGTTTCCTCTTTCTTGTTATTCATCCCATTGGTTATATTCCTTCTTTACAACTTGACTAATGTTTAATGTGGAGGTATTTGTAAAAGCTATATAGGATTGCATGCCACCATAGTAGGGGACAAAGGGAAGAGAGGGAAGAGGAAGAAATCTGGAACTCAAAAGCTTGTGGAACTGAATGCTGTAAAGTAAAAGTAAATAAATAAATAAATTTATTAAATTAAGTTTTTAAAAAATAGTTACTCCTTCTCAAGGTTGTTGTGAGGAAATTTGTAAGGTGCTTTGCAAACACGAAATCTTTTATGAATGCCAACTAGGATATACCAGTGATTTCTGACTTAAATAGAAACAGAACTACTAAACAGGACATGAAGATCCCTACCAGGAGCAAATTTACTTAGAAAACCACACACCAACATTGTCTATATTTTATTGTGTTTTTATTGACTTTGTTAAATATTTCTCAATTATACTTTAATCTGGTTCCCAATTGGGGGGCCCATAGGTCTTCTGTGGGGCATCTGGGGTATACTACGCTCCAAAGAAGTTTGGCAGTGAAGGTAATGAGGAAGATCAGATGTTACTATTTGGGTTTGAAATTGGGCAATATCTCAGAATGTCATCTGTTCCCTAGATCAATGGTGCCAAAGTCCATCGGCCATATAGAGCCCACAACACTCTTTAGTGGTGTATTAGACCTCAAGCCCAAACCAGTTAATCTTTCCTTCCCCCCAGTTACTTTTAATTGATTTTATATGTACTTTCTCTATAGTTACATGTTTTACATTTCCTCTTAGAGAAAATATAAATTCCTTGAGGGTCAAAACTGTTTCATTTTCTTTTTGAATCCCCAGATGCTAGCACAGTGCCCAGCACAAAGTAGGTTCTTACTAAATGCATGTTAATTGAGTAATTTTTTTTAAAGGAAATTCATTCAACAAGCAGGGGTTAGGTTACGTGATCCTGGGATACCTTCCACCTGGGTTTGAGGGTGCATGTTCTTAGTTTCCAAAGATTGGGGGGTACTATTTTTTTTCTCTTAGTCAGTAATTGCATCAGGAATGGCCATCCTCAGAAAGGGGTAGAGGAAAGGAACCCTTTTAGAGAAGAAAGGTCATAATGAATCAATAGACTAGAATGGGACTTCTAAAAGTCAAAGGTCCTTCTCCTGGAATCTTCCACTTTTAATTGCCATGTTATTTTAATGTTAAACTAGGGAAAAGAAAGGTGAAAAGCCTGGAAAATGACCCTTCATCTTAGACTCTATAAAATGGGAAATAGCAATTTGGTAAAATACATAGAGCAGAAACAGAATGACCCGTGTTTGAATCTTGCCTCAGATATTTACTAGCTGTGTGACTCTGGGAAAATCACTTAACCTCTCTGAGCCTGTTTATTCATCTTTAAAATGTGAGGCTTGTCCTAAGGTCTAGTACACCTGTAAATCACTGGTGTTGTTATGATCTTTTTTTTTTTTTTGAAGGGAGGTATAAAATGAAGATGTGGGCACTGGGATTGTTCTTAATCTTGAACCTCAAATCCAGGTGTGGGGTTAAAGCATTCTCACTGAGGATTAAAGACTCCCTGCTACTAAATCAGTCTGGCTTCATTAGCACCTGTTCTCCATAGAAAACCAACCCAAGTCTTCCATTGCAGTCAGCTAGAGGATGAAGGCAGAGAGATTCTACAGTTTGCCCAGACATTTGGGAGGTCAAGGCTTTCTCAACCAGCCTATACCTGGACATTATACAGTGAGAACTCTCTTGCTCTACTGAGACATCTCAACTGCTGAGTCAGTTTCTTTTTCATCCGAGAGCTTGAAATGTGAGGGAAGGAACTGATTAGTCTTACAGGGACATTTTTAAAAATATGAGATATCATTTTATGCATGTCTACTCAACTATAGAGTCATGTTGCCTAATAACATTCTAAAAGTCACATGGTATGATGGTAAGAGCACAAGACTCAGGGTCTTGGGTTCAAATCCTGTCTCTTCTGCTAACTATCTATGTAACTTTGGGAAGATAATTTTGCTTCTCTGTGCCTCAGTTTCCTTTGTAAAATGAGTGTTTTAGACCAGAATAAGGAGTTCTTAACTGAGGATCTTAACCTGTAAACTAAAAAAAAATAAAAGGACAACTGGGGTTTTTTTTGCTTTTTTTTTTTTGGAGGGCAATTGGGGTTAAGTGACTTGCCCAAAGTCATATGGCTAGTAAGTGTGTCAAGTGTCTGCAGCCAAATTTGAACTCAGGTCCTCCTGACTCCAGAGCCAGTACTCTATTCACTGGGCCACCTAGCTGCCCCAGATAACTGTTAATATGAGTGGTTTTCTTTGTAATCATATGTGCTTTATTTTATTTGTTTGAAAACATAATTCTGAGACAGGGGTCTATAACAAAAAAAAAAGTTCAAGAAACCCTGGACTAAATCTCTAAGGTACTTTCCAGTTCTGTTGCTATAAAATGACTGATGCTAATTAGTGATATGCCTCTGGGAAATACACTATGATCTCAGTCTTTTCATCTGTTAGGATAAGAATGACAATTATACCTGTACTGCCTACCTCACTGAGACGAATTCGCTGTAAATGTTCTGTAAATCTTAAAGTGCTACCTAACTGTAGGCTGCTATTATTCTATAGAAAAAAAAATAAAGAGATCTCCACAGCCTGCCCATTTACTGGTGTTTAGGTCTCCATAAATGAAAATAAGTTAACCCCTCACAAAAGCACTTAGGCACACTTAGAGGTGGAAAAGGTCAGGACATGTAATGCATTTGAAAGAATCCTGGACTTTGAGTCAGAAAACCTGGGTTTAAACTGCAGCTTTCATTTTTCCGTGCATCCCTGAACAAGTCACTGAACTCTGAGTTTTTTTCATTTGTTGGACTCGTGAATTTTAAGATCATTTCCAGCCTTAATGTGTTTTTTTAATTATTGAATTTTTAAAAATATCACCTCCATTTTCCAATACATTCCTCCTCCTCTCTCCCAGTGAACAGTCCCTTATAACAAAAAATGAATAAATGAAGCAATAAAAATGATCAGTTGAACAAAACCAACAAGCATATCAACCACGTCCAATATTATATGCAGTGTTTCATGCCCAATGTTTTGTATTTACCTGGTTTACCTTTTGTAGTTATACATGGTGTGTGTGCTTATAGAAATGTATATATACAAACGTATATATTTATATGTTGTTTTTTCCAAAAAGAGTATTAGCCCCTAAAGTGAAGGGCTATTCCATTTTTGTCTTTATATCTCACTACATATATACTATCTTAAATGTAGATAGCCCTTGATAAATGCTAAATGAATTGACAGAGCCAGTACTAGACCCCTGAACTCCACACCCACTTTATCTCTTCGGGATTTCCTTCTTGCTTCCTTCCTTGATTCTCTCAACTCTCTTGCAGTACTACTCTCCAAATGATTCACATCTGCCTTTCATTAGTGAAACAGCCTTATTATCTCTGCTCCATCACCCATTTCCTGGTCTTTGCAACAACCTCTGGATCTTCCCCTTTGCCTGTGTCTTCCATCCATTCTGGGCTCAGCCTCTTTCCACTAACTGACCATATTTTTTGGCCATTTTTTCCCTCTTCAGAACCACAGACCACAAATGATATTAAAGTGAGATTTTTTTTTTGTCATTGAAGATTTGAAAAGGTCACCTGTTTGAAGACAGATTTTTCCAAAGGCTTACATTTGGTGACAAGGATCCTGAAATTTCTGGGCCTGAAAAGGAATGTGTAATGTTGTGGCTGCTGTTGTTTTCTTTAATCTGGGTCTTTGCTTCCAATTTACCAAAGGAAGGGTAAAAGTGGACACCCAGTGGCTTATTTCTCTTTATCTCCCCTACCTTCTAAGCCTATTGTTAAAAAAGGTTCTGCCATTCAGGCCATCAAGGGTTTAGTAAATGTCTGCATCAGCCAGCACAATGAACACCTTTTGGGGACCGAGTTTGCCAAGTTTGGCTGACATACAGTTTCTGACATCATGAAACTCACAGTCCAATGGAAGAAAAGACATAAGCAGATAAGGATGTCATAAAACACCTAGCTGGCCACTTCTCCTCCCCAGGCCACTATTTTAGGAAGGACCCCAATTGTGTTTCAGCTCATTGACTCCTAAACTCCCTCTGGATTCTTTCTTCTCCTCACCTACCACATTGTCTGTCCCTGTGTGGGATACCAGAGCCCCATATTTCCCTTTCCCAGTAAGTTTCCCATTTCATATTTACCCCATACAAAAATACAGCTCTTTGAGGGTTGGGAATATTGCTCATTCAAATCCTGTTTCTTCTGCTAACTGCCTATGTAAACTAGGGAAGATAATATTGCTTCTCTGTAACTCAGTTTCTTTTGTAAAATGAGTGGTTTAGACCAGAATAAGGAGTTCTTAACTAGGGATCTTAACCTGTTAACTAAAAAATAAATACATTTTAAAAATAACTGTTTACTTCTAGACAACATTAGAGAGGAACAACAAAGTGTCATGAGAAGAAACGCCTGAGGGAGAAGACCCTCACCCAGTGAGTAAATGATGGAGGAGGCAGCATCTGTGTAGGACTTCACAACATTATGGATAAGCATAGAATTTCATTAGCATAGAGAATTCCCAGATGAGGAAATTCCTTCTACCATCGTCTGCAATCTACAGTCTTAGAAAGCTGCCCAGATTACTGAGAGGTTAAGGAGCCTGTCTAATGTGACTCAGTCAGTAGGTGTCAGAGGTAGGTCTTGAGGCTGTGTGTTCCTGGCCTTCCAAGATGCTTCTGCTAGGACCTCCGAAGAGAAGCAAGAGTTCAACAGGGAATGGGGTGGGATGTCCCAGGCACAGAAAACTGCATAAGCAGAGGCACAAAGCGGGGGACAGAAAGAAATCTGGGGTGGCTGGACTGCTGTGTGGTGAAGGGGAATAACAGGATTTGAAACTGGAAAGGTAAGATGGTAGCAGAAGATGGAGTGATTTGAATACCAGGTAGAGGGAATTTAAAGTATATTACTAGATAATACTGAAATGATGTGGTGCAGTGGACAGAGCTGGGTTTGGGGTCAGGGATGGTGGGTTTAATTTTCAACTTTTGTACCATGTGTCGTATTGGGCAAATCACTCAAATTCTTTGGGTCTCAGTAAGGAAGACCCCTCTCTCTGAGTTCAAATTTGGCCTCAGACACTTACTACCTATGTCACCCTGGGCAAGACACTTAACTCCATTTGCCTCAGTTTCCTTATCCATAAAATGAACTGGAGAAGGAAATGGCAAACCATTCCAATATCCCTGTCAAGAAAACCCTAAGTGGGGTCGTGAAAAGTCTGCAATGACTGAACAGCAACAACAATTGTGTGACTGAAAGAGAAAGGGGTGAAGGACCCTGACTGGCTCAGCACACTGAAGAGATAGAACTTGATATCTGAGGTCATCCTTTGAGGCTCTGATCCTAAACAGAAGATATATATGTCTATCTATCCATCCATCCATCTAGTCATCCATCCATCCATCCCTTCATCCCTCCATCCCTCCATCCCTCCATCCCTCCATCCTTCCATCCTTCCATCCATATATAGATACATCCACTCACATATAGATACATCAGCCATTTAGAACTAGTTTTTGACTCCAGCCACATTGCAACCTCTTCTAAGGGTATTTTAATTTTAAACCTCTTTTCTCACATATTTTGGAGGAAAGAAATGAAAAGTGTTTGTGAAATTCTTTCTCTTGGATTAGAAATTCCAGGAAAGAGAAGACAGGGATATTTTGGGGCAAAAGATGTTTGGGATGTTTCCCTCCCCCGCTGGGAAAATTGGCTATAAGAGATGACTCTTTTTAACATGTGAACACCTGACTTAAGAATATAACAGCTGTTCATAGAACTAAGCCAGCTTTCTGTTTGTTAATTACCTGGTTGATACTAAAATGGAGGGAAATTTTCCATCATTGGGTAGTTACCAAGAAAAATTGTAGAATCTCTTATATTTCCATTTCAATCCTTTCTACTTTTAGAACATCACAATGATCCCCTTGATTAGGCTCTTAATTAAGTTAGAGAGAAAGGCAGGGGCATTGTCAACATAATAAACATTTTATCTATAATTCAGTAGACGTGTGCAGAAGATCCATGCTGGATATCTTGTCATCTGCTCTCCCTCTCTCCCCCACTGTCCCTTTTGGCATATACCATTCCCATTCATTTCCCTCCATCTTCCTTGCCACCCCTCCCACACTGACCCCCCAGGTAATCTATTTGGATTTAAACACATCTAACAACAAGTATCTGGCCAGACCAAGACATATCATAACCATCTATCTGTGATATCTGTGCCATGAAACATGAAAATGATCTCCCTTTCCCCAACACACATACATATTCGTTCTATACTTTTTACTTTAGGAAGAATTAATACTACCATTGCTTCTGGAAAAAGATCTCTTCCAGATGTAAACATATGGTCCCACTTGAATGCTAATTTGCTCCTGTCTTCTCTGCCAATAAGAGTGATATTCAGACTGTGGAGCATAGAATAAAAACTATTAGAGGAGGACTAGAGCCAAAAATAGGTGATTCATGGCTTCTGGTGGAGTATAGACAAGATGACCTTTGAGTTAAGGTCATAGGCTCAACAGTCTAGAGCTGGGAGAGGTCCAGCCTTGGGGAGGAGGGGACAAGAAAAGAGATTCTATAATTCGTCAGTTGGAGACCAGGGAGATGGCCTGATAGGCTAGACTTGGAGGAAAGTTTGATGGTGATGCCACTGATCAGGGTGCAGGGAGTAGAATAAACCAATCAGAACTGAAATCTTCATGGATGTTACAAAAGCTCCCAGGTTATAGGTGGGTTGTATTTCAAAAGTTCTTTAACTCTATTCTGACCACCCCAAAGAGGGAATCTCTCCCCTCTATGAATACCTGTGAGCCTTACTTTCTATACCCCTCATTTGACACCCATTGCCTGTTACTGTGTGCCTGCTGCAAACATCTGTTTGATTCTGGACATCAGAGAGGATATTGATAATCTGGAAAGGATCTAGAGGAGGCAACCAGGGTGGGGATTTCCAGTCCCTGTCACATGAGTATTGATTGTTTTGTTGTCATCGTTGTTGTTATATCTGACTTCATGACCTCATTTGGGGTTTCCTTGGCAGAGATACTTGAGTGGTTTGCCATTTCCTTCTCCAGCCCATTTTACAGATGAGAAAACTGAGGCAAATAAGGCAAAGAAAACCTGACTTGTGTAGGGTCACACAACTAAGAAGTGTCTGAGACCATATTTGAACTGGAAGATGAGCCCTCCTGACTCCGGACATGACATTCTATCCAATGTGCCACCTTGCGGCTCTCAGATTTATTGTAGCAACTGAGAATGTTTAGCTTAAGAAGGACATAATCATTGTTCTTAATACTTCAAGAATTATCATGGGATTCAAGTTGTTCTGCATGTCCCCTGAATCCAGAACAAGGTGCACTGGATAATAGCTTTGAAGAGCCAGACTTTGTTTTAATTAATATAAGAATTGCCTCCCCTCCCAAAAAAAGAAAAACTTCACAAAATGGAACTATTTCAAATGTGAACAAGTTGTCTCTAGGGTTAGAGAGTTTCTTCTCACTTCAAGTCTTCTAGTAAAAGCTGGATACCCACTTGTCAGGAATGTGGTAGAAGGGATACTGAGTCAAGTGTAATAATGAGTACTGACTCCAGCCTTGAGGAAGGCAGTCCTAGAACCCTGAGGGGCTAATACAGTGGCCTCACTCTGGGAGAGGAAGGTCAGAATACTTAGGACACAATTCATCTTTGGACAGCCATATATCACCTGGCTGGTCCTTATACATCTCTGTGCCTTGTACTAAATAAATTATTTGAAGAAACACTAGATTTTGAAATGTAGCATTTTCAAAGAAACAAGGTTATTGAATTCCATACCTGGTCCACAAAAGTCTGTTGAATCCACAGTTCATTTGAAAAGTTGTACCTTATGATTGAAAAACACTTGTGAACATACTGTACTGTTATAAAGCCAATGTAGTTCAATTCGACAAATGCTTATTAAGAAACAGCTATGAACAAAAAAGCAAGAGACATGTACATTCAAAAAGGTCTTGTTCTGTCCCTGTTCTTTGTGGGGTGGCAGTGAAGGAGGGAATAGGAGGAGGGATACAAAGATAAATAAGACCAGGGCAAAATCGTGAAACTGTTTATAATTCTGAGAGAAATGATTATTCATAATCAGTTAATGTGGGGGGAGGAGAATCCAGGGTTTTTTCCTTTTCTATTTCCTCATTCAGAAACCAGCCCTTGTAGGTTATTCATGCAGCCTCTAAAGAAGGGGAACCACGAAACTGGGAAAGCTCAATCTAATCTAGGTGAATTCCCTCCCACTGTTCAACTACAGAAGTGGTCTGGGTGAAGAAAAATCTCTGTCCAACAGTGACATAATCAGAGTCAAGGTCTATCCTT
>CM053583.1:65587870-65605896 GCA_028627135.1 Pseudochirops cupreus | reverse complement strand
CTCATTGATTATTTGCTAGCCATAATTAATAAATTGACTATTAATTATCCAGAAATTATGTCTCTACATCTTTTCATTCATCACAATTCTCATGAATGTTGGTGCTTGAGAAAAGGCAGGTTGAATTAGAGGATTCAATCAACTTCAAGCAGTTACTAAATACCTACTATGTGCCAGGCACTATTAAGATGAGAAAGTAGGGAGAGATTTGAAAGGGGCATAGAGCCAAATTCTTTTACATCTAATTTCATTTTTAAAAATGTGGTTCTTTGTAGTCACGACCTCTCTGTATCTATGGTCCTACCAAACTGAAGCCAAGAGAAGGTGAGTGATCCACCCAAGGTCACACCCAACAAGCTAGTGACAAAACCTAGTCCAGTGTCCTTCCTTCCATAGCCTTCTTTCTGGTTAGGAAATGGATGGTCTTCCCTTTTTAATCTTGGCTCCTTTTGAGTCAGTCCTCCAACACTTGCTAGATCTCACTGTATTTTTCCCTTTTCTTTCCTTTCAATGACCTTGCCTGAGGCTCCCCCTTTCACCAGACCCTTTCAGTTGCTAATGAGCTACTTGTCTTTGGAAAACAAGCTGCCTGGGTCTATGACATAGGTGATTTCCACATTTAGCCTAGGCTCTCACAGCTGCTGCCTGATTAGTGTCTAATCTACACTAATAAACAACTAAATCAAATCTGAATGAGGTCAATAAACACAGGATAGAAGTTCTTTTCCTTTAGTTAAAGAACACGTGGGTTTCTGGATGGCTACCAACAAAAGAGGCCTTCTCCTTAATAAAAGAGGACTGCTCCTCATCCTTCTCAAAGGAATGAGTATCTTTTAGCAATGCCTAATCTGTCTACTGTTGTTATCAATAAGTGCCCTACATTTGGCAAGAATTTATAAAAGATGATGGAGGTCTTTTTTGTAAAAACAAAAATTTGTTTTTACAAGGCTTTAAATACATTTAGATTCTATTAAATGCAATTTAGATTCTATTCTTTTTTTTTTTTGCTTTTTTTTTTTTTTTGCTTTTTGGAGGGGAAAAGGCAGGGCAATTGGGGTTGATTTGCCCAAGGTCCCACAGCTAGTAAGTGTTAAGTGTCTGAGGCTGGATTTGAACTCAGGTCCTCCTGACTCCAATGCTGGTGCTCTATTCACCAAACCATCTAGTTGCTCCAATTAGATTCTATTCAACAAACACTTATCATGTTCTTAGCACTGTGCTAGACACAATGGATAGAAAAACCAAAATGAAGACGCCTCTGACTTTACAGTATAATTGGGAGTGGTAGAGGAAGTACATAAATAGAGGTAATTTGAAGAGACAGTAATAAACCAAGATGTGGGGAGGGTAGTGGTGGAATACAACAAGTTCTTTATAAGGGTCGAAGAAAATGGAAAAAGACAGAGGTGAAAAAAGAAGATACATTCCAATAGGAACAGGGACAGGCTGCAAACCCTCTGAGGTAGGAGATAAAATGGGGGATTAGGGAAATAACTATTGTCTAGGAACTAAATTTTTTTTTTGCTTTTTTTTTTTTGGAGGGGGGAAGTCAGGGCAGTTAGGGTTAAATGACTTGCCCAATGTCACATGGCTAGTAAGTGTTAAGTGTCTGAGGCTGAATTTGAACTTGGGGTCCTCCTGACTCAAGAGCTGGAACTCTTTTCACTGTGCCACCTAGCCACCTCTAAGAGCTAAAATTAATAAAGACAACTAGGTGGTTCACTGGATAGAGCACTGGAATTGGAGTTCATATTTGTTCTCCAACACCTGACTCTGGACAAGTCACTTAACAGTTGTCTGACTCTGTTTTCTCAATTGTAAAATGGGAGTGGTAATAATAGCTACCTCACAAAGTCGTTGTGAGAATCCAATGAGATGATGTTTATCAAATGCATTTACTATAATAAGTGGCACATAGTAGACACTTAAATTCTTTTTCCCTTTCCTCCCTTCCCTGAGTTCAAATTTGACCTAAGACATTAGCTGTGTGACCCTGGGCAAGTCACTTAATGGCTGCCTGCCTCAGTTTCCCCCTCCATAAAACAGGAGTAATAATAACATCTACCTCACAGTGAGATAACAGGTAAAGTTCTTTGCAAACCTTGAAGTCTTATAGAAAGGCTAGCTATTATTATTATTATTACAATCCATACCTACCACCCAATTAAAATCCTGGTAGCTGTTGCCTGCAGGCTTCCAGGTCACTCTCCCTCCTTCTTCATTGAGTTCAGTACTTGACTCTCCGTTACTTCCCAACTTCTGTCATCATTTCAACATACATACCAATTCTCCCTCAAATACCTAACCACTCAGTTCATCTACTCATCTCCCACAGCCTGCTCCTCTACCCTACCTCAATCACAGACAAACATGGTCATGCCCTTCATCTTGCCATAACCCAAAAATGAGCCTCCTCCACATTCAAGAAATCTGAAATCCCCTTACCTGACCATAATCTATTGACTTTTCACCTCTTCCTCTGCCTTCCCTTACCAAACCCTGCTCTTCATCTATCACATAACCTTTAATCCCATAATCTTGGTTCTCTCCTTTTTGTTCCATTTTGATCCCTTGTCAAACTATCAACTCACACTGTCTTCTTGAGTCCCTAGCCCCTTATCATTTTACTGGTTGTGCCCTGCCAAGCTTTAGTCTTGGATCATTCCCACCATCTACCACCTTAACTCTTGCACATAGGCTGCTGAATGAGGGTGGAGAAAATCACAAAATGTTCTGAGTAGGACTATGACAAATTTATGTTGCACGGCTCAGTCCTTTGGAGTGAGCTCATCTGGGCCCTCTCTGCTTTAGCTATCCTTCTATATCTCCCTCATCAAATCACTCTCACAACTCTCCATAGTGGCTCTTCCAAACCTTTTCATCCCTCCTCAAACCTCCCAGGCTTCCCCTCCCTGCACCTTCTCTTCTGAGAACCTTGCTTTGTATTTTACAGAAAAAAATGAGGACATTCTTTGTGAGTCCCCTCTTCTTTACCTCGTCTCATATCACTCAGATGCCTTCTGCCACTCTCTCTCCTTCATCCCTGTCTCTTATGAAAAAGATGTGGCCTTACTCTTTACCAAGGCAAGCAAACCCTTCTACCTACACAAGTGATCCCAATCTGTCCTATTTCCTCTGACATGTTGCCCCCCCTTTGTCATTCCCACTTAATCACTTACCTTCAATCTTTCCATGTCTACTGGCTCCATCTCTCCTGTCCACAAACCTGCTCATGTCTCCCTCATCCTCAAAAAAGCCACCATTTGATTCTTCTATCATCTTCTCTTTGGACTTTACAAGTAGACTCCTTGAGAAAACCATCTACAATAGGTGCTTCAATTTTCTCACTCTTTGCCTAATAGTCCAGCTTCCAATCTCATCATTCCACTGAACCTGATCTCTCCAATGTTACCAATAATCTCTTAATTGCCAACTCCAATGGTCTTTTCTCGATCTCTATTCTTCATGACCTCTCTGCAGCCTTTGATACTATTGATCATTCTCTTCTTCTTAGTACTCTCTTCTCTTATGTTTTGAAGATACTTTAAAAGTTAGAATATACCCAGATCAACTGGTCCATGAATCCATTATCTCTACATTGAAGTACTTAATGTGAAAAAAATTCCCAGTCCAGGCTAGAGACCTAAGTTTAATACCCGAATATGAACATGACTTTTGCTGATTAGGGTGGCAATTTAGCATAGCAAAAAAGAGTACTGGTATCATGGAAGAAATCCTGTTTTCCAGATGTTAACCATCAATTGTCATTGTTGAGGACAGAATTTGGCAGAGGAAGTCTTTTCCCTCTCTCAACAGAAAAGGGATGAAACTGATTTCCTCTCAAACCATACTTCCTTTCACTGGGCCAGCTCAGGATGTGTCCTTCTCTTTCATCACCACTTTCTATTCTAGCTTCCTACTCTGTGGATCCTGGAGATTAGACCTAGGCTCCCACATTCTGATCAAACATACACCACTATAAGGATGATTTCCCTATCCTTAGATTTGAAAGAAAAGCTCGAGTCTGGTTTAAACTCACTTTTAAAGAAGCTTATCAAAATTTTTCATAAAATCATAACCATACGTTCCTTCAAAGCTCCAAATTCAAGACAATCTCTGATCACTAGGACAAGATTGGATTCTCTGGCCTATTTAAATTCTTTTATATTCAATCTAGCCATTCACTTCTTCCACTTGCCATTCAGATTCTCTATATTTAATTAAAGACATTAAAATTCAATTAAATAATTAAGACATTGGGGAGAAAAACTTCACCATTTGTTTGTTTCTTGGAAGGTGAGGGCTTGTCAGGCTTGTCCCTCTTGTCCCTCTCTCTGATCACCACAGTTCTGCCTGTACCATTGGATGAAAACTGTCTGGATGAATAGAGTCAGTATACAATTAACACTATCCTTCACTGTCTCCACTCTCCATGCTTCTGTGTTTCTGTCTCAGTGTGTCACTGCATCTGTCTGTCTTAAAATTCAAAAGTACACTCCAAGACCATGAGAGCTCAGTTACTCAAGACTGCATCCAGTACCAGTGGTGGACCTAGCTATTCTGCAACCTCTTTCCAACCATATCCAGGGCCTCAGAAGTCATCTCCAATCCAGGTATCTGGGAAGCAAAAAAAATGACTGATCTAGCATAAGGAAGAGAGCAATAAAAGAATAAGTTCCATTTACCTATGGGTGTTAAATACAGAGCAAGGATAAAGGCTGATAGTTCTAGTCAGTTAAGCATCAAGAATTTTCCTCCTCTTTTTTTTTTTTCAAAAAGATGAAGTGGCTAGACCTGAGAAGGCATTGTACTCCCAATACTGAGTAGTTTTATGTGTCCAGGAGGGATACCAAATATCATGTCATTATTACAAAGTCTTCTACTATGAACTTTTTAAAAAGAAATTTTTAGGCTCTAGCAGCCTAAATGGCAGGTGACTACTATCCAAAAGCATTCTCTTCCTCCTAGTGGCTTATAGTCCAACCTATTCATCTGTTCTGAAAACAGCTAGGTGGTTCAGTGGATAGAGCATGGGCCTGGAGTCAGAAAGACCTGAGTTCAAATCTGGCCTCAGACAGTTACTAGTTTTGCGACCCTGGGCAAGTCACTGAACCCTGTTTGCCTCAGTTTCTTCATCTGTAAAATAAGCTGGAGAAGGAAATGGCAAAACACTCCAGTATTTTTACCAAGAAAACCCCAAATGGGGCCACAAAGAGTCGGATTGCAATGATCAAACAAGAGCAACAAATTCATCTGTTCTACAGGCTAGAGACTTCTTCCAAATCCTTCTCCCTTGAAATCCAAATGTGTACTCCTTTGAACCTGCTTTGTCCCTTGTACCATATATAAGTCTAGCCATGGGAACCTGCAGGACTTTGTCCCAGTATCAGCCTATATTCTTCTGGTTTTACCACTTACTAGTGAAACAACAAACAAGGCACTATCTTCTTGAGTCTCAGTGTTCATAGTTATACAATGAAGGGGCAAGACTAGACAGCCTTTGGAGTCTTTTTCAGCTTTGATTTCTTTTTTAAACTTTTTTTTTCCTTAGCATACAATATTTACTTTCTCATAAATAACAGATTGCATAAAAGTCAATAAAGGAATAGAGAAAATATCTTAAGAGTTTCTTTTCATAAAGGAAAATATCTTAGGATGTTAAAAAGCTCATTAGGATTGAAAAGATTTCTTTAGTTCTGAAAATGAAGGAGCTCCAAGGTAATACATAATTATAGAATATCTGGATTTTAGAAAATGTTATTGACATCTTTTGCTTCTATATCTCCTTCATTTCCAAATATATCTGTTCTATTCCCCTACCTAGCCTACCTAATAACCCATCCTTGTTAACAAAAACAAGAGAGCGAAAGAGTTCAGCAGAACTAATCAATGCACACAAGAAGTCTGAAAGTATACATTATGTTCCACATCCACAGACTCTTGCAAGAAGTGAGAGAGATCCATTTTCTTAGCTCTTCTTTGGGAAAGCATATTCGAAGTCTTTTTTAAGGAAAATGGAAAATACTAAGAAACAGTATTTTTCTCTAAAGCTGTTTCTAGACTCATTAAAAAACCTTATAAAGATCAGTGGTGGGTTGAGAAGGACAAGATCTTTCTTAAGCAATTAAGTCTTATTTATATTATTGCCTTCATCAACTCTAGAATGATTGGGTTATTGTTACATCTAAGGTCAATCTCTGTTTTACTCAGCCTCTGGAATTCTATGGCTCACCTTTCTCCATTGAGAATAGGTCAAGATAATAGAAGGGAGGAGGTACCTTTGTTTATTTCAGGAGTAAGAGAATGCTCCAAGAGGAGATGGGATGGTGATTTTGTTATTCAACTATGCTAGAATATTAACTCCCAAGCTGTGTTTTACATGTTATGATCTTTTCTCTTCTCAAGATTCCTGTAAATGTTATATCTGAAATTATGTTGGGGAAGATAATCATATCAGAGGGCATGGGGACCAGAACAATTTGGACATTTCCCTTTCCATTCTTGAAATGCTTTGTTTCTGACAGATTTAAGCCTATTAAAATATTTTTAATTGACAATAATTAACTACCCTTCAGTTTCTTCAATTTTTTCTTTCTATCTGCATTGTTGTAATCTTTGTATTTCTTATTTTCCTTTTGCTTCTTTGCAAATAGGGGTCATTGGATTATTTCTACTTTTCCTAGTACCAAGCACAGTGTCTGTCACATAGGAGACATTTAGGGAGGGTTTGTGGATGGATTCCTGGTTTTACTGACTTCATTTTCCATTAACACATGTAATCTTCCCCCAAAACTCTAAATTCACTTCTCTCAGTCTCAACTTTCTCATCTTAAAAAACAAGAAGGGAGCAGCTAAGTGACTCAGTAAATAGAGCATTGGCCCTGGAGTTAGGAGGACTTGAGTTCAAATCCGACCTCAGACATTTAACACACACATACAAAACTAGCCGTGTGACCTTGGACAAGTCACTTAGCCCCAATTGCTCTACCTTTACCCTCCAAAAAAAAAAAAGCCAAAAAAAATTTCAAGAGGGATGGACTTCATGGCCTTTAACAATGCTTGCAGCTTTAAATCTATGGCCTTATGATCCATTGAACTTATGTTCCACAACTTGTTTGCCTAACGAATAACACCTTCTTTATCTACAATTATGAACTACTCCAAAAAGTCCTGCTGTAATTTTTTTAGGATCCCTTTTTGCAAGTCTAGCTCTAGTACCCAATGCTTCTGCCTCAGTTTGCCTTATCTGTTGCATTTAAGAGAAAGACTTGATTTTTCCTGACCAATTCCTAGAATTAGACTGGTGCTAGAACCCATCTGCACTGATTCCCAAGTTGGTTCTTCAAATGTTCCAGCCTCAAGGTAAACATAGCAAGTGCTTTGACCAAATCACCCAGGTAGTAGCTGGAAGAGCCCAAGTTTGAATCTTGGCACCTACTTCTCCATCTCCATCCCATCCCACCCATTAGCAGTGACAAATTCCTATAGGATAATTTGCATATGAATGATCCTTTCCTGGGAGCGAGTTTTGTTAAAAGGGTGAGAAGTAACCAATTCATTTGTATTGAGGGAGGCAGGGATAGTAGAGGCAATTCACTGAAAAAAGGAATGAATTTTTGCCAAGTTTTCAATAATCAGTTGCATTATCTTGGCCTCTGTTTCCTTACTTATGAAAGGAAAGTGTTGGACTAATTGATTCTAAGACCCTCTCTTTACCCTCATTGCCAACATTTTGTATTTTGAGATCTTTCCATTTCTGACATCCTGTGTTTTAAGGTCTTCTCCTGTTCCAATGTTCTATGATTTGGTTTTGCCAAGGACTAATTCTGACAAGGATCCAAATCTCTCTTTCCCCCCAAAGTAGACTGGTAAAAATGACTTTATGCTGTGATCATCAAGTAAGAACTAGTTTACAAAAATCTGCTATGGCCTCTGAGAGAAATTCCTGAGAATCAGATCTGGAATTACTTGGCTTATGAGGTTGACATGCAGACCAGAAAGATGTACTCAGAAATAGATTACCTTTTCAGCCTCTCTTGCAGGAAATGGACAAATGCTCCAAAGTAAAAGAGATTGGTCAAACAAGGATACCGGACTCTAGGGAAACTAATAAGAGTTCAAGTCCCCAATATGCCTACAGTAACTTTGGGCATGGTGTAATTATTTGTTAAGAGCTATTCATGCGGCAGAAAACCAACAGTGAGTTAAGGACTTTTATTTCCATGAACTTTGTTCCTTGAAAAACAAGTTGATTTTTTCAAGAAATAAGCCTGAATCTATCACTCTACTCTGTATTAGGGAGAGGAAAATGGTCACAGTCCCTGCCTGCCAAGCTTGCCTACTAAAGAAAAGCTCAAATGTAAGCAGTACACTGGGCATAATTAACTCTTTTCTTGATGACTCAGGCATCAACAAGGATATTTTTCTGCCCTGTGTTGTGCTCAAAGACCAATTGAATTCATAGTCTCATTCCTGGAACAGACCTTAGAGGTCAAAGAGTTCAACTTCCTAATTTTACACATGAAGAAATGGAGGGTCACAAAAATTAAAAGTCCTTCCCCAAGGTAACACAAGAAGTAATTAACAGAACCAGGATTTGAGCTATATCCTCTGACTCTGAATCCAGCTCTCTTTTCATTATCTTATTCTGTCTATCATCTATACAGTTGCTCACTCTTCCTTCTAAGGCTTGAAGACTTACGGGCTTTCATATTTTTTTCATTGCTACCATGCTATCTTCTGCTTCTTTTGCACTCAATATTTTCGATAGACTCTAGCATGATGAGAAACTTCCTGTTTAAAAAAATAAAGTGCATGTCAACTGTTCTCAAAAAGACCTTTCCCTTTTAGATTTGTAGTTGTACATGATGATAATGAAGACATAAGAGAATCTGGTAAAGGAAATTGTTGTATTAAATAGAAATAGGGATGCTCCACTCGATATATGTCTGTCTTACTCAAATTAAATCTCATATATAAATATGTATGATTTTTGGTTCCTTACTTTGGTCATCATATCTTTCTGTGAATAGAGAGATACATTAGCCTCATGGGAAAAAAAATGGGTTAAGTGTCAGAAGGCACCAGTTTGAGTCCTGAATCTCCCATTTTCTGATTCCTTTAACTCCTTTTTCTTGTATATAGAAGAGTAGAAAATAATTGAACTCCTCAACTCAGTGGATGATTGATAAAATGAATGACATGTAAATATTTTATAATTCAAAACTTCTAAGTTTCACAATAGTAACAGGAGCACTTATAAAGCACTTTAAAGACTAAACAGATCTCATTTTATCCTCACAAACAGCCCTGTGAGGGTGATAATATTGTTATCTCCATTTTGTAGATGGAGAAACTGAGGCCATGAAAGCCTTACCTTGAGTCATTGAGGCATAATGTCTGAGGCAGGATTTATAACTCCATCAATTAAACTACTTCTTCCACTGATGTAGACTGTGAAGCTTCTGAGAATTTCTTTGACTAAAAAATCCCTTCGTTCCATGGCCCACATACTGATGAGGTGCCTCTGGAAACTTACCCATGATGGTCCTCTGGTAACAATATTGGATAATGCCAGAAACCTTTCTAGCTCTATAGACCTCTTTTCAGAGCTTGTGCCCCACTAATATAGACTTTGCACATCCAGAGTCATCTCCATGCCATGAAGGTAGGACTTTGGTGGGGGAAAAATTTATACACATAAATGTATGTATATAAGGAGAATGTATATATACATGCATGTGTATGTATGTATGTATGTATACATGTATACACACACCATTATGGGGATTATTAATACCTTGGTTATTATACCTTGTTATTGGACATTAATTATTAAGACCTTGAACACAGCAAGCACTTTAAGTACAAATTGTACCACAACAAGAGCAACAACAGTGTCTTCATCCTGTCCTAATTCCCCCTAGACCTCCCTACAATCTCCAGACATCCTAAAAGTGGTGATTGTTTTTAACACCTTGCCCTTTATCTATCTTCTGTCTGAGAAATTTCAACAAGTAATATTTCCTGGCCTAAAAACATTTCTCCCAACAGGCCTTAGACTGCTCAAGTTTGAAAATGGTTTTCAAAAACATGCTCCATAAACTTTGTGTTGTGTGGAATCGGTCTTCCAACTGTTTGATTGCAGCCGTCGGTACACACACAGCCTTGGGAGGTAACAGAATCATGGAGTTACAGAAAGTCAGAACTAGAAGGGGCCTTAACTAGTCCTCTGTTTTCTTCTCCTATGTAATGGTCCTGGAATCAGGAAGACCCCTCTTCATGAGTTCAAATCTGGCCTCAGATACTCACTAGCTGTATGACCCTAGCCAAGTCATTTGAGCTTTCACAGCCTGTTTCTTTTGACATTGTGAGCAATGGATTAACATTTTCTGAACTTGGAACTTTTCTTGAAAATGAAAAAAAAGTCATAATTCCTTCACAGTTAACAAAAAATGAAGGAAAACAAAACAAATTTGGGTGTTTGAGAAATAACAGTCTCAATTTAAAAAAAAATCACTTACTGGGCCATAAATAATTACCAAGCATTCATTATTACTTGTTTCAATTGACTTGTGCTTCCCTCCACTTGGTTGTTATTTCTACTGATATAGGACATACATCCTTCTCAATATCTGATCCAACGTGCTTCTTATGTATATTTACCCATAAATCCTCCATAAATGATCTACCTGACATATTATAAACCTCCCTCTGATACTTTTATTCTCACAAAAGGCACCAGTGTCTTCAGAAACAATAGTTATTCTTTTTTAAAAAATAAATTAATGTATTTATATTTAGTTTTCAACATTCACTTCCATAAGTTTAAAATTTTATCTTCCCTCCCTCCCCTTTTTCCTCCCCAAGAGAGTGTACAATCTGATATAGGTTCTACATATGCATTCTTATTAAACCTATTTGCACATTAGTCATGTTGTATAGAAGAATTAGAATGAATAGGAGGAACCATGAGGAAAAAAAGAGAGAGAAAATAGTCTGCTTCTGTTTGCATTCCAACTCCACAGTTCTTTCTCTAGATGTGGATGGCATTTTCCATCATGATTCTTTTGGAGTTGTTTTAGGTCCTTGCATCACACGATGTGGCTATTACTGTGTACAATGTTCTCCTAGAACCAACAGTTATTCTACTGGTGACCTGTGGGATGAAATTAGTTCCTTCAGGCCTTAAAAGATGAGCTTGTCTTGCCTCCAATTTAACTCTCTAATTCCACTTTGGTTCTATTTTTCCACCTCACAGTTTTACCTTTTCTTGCCAGTAAATCCTTATGTATTTCAAGATATATTTTCAAGTCACTTGTTGGAAATCTGGAAAAATCCAAAATGGGGAATACTGATTAATTTCATTTTGCTGTGGTACTTTGAGTTTTACAAAAGGGCTTTTCTCATACAACCCTGATTATGCATGCAATACAAAGATTATTCTATTTTTAGACCTTAGGGATTGTCTCAGAGGAGTCAAATGCTTTGTTCATGTTTACGTCACTGATGAGTGTTAGAGAAGGAATTAGAAACCAGATCTTCTCCTTCCAAAGTCACCGTAGTTGAGTGCTGGTCTTAGAGTCAGGAAGACCTGGGTTCATGAATAAACTATTTTACCTTCTCAATTTTCTCATTTGTAAATTGAAGTTAATGATAGCACTTATCTCCCAGGGTTGTTGTGAGGGCTGGTTGAGAACAGGTGTAAAGTGCTTTACAAACCTTAACAAATACAAGCCATTGTCCAACACCATTGCTGTAACTAGAAATGACTGAGTTACAGGTTTGTGTAATTTTATGCTAAACTTCCCTTAATTTAGCTAAAGAATAATGGGCTTGTGGTCATTAGCTTGACTGGCATTGTCTATTTTCCTAGTAACCATTGCTAACCTGACTCACTCTATAAAGACAGTCTCCAACAACCACTACATCTAGGGCCATCTCCAGTCATCATGATTGATATCTGGCCACTGGACCTAGATGCCTCTGGAGGAGAAAGTGAGGCTGGTGACTCTGCACAGCCCTTCCTCATTTAAATCCAGTTCACTTGCATGTCATGGCATCACCTCCCTGATGTGATAGTCCTCTCTGAGGAAAAAAAAATTACAAATATATACTTGTACAAAGTCTGGGTAACAAGCAAGGTAGACTATAGATCTTGATGTATGATGGAAAATTTAGCATCATAGGTATCACCAAGACTTGTTGCAATTTGATTCATCAATGGCATGTGGCCAGAGATGCATATGTATTACCTAAAAGGAATAGACTAAGCAAATGTGGTAACATGAGCTCCATTTATTCCAAGAAACAGAGGGATAAGTATGTGGGAGAGTATTTGGGTGAGGTTCAATGGTATGAGAAAAATAGAATCTATGTTATTTATGGAAGATCCCTCATTATAAATGAATAATAATAATTAATAATCATTATAAATAAGATTGCGGAGTGATATGATCTCTACCATCCTTTCTAAGTCCTATTATTCTATATAGATCTTTTACCTGTGCTGTTCTTGATTTCTACTCTAAAGAAAAGAAGCAAGTTACCACAGTAGTTCTTAAAAGTATTTCTCTAGACAGACAGAGGGCTCTTTTCTAGAAGCTGTGATGGTTTTAATTTATTGTGTTGTTTTTTCACTCCAGTAAGCAATGTGGTGGTGCAGAACCCCACAGGAAGTAAAAATATCTCAAACACCTGCTGGGAAGGCCACAAGCCTGGATATAATTCATGCATAAAGAAATCTGACTTAGCACAGCTATCCCCCTGATCCCTGGGGACCCCAGGAAGTTGGCATTACTATGTCCTCTATTACAGGGATTGAACAAAGTAACAACTTCTTTCTGGCCCAGATGACCCCATTAGACACTCCTGAATAGACAAGAACCTCCTTGGAAATGAGTTCATTTCTACCGATAAAAGTTGCTAAATGGTCACTAACAGTGATTTAATTAAGCAAAACTTAACTGGGAAAGAACTAGGATTTCTCATTGGAACCACAACCCGGCACCCCAAGTGCCAAGTATTTTTAACCTCAGTGCTTTGTCTCTATGGGAAAAATTCCTTCCTATACCTGGAAATGAAAAACTTACATTCATTTTTTTTTCATAGACCAACCCCTTCAAGTTAATGTAACCATAGTGCTTTAGAGGAAAATCCCACAGCAAGCTACCTAATGCTTTGATTACCTTTTTTTTCAAAGGCTTGAGAATAACTTCCTGAAATTTAAATTTCACTGTCTGATCTTCTAGAAACAGTAGACAGTACTCACTGCCTCTTCTTCCTCACCATCTACTCTTCTTCAAAATTGCTTTGCAAAATAGCTTCTTACCACTCTCCTAAAACTTCACTCTCAAAGGTCACTGAAGACTTTCTCATTGCCCAATCCAATGTCCTTTTCTTAGCTTCCATTCTCCTAGATCTTCTACAAGGTTTGTCATTGATGACCCACTCCCCTACCCATACACATAGCCTTTCTTAATACTTCCTTCATTGGCTTCGATTTTACAGCCCTCTCCTGACTCTCCTAATTCTCTAATCTATTCCTTTATTTTTTTTGTCTCCTTTAGAGTAAGGACTCTTCTTCCTTCCTCCACTTCCTAAATGTGGTGTTTCCCTCTTATTCCTTCTTCCTCTTGGTGATATCACCAGGGACAATGGCTTCACTATTAAGTGTCTCTCAAATTTATGTCTCTAGCTTTGCCCTCTTTTCTCAGTTCCAGTCCCATATTCTGATTTCCCATGTGCCTTCATTGGCACCACAAACATAACCTATCCAAAATAGAACTCTACATCTTTCCCTAAATTCTGACTCTCTTCCCCAATTTCGCCCAATCACCCTGGAAATTTCAAAAGCTGCAAACACAGGACTCATCTTTGATTTTTACCTCTCTTTCACCTCATGTGTTCAATCATTTACTAAATGCTATGGATGAGATCTTCGGATGATAGAGAAAATGTATTTTTTTCTTTCCAATCACATTGAAGCCATCTTAATTCAGACCCTGATTATCTCTTACTTGGACTATTTTTAACAATTTCTTTATTGACTTCTCCCTCTCTAATCCATCCTTCATATCCTAGCAGGTAACTCCTAGGCATAAAACTAATTTTTATTAAAGCAAAAACAAACCCTACACTGATTCTCCCTCCCTATACACACACATACCCCTGTGCTAACTGAATAAAGCACAAATGTCTAAGTCAAGCATTTTGGTTCCAATTTACTTTGCCAGGCTTGTTTTAGATCTCTCCCTTTTAAGCACTTAAAATTACAATCACAATGAACACCTTATCCCACTATTTCCCCATTCCTGGATCTTTGTATAGGTTCTCCCCCCCACCCCCATAATGGTATCTTCTTACAGTCACATCTATTTTGATCTTTCTGTTCTCTCAAGACTGGGCTCAGGCATTGCTTTTTTTCAATGAACTTCCCTCCCTCCTCACTGTTACTTTTCATGCCTCTCAGTACTTCTCCTACACTTATATTACAACTCTTACCATCATTATTTGTATATTTGTTTTATCTCTCTTATTAGATTATAAGTACTTTGAGATCAGGTTCTGTGTCTTGTTGCATATTTGCATCCCTATCACTGAATAATTAAATTCAACAAGCATTATTAAGATCTAGAACTACAATAGTTGTTGGGGATGCAAAGACAAAACTGAAATAGTTCCTAGCCTCAAGAAGTTTACATTGTACAGGGCAAAACACGTAAACAAATAAGTAAATTCAAATTATATATAAAGTAACTTTATTTAACTTGAGCTGAGCCTAAAAGAAGAATAGTGAGACAGAGGAGTCCTCCCACTCCCACCCCTACTCTCACACCCTAATTTGATCCTAAGCTTCACAAGGAAAGTATGTAGTGTCAAGGAAGTCAAATCAGGATCTAGTCAAACTGGGTATTATGTTTGGTTCTAGACATTGAATTTTAAGAAAGGTATACACAAATTGGAGAGTGTCCAGAAGAGCAATCTGGGATAGAAAGGGGATTGATGATAATACTATGTAAAGATCAGCAGAAGGAAAAGGGAAGATGCAGCCTGGAGAGCAAAATGCTTGGGACAACATGAGAGCTGCCTTCGAGTATTTAAATAAAGAAGAAGGATATTCTGTTTAGACCCAGAGGGCACAACTAGTAACAATAATTGGAAATGTCAGAGAGACAGATTTTTTGGCTTGATGAAGGAAAACAAAATCCTAATAATTGGATCTGTCTGGAAGTGGAATGGATTGTCTTATGAGGCAGCAACTACCCATAACAACTATCACCAAGGGTTTTTAAGTAGAAACTTCATGAAAACATGGCAAAGATTTTGTAGAACAGATACTGATTTCACTATAAGTTGAACTAGAAGGCCTTTAAAGACTCTTCCTATTCAATTATTCTATGTATGCTTGCCTGAGAGCTGAGATAATTGCTATTTAGTGTAAGCTATGCTACTGTGTTCAGTGGATAGATTACTAGGTCTGGAGACAAGAAGACTCATCTTCATGAGTTCAAATCTGGTCTCAGACACTTTCTGTCTGTGTGACCCTAGGCAAGTCACTTAACCCTGTTTGCCTCAGTTTCTTCATTTGTAAAGTAAGTTGGACAAGGAAATAGCAAAACACTCCAGTATCTCTGCTAAGAAAATCCCAAATGGCATCACTAAGTCAGACACAATTGAAAAATGACTGAATCACAACACACTACTGATTCTCTGTGTAATGTCTGTTAAGAAACTTTGCTTCCTTTAGGCTTCAGTTTTCTTATCTGTAAACTTTGCAGATTGGAACAGACGATCCTAATAGTCCTTTCTACCTCTACCATTCTAAATACTAAGGTTTTTTAGCTGTTAAATGCTGTTTTCAAAATTCTCTTTCTGGCGTTTACTTTGTATCTTCTAAGAACCCTTCCATCATGGGCATTCATGGTTCTGTGACCCAAAAGTTTTTTTATATGATTCAAGCAATAGAACTATTGCTAAAAATAAGTATATCATTGTCGAAGGGCATACCTTGGAAGACCAGCAGTCACTTATGTGGATGCCCTCCAACAATTAAAACAATGAATTCATTCTTTCACACTCCATGGGTGTCAATTAGGTGTCACTTACACTTAGTCTTTGGAATAGGTAGTAAAGCTTTGCTATGGACAAAACTATTCTCCTTTCAGACACTGAGGTGCTTCCTCACTATGGCTATTGCCTTTCATTTCCCATTTCTAACCTGGAGTCACATTGTGAGATCTATTCCCTGAAAAGGGAGGAAATTCGAAGTGACCCAACATCCCACCCCAACTGATCACATCTGACATCCAAGCTCTGTTCATTCACTGTGCATTGGTCTTATCTAGGGTTAACTACAAGTGTTTTAAAAATTGAGATTTAAACAAAAAATAAATGTCAAAAGACTTAGAAACCAGTGAGTTGTGTGCTTGAACAAGTCAAGGAACTGTATCCACTATGACTAAGTGTTTGGAGCATTATGTGTGCAGAAAACTCAAGAAAGTATTTTTCCATTTTCTTTTCAGAGACTGAACAACTCTCCTCACAGAGATGAGTTTTGTTTTTGTTGGTTTGTTTGTTTTCCTTCCATACTTGCATTCAATCATCTGCGGTCTTCCACTGAATCCTAGAATCTTAAATTTGTAAGGGCATATGGAGACTTTCTAGCTAAATTATCCATACACTGCAGATTCCTGATCCTACTACCTCTTCTAGAAGCAGATCTGATGGGTGATTCAAATCACAGATTGGGAGGGGTTTCACATTTCATCTACTATAACCAACATTGGAATAAGACTACTATTTATATAATGCTCAGAGCTGTAAATTCAGCCTTTCCTTGGAGACTTTCAGTGAAAGGAAACCCATTACTTCCCAAGGCAAAGCATTCCACTTTTGAACAGATGGTCACCTAATCTGTGCTTGAATCCCTCAAGTGATAGGGAAACCATTCCCTCACAAGATAGCTTCTTTGGTGGGCATGTTAATAACTTTTTATTGAGGCAAAATCTAACTCCCTATAACTTCCATGTACCATCCCCAATTCTCTACTCATGAACCAAGTAGAATATGTTGAATTTATATTCCTCATGACAGTGAAACATGACATGTTATTGAGACCAGCTGTTATATACCCTTTCTTCCCACATTATGCATCTGTTGGACATGTCATTCCCACGTAAAATATTAATATTAATTAACATTAAAATATTAAAATAAGTTAATATTTTAAAATATTAATACTAACTAATGGTTTTAAAATATTAATATTAGTTAATATTAAAATATTAATAAAAATAGAAACCAGAGAGCTAGCAAATGGGTTGACTCCATCATGACTCCAAGTACACTGGACATTTCTTATGCAGAAGCAGCATGGTGTCTAGGAGATCAGGTGACATGGGCCATAGTCCTTACTCTGTCATTAACTTTTCCTGTACCTGTCAGAAAGTTGTTTCTCTTCTTTGACCTAATGTGATTTAAAGCTGGAAGGGAGGGACCTTAGAGATCATTAAGTCCAATCATCTCATTTTATAGATGAGGAAACTGAGGCTCAGAGAAATGAAAACACATTCTTATTACCTTCTTACAATCCCAAACTCTCTTCAAGGTTTAGCTCACTTGTCAGAATTCTGTTCATATAGTTCCTGGGTTTATCTTGGGAGGTAGACTCCCAAATATTTTATATTGTCTTCAGTTATTTTAAATGGAATTTCTCTTGCTATCTCTTCCTGCTGGACTTTGTTGGTGATACACAGAAATTCTGATTATTCATTTCGGTTTGTTTTATATTGTGCAACTTTACCAAAGTTGTTAATTATTTCAAGTAGTCTTTTTAGTTAATTCTCTAATTTTCTCTAAGTCTACCATGATATTATCTGCAAAAAGTGATATTTTCATTTTTTAATTGCCTATTCTAATTTCTTCAATTCCTTTTGCTTCTCTAATTACTATAGCTAACATTTCTAGTACAGTATTGAATAATAGCAATGATAATGAGCATCCTTGCTTTATTTATTCCTATGTTC
>CM053583.1:65556953-65587370 GCA_028627135.1 Pseudochirops cupreus | reverse complement strand
TTTTGGAGGGCAATTGGGGTTAAGTGACTTGCCCAAGGTCACACAGCTAGTTTTTGTGTTAAGTGTCTAAGGCTAGATTTGAACTCAGGTCCTCCTGACTCCAGGGCCGGTGCTATATTCACTGCACCACCTAGCCACCCCATGAAATTTCTCTTAAGACCTTCAGAATCTTGGGTAGGTCCTCAGGAGGATTTACACAGAGT
Organism: Pseudochirops cupreus; assembly: GCA_028627135.1. Lineage (NCBI taxonomy): Eukaryota > Metazoa > Chordata > Mammalia > Diprotodontia > Pseudocheiridae > Pseudochirops > Pseudochirops cupreus. Next base: position 65,587,167 of record CM053583.1, on the reverse strand, counting down.
CATTTCAGAGAATCACACAAGATGAGATGGTGTTAGAGGACTGGCGATCTGTACTTGTGGAGGCATTACCACACTGAAGAGGTCACAGGCCTGTGAAAGTGAATAACTAGGGGATTCTTCTGAAAACCTGGAGGAGGTGCTGAAGAAAGCAGCCGAAATGATTGAAGATCTGGAAACTAAACCCCGGGAGAAAAGAATAAGTGATGTTAATTTGGATTTATTTGTTTGTTTTAGGTATGTACCTGTGAACTAGCATAGGTACAGGGAACTCCTAATGAGATAACCCTTCTTGACCTCTCTGAATCTTACAATTTTATTTTAATTTTTGCTTTTTTTTTGGAGGGCAGGGCAATTGGGGTTAAGTGACTTGTCCAAGGTCACATGGCTAGTAAGTGTTAAGTGTCTGAGGCCAGATTTTAATCCAAGTCCTCCTGACTCCAAGGCAGGTGCTGTATTCATTGTGCCGCCTACCCACCCCTGAATCTTATAATTTTAGACAGTACCTAGACCTTAGAGGAAAAGTAACTTGTCAGAGTTAATTGATAATATACTATCAGAGGTGAGGTTTGAATACAGGTCTTCCTGACTCCAAGGCTGGCCTTCTGGTCACTATACTGTGCTGTCTCTCTTTATCCACACCAGAAAAGAAAAAGAGAGGAGAGGGTTGGAATGTGACTCACTGTAAGAAGCTATAGATGTCAGTAGCAGGCAGGAAAGGTTTGAACTAGACACAAAGAAGAACAAGCTAACTGTAAGGTACCCCTTTCCAAAGGGGTTTTTAGGATTTAATGTCGTGAATCCTTTAAGAACAGAGCAGCCTGGTATCTGAGCTAGTTGGAATACAATCCAACCTAAAATCCCACTAATAAATCAAATGATTCACCTGGTTCATTTTAGGTCACGACTCAGGCTGATATACCAGGAAATGGACAATCATTCCTTTCAGCAAATCTTTTAAAAACAACAATAATAATGTTAATAATGATTGCAATGGCTAATGTTTCTGTAATGCTTACTATGGGCCAGATTCTTTACTAAATACTTGGCAATCATTATCTAATTTGTTCCTCACAACAACCCTGTGAGGTAAGTGCTCTTCTCTCCCTTTTACATTTAAGGAAACTGAGGCAAACAGGAGCTAAATGACTTGCCATGGATTACGGAAATAATGTCCGAGACCGTATTTGGATTCAAGTCTTCCTGATTGTAACTCCAGTAATTTATCCACTGCTCCCTCTAGCTGCCCCTCCCTCGTGCAACACCATTGAAGAATTTGACTCTATCTTCCAACCAACCAAAACCCAAGTCTTACCATCTCCTCACCTTATAATGCAGGTCTCAAGTAACTGGTCTCCAATCTCGTTGCCTCTACCACATCTTTCTCACAGTGCAGGGAGAAGAATGCATGAATACAGTTAGTTGTTCCAACCTCCAAATTGTTTTCTCTCCAAGCAACTCCCACACATGTTGATAAGATAATAAGAGTAGGTCAAAAGTAGCTTCTCATGAGGAAGAGGCTGGGAACCTCATCTTATGGCAAATTAGGAGAAACACCATCATCCTTGTTATCACCAATGGTAATAACACATTTTAATGCTTCCGGAATCTGTGATTACATCAACATGGGTCTCCACTGTATGCCTTAGTGCAGTGGTTCTCAACCTTCCTAATGCCGTGACCCTTTAATACAGTTCCTCATGTTGTGGTTATACCCAACCATAAAATTATTTTTGTTGCTACTTCATAACTGTAATTTTGGTACTGTGATGAATCGTAATGTAAATATCTGATACACAGGATGTATTTTCATTGTTACAAATTGAAGATAACCCACAGGTTGAGAACCGCAGCCTTAGTGGATGTTTTCATGAGTTCTTTTGAAATTGGTGCTCATCTCCCTGATTGCCAACTCTGCCCCCCCAGCAGGAAGCATCTCTCCCTTCAGCTAAATGGTTCCTTTTCCAGAAGGCAAACAGCATAGTCTGTCTCTGGGCCTCTGTGAGAATGCCGTCTAGCTTGGGAGGACCTGTTGGCACATTCCTGCTGATGGCACAATAATAATGACAAGTCATGTATTGATATCACACTTTAAAGTTTGTAAGGCACTTTCTTCTCAATAATTCTGTAAGGTGAGGAGTACAAGGATCCTTCTCCTTTTACAGACTCCAAAAAGCTAAGGGAATTATTTGCCCAAGACTATGGTGCCAGCAAGTGAGAGAGACAAACTCAACCCTGCTCATTCCAGATCTAAGGCTCTTTCTGTCACATTACAGGCCTTCCTTGGAGATATTGTTGGTTCTGTTCCAGACCCATGCAATAAAGCAAATATTGCAATAAAACTAGTCACACGATTTTGTTGGTTTCCCAGTGCATATAAAAGTTACATTTACCCTAGTCTGTCGTCATTTAAGTATACAATAGTATTCTGTCTTTAAAAAAAACCCAATAATGTATCATAATTTAAAAATACTTTATTGCTAAAAATGCTAACCATCATCTGAACCTTCAGTACCTCCTAATTTTTTGGTTTTTTTTGCTGGTGGGAGAGTCTTGCTTTGATGTTGATGTTTCTGACTGATAAGGGTGGTGATTGCTGAAGATCCGGTGGCTATGACAATTTCTTAAAATAAAACGACAATGGAGTTTGTCGAGTCGATTGTCTCTTCCTTTCACAAAAGATTTCTCTGTAGGTGTGATGCTGTTTGGTAGCATTTTACCTCCAGTAGTTCTTTCAAAATTGGAGTCCATCATTTCAAACCCTGTTACGGCTTTATCAATCAAGTTTATGTAATATTCCTTAATATTTTTTGTGTCTCAGGGAATAGGGAGGCCAGAGGAGAGGGAGAGAGAGACAGACAGGGAGCGGCCAGTCAGTGGAGCGGTCAGAACACACACAATATTTATCAATTAAGTTCACCATCTTGTATGAGAGTAATTTGTGGCACCCCAAAACAATTATAATAGTAGCATCAAAGATCACAGGCTACCATAATAGAAATAAGAATAATAAAGTTTGAAATATTATGCAAAGTATCAAAATGTGACATAGAAATACAGTGTGAGCACAGGCTGATGGAGAAATGGTACCTGCTTAACACAGGGGTGCCCCAGACCTTCAGCGGGTAAAAGAAACTCACAATATCTGTGAAGTACAGTAAAGCTAAGCACAATAAAATGAGGTATGCCTGGATGCTATTTCCATAGCAGAGCTTTCAAAGGGATGATCTGGGTTCCCATTCACAACAGGCATCAGGAGCTAAGGTTGCTATAGCTCTTTAGACTACAAAGCATTTTTCTCATAACACTCTTTGAAGGATGGCAAGTAGTATTTTCATCATTTTACAGAGAGGAGGGAACTCAATCTTAGATATTCAATGTTTGGCCCAAGGTCACATGAAGCTATTCGGAAGTAAGGCTGGGATTTAAACAGAGATAAGATGATGTAATGGATATCTAGAACCTGGGTCTGACTCTTGGCTCTGCCACAAACTACCTCTGTGAACTTTTCTCAGGACCTCAGTGTCCTTGTCTGTAAGAGATTTGGACTAGAAGACTTCCAAGTCCCCTTCAAGCTCAAAATGTATAATCCTTATGATTCTGATTCACAAGTCTAGAACACTGCATAAGGCAAGAGTGCTGTGTACCACTCTACCTTGTGGGTTTAGTCAGTGAAATAGTTAAAGCTTTTTCTCCAATAAGCCTGAGACCTATGGATCATGTTCCAGCTATCTTGAGTTATCAGAAGAGACCTAATAGGTAGTGTCAGTAAAAAGAGAAAAATATAAGCCCTGAAACTTAACAACTTTGTTTAATTCAAAGAGATAAATATAACCTTATGAAACTAGGCTGCAGAGCCTGGGCGTTTATTTATCATGAGTTATCATCCTGCCATCTTAGGAGACTTGATTTTTTTTTTAAGTCTTGTATTATGTCCAAAATTCTTTTGAATCAATGCCTGGAACTTTGTAAAATTGATAAAACTTAGCCTCATCCTTTTTCTTGATTATTCTTTTCTTTTGGGCTTCCTCAGGTCCACAGGGAGTTGCTACTGGAAAGAGTTTACCAACTGAAGGCTCTGGAGTACAAACTTGGGGAGTATGTAACGTCTGTGCAGCTTCACAAGGTGACAAAGAAATGGAAAACACGGGAGGTTTACACCACTCTTAGCACTGTCCAGGGCTTGCTGTTGGAAGAGCTGAGCACATCAGAAACCATGACAAAGTCAGCCTGTACTCAGATCCTGGAGTCACACAGCCCTGTAAGTAGTGAGATTGGGGAGAGCAGTCACTGTCTAAACCCCTCTGGCTATTATTAGTGGATTTTTCAGATTTTCAATACTTCTTTGAAGTGGTTATATCATGCTGGGCAGGGTGCTAAACCAATCTATGTCACTGCCCAACCCCTATTCAGCAAGGTTTCAGACATTCACAGTGTGGTTTCGGGGAACACCAAGTCTCCATTATTCATCACCCTGGCAATATGGAATCCTTTCACTTTGCCATTATTCCCAATCCAAATAGATAATAAGTCAGACTTTATGAGAATTAGCATTATTTTTTTAAACAACACGTGTTAAAAATCTAGAAAGATATGATCTAGAATTTCATATCAGAAGCTTACTCTCATAAACTGAAAACAAATCATTGCATTTCAGATAGAGAATCTAAAATATCTTTGAAAATTCTAATAAAAATAAACTACACTGGAAACAGAGTATTATTACAAATGTACTGCCCTTAATTTTCTAGATATAACATTTATTGGAGCTGAGTGGCACAGCCGATAAAGCACCTGATCTGGAGTTAGAAAGATCTGAGTTCAAATCTCAGACATTTACTAGCTCTGTGACCCTGGGCAAGTCACTTAACCCTGTTTGCCTCAGTTTCCTCATCTTTAAATTAGATGGAGAAGGAAATGGCAAACCACTCCAGTATCTTTGCCAAGAAAACCCCAAATGGGGTCATGAAGAGTCGGACATGCCTGAAACAACTGAACAACAACAACGTTGATTCATCAGTAGTTACTATAACTGATGCTGCCAATTTGAATGTCCATCGTAATCTTCAAACTGTATGCAATGAAAAACTTTCAGATGAAAACTGTGTACAAATAGTATCTCATCCTGTTTGCTACTGAAGGCATCCTAAGGATGCTTTCAGTGAGTCTCTAAGAGCTTACATTCCAACACTTTTATTCAATTACAAAATGTAGAAATTTTATCCCTTACAAGAGTCAACAAAATGTTAAACATAAAAGAGCAAGAGAGCACCTTTTCCAAAGGTAGTTGCTATATTATCTCAATAATGATAATAAGAAACAATAACAGTGACCTTTTAAAATTTTTACAATTACTAGAAAAAGTAAAACTGGCCAACACCAATTGCTGTTGCACTAAGAAAAACTAAAAGAAAATCCTCCAAAGCAAATCAAAATATACATTTATAGTTAATGACTTTGATGGGAAGGTAGGTATAGGTGATAATAGAAAAGATGTTGCAAAATATGGATAAGAAGAAATGAAAGGACCAAAGGCGTGTGGAACAGTCAGAAGTCTTATGCCTTTACATGAAGAATATTTTGTTTCAGAAGCAAGTTGGAAATTACCAGCTTAATGTGGCAAATATTCAGCAACCTCCCAAAAAAGTGAAATTGAAAGAAAAGTAATTGATTGCCAGTGCAGAAGTCATTTTTGAGTCAGCTGACTTTATGTGTCAAATCATTGATTTGTAGAACAAATGTCAAATTCACCATAAAACCTGTAAGAAAATGATAAAGAGGAAACTAACTTCACTTAAAGACATTGCAGCATCTCTAACATGATCTAATAAAAAAAGTGATCTAATCTAATCAACTATTGATGCTGAAAAATAGCAAAAGTAATAAATAAAAAGGCTATGAAATAGGATATCACCATTTCCTAGAGAAGTTTAACTGACTGTATCTAAAGCAGTTGACAAAATGAGGTGGTGCAAAGAGCCCAGAAACTGGATTAGCAAGCAGATATTTGATGTCTAAGCCAAGCTGAGAAACGTGGCAATCACGTTTTAAAATATAAACTAACTTGCAAATCATTGCGGAAGAAGTTGGTGGAAGATTATAGTCAATATTACCTCACCAAAGAAAGACAGTAGAGAGGAAAATGAGTTTGACATATAACCCAAATAAACTCAATCGTGCTAGAAGAATTTAGAGATGAAGCCTAAGGAACAAATCTTTTAGCATTTTCATAATAAGAGCTGTAAGAGAATTTCCTCCTTTCCAACCCATCCCCAAGGAGGGGCCAGTGTGATTTTTCCTAAAGTACACATCTGGCCATGCTATTTCTAAAAACTCCTTTGTTTGGCATTTACAGCCCTTCAAAGCAATGTGAATAAAATCTACTTTTTCAGGCTTATTACACACAACTTCCCTCGAGTCTCTCTCCAATCCAGTCAAACTGTCTTCTTGTTCTTCCTCCCACTCTCTTCTCCATTACCTATGTCCATCCTTTTGCACAGGCTCTTTGTTGCTCATGACTGGAGTGAATTCTCTTCAAACCTCTTCCTCTTAGAATCCTTAGTTTCCCTCCAAGCTTAACTCAAGTAGCATCTTCTATTTGAAACCTTTCTTGACCTCTCTTCCCGTTATCACTGCCCTCTTCTCACGTAATTAACTTATCATTTCTTAAACACACACACACACACACACACACACACATTGACTCCCCTAATAGAAAGTGAGAACCTCTAAATAGAATATGAGAAACAGCCAGGGACTGTTTCATTTCTGTCTTTTTATCCCTAGCACTGAACATAGTACCTGACATAGAGTAGTTAATAAATGTTTGTTAATTGATTAACATGCCTATTCTTAACAACTGGAAGTGAAATTAATACATATAATCTCCACATCTCAGTCACCTATGTACCATATGAGAAAGTGGAAATGACCTTGAAGAAAGTGAAATTTGGAAGAGTAAGTTAACCAGACTAAATATCCAAAGAAGAGAAATGTGCTATAGACAACATAATTTTGAAAGCATTGGGGAATTGAGTTATAATATATTCAAAAAAGAAGAAGATGCTGAATGATTGGGAAAAATCAAAGATGATATTACTAACCTCTTCAAAAAAGATAATTGAAGATACCAGTAAATTTTTATCAACATGACTACTTTCTTAAATTTATAATATCTTTATGGGAATGATCCTTTCATATAATTGTGGATAGTCTTGACAAAAATATCAGACTTTCGAAAATTGTTTTTTTTCTTTAGCAGACCACATCTGAAAAGTAGCACAATTGAGTAAAAGATGTGGATAATAAAATATTCCACTGAGCATATTGCTTTGTGATTTTTTTTCCTCAATATTTGAATAGGTACAGAAACTCTAGTTTTAAAGGCTTTTCTCCAACAAGATGTCATCCCATGCTAAGTTGATATAAGATTATGTGATAGACACAACTACAGAACTAACTGTGTTGTGCAATCCTCAGATTATTGATGTCAGTGGAGAGCAGAAAACAGTGAGAGGTATGACAGAAAAACTGTGTGTGTTTGTCTCTGCCCTGTGGCATTTCCTATATGTGTTGCAAGAGGGATTCTGCATAGATAGGAAAGTTCTCTAAATGATTCTGTTTATAGATGATAAAGCAGTTTTGTGCATCAGAGACCTAAGTCTCATAGATTTAAGGCTGGAAGGGATTTCAGGGACTCTGGTCAAACCCCTTCATTTGACAAATGAGATATTGATTAATTTACTGATCCCTAGAATAGTTTAGGGTTTCCTCAAGTAAGGTCCTGATCACTAAAAAAGATTTGCCAAACAAATTATACTGGAAAGAACTAATGGATGAAAAACTAGTGTTGCCCAGACTGTGATATGCAAATGAGTTGACTTCATCATCAATAAGTATTTTTTAAGCATCCATTATATGCCAGGAACTGTGTTAGGCCTTGGGGAAACAAGTACAAAAATAAGTGTTCATATATGTCGGTGTGTATCAATAAATATATATAACAAATATTTAATATGGAATGATATAAATTAATAAATACAGACAATCATATGTACAGACACATATATCAAAGTAATTAAATACAAGGTTCTGTGGGAGGGAAGACACTAGCAGTTGAGTAGATCAGGAAAGGCTTTTTGCAGAAGATGGTATTTTCGTAAGGGAAAGATAAGTTTCTTAATGAAAGAGAGAGACTTTATGATGTAGAGGCAAAGCAGTACATTCTGGGCATGAGCAACAGTCAGTGCAAAGGCACAAAGATGAGATTATGGAGGGTCATGAAGAAGAGAGAAGAGCAACAGTTGACTGCATCCCCGGGTATGAGAAGGGATGTAATGACTAGTAATTGGTCATTACATTTTAGTCAGGCAGTGCAGGTATAAGTAGAACTAATATTAAATAGGAAAAAGAGGGTGGGTGGGATGATTTGGAAAGAAATGAATAGCACTTCCAATGATTAAAAACTGCTCCTTGCAGTAAATCACTCCCCCCCCCCCATATTTTCAATATGCTTCTGGTGCATATGCATGTACATACATATGGACATATACCTACACACATATGCATAGGTATGTGTGTAGGTATATATACATATATGTGTATGTATATGTATATATGGAGACAGGGTTAAGTGACTTTCCCAGTATCACACAGTTGGTGTCTGAGGCTGGATTTGAACTCAGATGCCATGGACTCTTTTAGAACTCTGGTGAAACTTATGGGTCCCTTCTCAGAATAATATTTTTAAGTGTACAAAATAAAAGACATAGGGTTATAATAGAGATCTATTAAATTAAACTCTAGGTGGTAGAGTGAATACAAAAGGAAATGAAGAGCTATAGGGTGATTATGAGGAGGGTGATGCATATTACCTCTGTTGCTTTATCTTCAAGGAGTAGCATAAAAGATCTCATCTAAAAAACATATAATCATGTGCCATGACCTGTGCTAGGCGCTCTGGACACAAATTTGCATTGACTATCATATAGGGTTTTTATGAGGCAAGAGCTTTGTAAAAGTTAAAATTGTTTAAGAAAGAATTATTAAAGTGCTCTGCAAATCACAAAGCAAAGATGAAAGCTTATTGCTTTCATTCTTGGCGAGGACTTCAAACCAGGTCTTCTGATTCCCAGTTACTACTCTTTATGGAGCACTAAAGTTCTGTGTCAATTGCCAGTAGTTAACGAATATTTAATAAACTTTTAGTAAACATATATTAATTATGGGGATAGAAATACAAATAGAAAGAGAGAATCCCTGCCTTCAAGGAGCTTACAATCTAATTGTAGTGCATTAAATGCTTTAAGAAGAGCTTGAGGGCTTACAGCTAATCTTTGAATTGCTTGGATTTTTTGAAGTAATTTGTTAGCATAACACATGCATTTTCAAATTTGTTTGAAACCTTATTTAAGAAATATTTTAAATGTCATATTTACAGTATATGCACAGCAGATAACACTTAACAAGCCCTGAATTAGATGCAGCTGATACTCATCAAACAGTAATTTACTATTAAAGCAAACCTAAAGTACTGGGTTTTATTTAATTTTACAATCAGTTTGCAGCTCCCAGGAATGTCATTTTTTTTTTGTACCCAACATTAGAATTTAATCTGACTTTTGGAAAGAACACTGAAATTGGTGTCAGAAAAGATGAATCTGGTATACCAGTTGCATGACTTTGGGAAAAATCTCTTCACCTTCCTTAGCCTCAAGTATATAAAGTGAAGGGGATTTCTTGAGTTCTCTTCCAGCTCCTAATCCTAAGAGACTATGATTATTCAACTTGTAGGCTTTGGACAGAGCCTGGTATGTAGCAGGTGCTTAATTGATTCTTGTTAACTTGTACTATTTCTTTAGGAAGCTAACTATGGCATCGTGAGAAGAACGCTTTAGTTTAGTTTTGTTTTTTGGGTTTTTTTTTTGGAGGGTGGAAGGTGAGGCAATTGGGGTTAAGTGTCATAGGGCTAGTAAGTGTTAAGTGTCTGAGGCTGTCTTTGAACTCAGGTCCTCCTGACTCCAAGGCCAGTGCTCTATTCGCTGCGCCACCTAGCCGCCCCAAGAAGAATACTTAATTTGAAGTCTGGAGCCTTGGATTTGAATTCCAGCCATATCACAGCCAAGCTGTGGAACTTCATTCAATTTACTTCCCTCTCTTCTCATCTTGAAAATGGGGATATGAATATTTCTGATAGCAACCTCATGGGACTATTTTACCATAATGCTCAGGGGATTAAATGTCTGAAGCAATAAGTAAACCATAAACTGCTATATAAATATTAACTGTTATTATTCTGTTGTTATTTTTATAATTAATTTTCAACCAGTGAAAGCGAATCATGGAAGACTACAATCTCAAGAACATTAAAACTGAATGTTGGAGTATGGAGAAGTGCATGGTAGATAGGACCAGACTATGACCCATTACAAATAAGGAACTACGAGGAAGGCCTAGAGTAAAGGATATTTTAAAAAATGCTCTAGCTATGTGGCAATAACAAAAGGATAACCATTAGGTAGCTGGGTATCTCACTGGTATCCTGAATTTTCTAGACAAATCAGGGAAGACCTCTAGCGGGTTGGTTGGATTCCCTGGGGCAAACTCATGTAAGAACACAGACCCAAGTTGTATAGGACGAACAGTCATGGATTGGTTGTAAGTAGAATCACTGGAGAGAACATTTATATTGATGGGACCACAGACTCATTTGAGTGTTTGAGAATGATAGGAAGATGGAATGGGCCGCTGAATTTGGAGTCTTAAGAGTCAGGTTCAAATCCTGGCTCAGCTCTTTTGCTATCTTCGTGACCTCAGACAAATCCCTTGACCCTTTCCTTGTTTCAGCTTCCTTATATTTAAAATGAGAGGACAGAACTAATGAGAGATAAGTTGTTCTCAACCTTTTTGAATGCAAGGACTCATTTTTATGATCTCAACATTTCACACACCCTAACACCTCATGCATGCTGGCGACTGCTCCTATAGCGTACAATGGTTGAGGAAATACATAATAATGAGATTTGGTGATATATGGGCTCATGGACTCCCACAGGTTGGGATCTACTAGAATAAATTGTCCCTGAGATTATTCTTGGCTCTGAGTCTACCCTTCCTAAAATTTATGCCACTTCAGAATTAATGCTTTTGGGGAAAAAAACGTGTATTTTACCTTTTATTAGGCATAATAACCTTTTATTATTATAAGAAAAGGGGTATTAAGTACTTAATATTTGGGGAGACATTAAGATAATTTTACTTAAGTAAAATATGTTCTTAAAAGAATTTAGATAACTGTGACCAGATGGAAATCACAAAGGGGATTTCAATTGTAGAGATACTATTATTATTAATCAGGTGTTGAAAGTCTTGCTTTTTTTCTTTTCTTGAGTATCTGTATTGGCTGCATACAAGATTTAAATTCCTTAGACACATAGCTAGTGTACTGCTTGACTATGTGGCCTCTGTTGTTGTGGGGTTTTTCCCAATTAAAAAACAAAACCAGAACTTTATTAAGCACCTACTATGTGTAACAAAGCAAGGAGGTATGCCATAGTGGATAGAATATTGGTCTTGGATTCAAGAAGACCTGAGTTCTAGTCCTGTCTCTCATACTTAGCCATCTGTGTGATCATGGAAAAGTCTCCCTGAGTTTTAATTTTAACAATAAAAATGTGTTCACTTTAATACAGATTTTACTCTTTAGTATATTGTATATATTTAAGTATGAGGAAATAAGAGCATTTTAAACAGTGCAGCGTGTGAGGTGAGACATTCTCCTATGCTTGAATGTTCTTTCATAGAGAAAACAGTTTTAAGGAAACTCTCAAAGACACAAAGTGATAGATGGGTTCCCATCTGCATTGGAGAAAGTTCTCCCACCAATATAACCACAGATTCTTGATGAAAGTATGAAGCACCTTCCTAGATGCTGAGGATACAAAGCTGAAAATGACTGATCTCTCATTTTCAGTTCAGTCCTACCATTTTAAACATAAGGAAGTTGAAATTGAGAAAGGGCCAAATGATTTGTCAAAGATCACACAGATTGCAAGGAGCTGAGCCAGGTTTTAAGAGTCCAAATTCGGTGCTCCACTGCATCTGTTGATCATGCTCAAATATTCAAATGTGATCTCATCAATAAGGATGTTCCCTCCAGTGATTCTGCTTGCAGCCAATCTCTGACTATTCATCCTGTACCACTTGGGGCCATGTTCTCACAGGAGTATCTGAAAATAAGGAGCAGAGCATGCTGTCTAATAGAGGAGGTATAAACACAAGAAGCACTACAGGAAATAGATTTTTGAAGTCATTTCTTAGTACTTAGATAAGTAATGTTATTGCAGCATAGAAGAAATATTTTATAATAATAACAATAATTAACACTGATATAGCACCTAATATATGTTACACACTGTGCTAAACACTTTACAAACATTATCTTAATTGATCCTCACGTTAAGTAACTCTCAGAAGAAAGTTCTATTTTCATCCCCATTTTACAGATGAAGAAACTGGGAAAAAGAGAGGTTAAGTAATTTGTACAGGGTCATACAGGTAGTAAGTGTCTGAGGCTGAATTTCACTTCAGATCTTACTGACTTTAGGCCCAGCGCTCTCTCCACTATGCCACCTAGTTTCCCCCAGATAAATGATCTAGGGAAAATTCAGGAGACACAGAGAAATTTTAGCTGGGCAGATCGGGGAAGATTTAATGGGGGATGTGGCACATGAGCTGGACCTGGAAGGAAGAGGATTCCCAAAGGCAGAGAAGACGGCAGCATATGTTCCAAGCACACATGTGGAAGAGTCTACACAAATGCCTGGCAGTGTATGAGACCAAGACATGATTAGGAGAGCCTGGGTTAACCAGTGAATAGAGCACCGGCCCTGGAGTCAGGAGGCCCTGAGTTCAAATCTGGCCTCAGACACTTGACACGTTTACTAGCCCTGTGACTTTGGGCAAGTCACTTAACCCCAATTGCTCTCCAAAAAAAAAAAGATTAGGAGAGCCGTTTGGTGCTGGAGCACAAATTCAGTGAAGAGGAATAATAGGAATTCATGATGGAAAGGAAAGTAGCTGCCAGATTAGGCCTGTTCCTACCTGTGTAAGTCAATTACTCTCATATTCTGGGAAACAATGTCTTTTTTTTTTCATTCCTTAATCTGGCTACAGTAGGCAAAGACCTGCAGTACATTTTTTTCTCTTCATTTTTCTGTAGAAAAATAATTTTATTTAATTTTTTCCCGTGGAAAAGTATTCTTTATTGTGTTTCTTTCCACCATTTTTTTAATTTTTTCATATTTACTGAAAAGCAGGGAAAAAAACATCTTACCAGGAGATATAGGTTTGGACCTGTTTCTGTCATTAACAGTGTGACCTTAGAAAAATTACTTAAAGCTTTTTGCATCTCAATTTCTTCATGTATAAAAGAAGATTAGTAACACTTTCATCATCTGCCTCACAGGATTACTGAAGTGATTAAATACTATGAGGCCACAATATCAGACTCAAATGGAAATGGATCCTTATCGCTGCACATTAACTGAGAAAACTAGATTAACATTATCCATGTGACGTTGTATTTTTTTGTTTACTTTGTTAAACATATCGTAAATGCTTTTTAATTTGGCTGGGGCAGCACTCAGGTGTTTTTTGGAGGGGTGGCAAGTTTAATACCTTTGCTAAGGCAGGTACTGTGCTTAAGGAATCATAGAGAACTTTATGAATCTTCATCATCAATTTTGCTATCTGCATGAGATCACAGGCTTTAAAATTGGAAGGGACATTAGAAGTTATCTAATCCAACCCTCTATTTGACAGACAAGGAAAATGAAGCCAGAGATTGACTCATCTAAGATCACTGAACTAGCAAGCACCAGAGATCAGATTTCATCTCCCAGGATCTTTGACTATGAATATAGTATTGTTGCTAATGTTCACCTTACTGCCTCTCATAGAGAAGATATGCAAATCCAAAATTCAAGGAAGCAACAAATCATCCCTTTCATTTTAGGGCCTTTCTCTGGATCCACCAGTACATATAACAGGGACAAGTAACACTCTTCTTCCCTTTCCTACATCATAAAAATGGTTTTTGGCCAATATTTAAATTTAAAAATGGGCTCTGACCAACACAGCTGGTGGTACTGACATTTCACAACAGCATATGCTGACAAAACTTTAATTTGGAACAGTCTACTCAGGTGCTGTTCAAGGATCTGTTCTTGAGAGAGTTTTTCCCCATGAAGTCTCATTGGTGATTGAACCTAGCAGACTAGCTCTGGGGTTTGTAAGGCATTTTTGCTCATCACTGTCCTATAAAGTCAGGGACTTAGGGATTCTCAGGATTCATAGGATTTAGAGCTATAAAGGATTTTGTAGTTCATTTAGTCCAATTGCCTTATTTTTCAGATGAGGAAACCAAGTCTCAGAGGAGTTATTTGCTATACATGAGCAGTTATTTATTACATGAGTAATAGGTAGCAGAGTTAGGATTAAAACCTGGTTTTCTTTCCAGCCTAAATTATTTCCTACAGTTGCCCTGTGAAGTGGGTAAGATGAGGACTTTGAGGCTCAGGCTATAGGATTATAAATGCATAGCTAGAAGGGACCTTAAAGGCCATCAAGTCCAACCCCCATATTTAACAGATGAATCTGCTGATTCATTCAGCATGATCATTCAGACGACTTGGTCAGAGTCACACAGCTAACAAGTGCCTGGGATGGGGGTCTGCTCTTGTGTCTTCCTGACTCAAGTCCCACACTCTATCCATGGCACTTTGTCACTTTTCTCTTTTATATACAAATTTAAGATTTACACACCATTTTTCACATCTGTTAGGTGCTAAGTATCAATATTACTATTTACTAATGGGGAAACTGAGGCTCAGAGGGATCAGTTTCCCTCAGTTTCCTCATCTGTAAAATGAGCCGGAGAAGGAAATGGCAAACACCTCCAGTGTCTTTGCCAAGATCAAGCAACTTGACCAGAAACAAACTAGGAAACAGCAGACCTGGGACTTTATCCTCCGTCTTCTGATTCTAACACTGATGTCCCATCTTCTTGCATCACCGAATTGATCTCTGAACATTCCACTTGAGGAGGGCTTGACATTTGACGAGGGTATATTTCAGGAATGGATATTGGTATCAGGGAACCTTGGGAGGCACTCAGAACAACACAACAACCATTATTTATATCTCCAAGAGGTTAGGGAGGGGATATGACATCTGGCAAGTGACTGTTCATTGTATCTGAAATACTGAATATTTTAGAGTTCTTTCAGGTTGGCTTCTATTATAAATGGAAGTGAAGAGTTCTCTTCACAACCATCTGGTCCCTCACAAGAGATTACCCAAGAAAAGGAATTTAATTATAATACAAATTTCAAAAACCCCACTTAATTCTGTATAGTAAATCTGGCCTGAGCAGTCTCAACTAAACTGAGATTATGTTACTGGAGATCAGGCACCATATCTTTTTCTCTCCCATGTAGCATGAATCTTGTGATAGGAAACATTCTTGCACTATTTTAGGATGATCAAAAATCTGGCCTTAGTTATAAGTTATTGAATAGTGAGTTATTATTCAGGCAACTAGGTGGTGCAGTGGATAGAGTGCCAGCTCCAGAGACAGGAAGATTCATCTTTCTGAGTTCAAATCTGGCCTCAAAAACTTACTAGTTCAGTGACCCTGGGCAAATCACTTCACCCTGTTTGCCTCAGTTTTCTCATCTGTAAAATTATCTGGAGAAGAAAATGGCAAACCTCTCCAGTGTCTTTGCCAAGAAAACCCTAAATGGAGTCATAGAGAGTTGGACACGACTGAAAAATGATTGAACAGTGAACATGAGTTATTGAAAAGTCCCATTTGAATCATGACTCACGGGAAATTTCTAGGTATCATTCCTTGATGTTGCTCTTGATAATGCTAAGGTTGATGAATCTTGTAATAGTGCTTTTGTAGTTAGGAAATGCTTTCCTGTCAGTGTTTCATTTGATCCTCATAACAACTGTGCAGAGTGAGATAGGTAGCTTAGGTCTCATGATTCCCATTTTGTATCTGAAGAAACCAGGAGCTCAGAGAATTTCAATTCCATAAGCATTAATTAAGTGCCATCCTCAAAGAGCTTACAATAGGACAGAGTGATTAGACACACACACCAATATTTATCAGAAGGCAGATTGTGAAAAGCGCAAACAAGGGATCCAGAGTGGCATGGCTAATTTCAGGATGTAGAAAGAATTAATTCAATTAGACTACGTGCTCCTTGAGCATGACAAATGTTGCATGCCTTTTTTTGTATCCCTAGTACTTAGCACAGTGCCTGGAACAGAGTAAGTACCTGAAAAATGCTTTTCAACTAACTCATAATTCAACAATTAGCAAGCACCTACTCATGTTCTTTGGATCATGCTAGAGGTAAAAGTAAAGAAACAAAACAGAATGAAAAATGGTGCTACCCTCAAGGAACTTATATTTTATTGATGGGGCATGCTATATACACAAAAAAATAAATATGACATATATATAAGATAATAAAAAAGCCACTTGGCTTTCTAGATCATGTGGCATTGGAGGTAAGCCTTGAGAGGAACAATTCGGTAATTAGAAGTTGGCATTTTTAAGGTTTAGGTATGGTAGGCAAAGGCAGGGATGGAAAAGGACAAGACAAAAATGGGAGCGCTGGTGAGCAGTCCAATTTGATTAAAATAAATAGTATCAAGGGGAATGTGAGATATACTTTAAATACAGGTTAGAGCCAAATGGTAGACCTCGAATTCCAGGAAATGTCTTACAAAGGTTCCATAGCTAGTGAATGGCAAAAATACGACTCAAACCTGAATAACATTTCCATCAGTTTACGCCTCTCTGAAAGATTAGAAGCCTAGAAGCCCAGTCTTTAGTCCTTTTTCTGCTGCTAACTTTGTGACCTTGAGCAAGTTACTGCCACTCTCTGGGCCTTCATTTCCCTATCTGTAAAATAACTCAGTGATCTCTACGGTTTCTTATACCTCTATGAATTATTGTCGCTCAGTCACGTCTGATTCTTCATGGCCCCATTTGGAGTCTTCTTGTTATAGATACTAGTACGGGGGCAGCCAGGTGGTGCAGAGAATAGAGTACTGGCCCTGGAGTCAAGAGGACCTGAGTTCAATCCCAGGCTTAGACACTTGACACACTTACTAAATGTGTGACCTTGGGCAAGTCACCTAACCCCAATTGCCTTGCCTTCCCCCCTCCAAAAAAAAAATGCTAGCATGTTTTGCTATTTCCTTCTCCAGCTCATTTTACAGATAAGGAAACTGAGACAGACAATTAAATGACTTACCCAGGGTCCCACAGCAAGTGAGTATCTGAGGCCAGATTTGAACTCGGAAAGATGAGGCTTCCTGACTCCAGGCCTGATGTTCCTTGCACTATGACAACACCTAGCAGCCCCTTTTATGGATCTATTAAGAGTCTTAGGACCTGTGTCATTAGCTATAATGAGAATGCAAAGCCATAGGTTTTTAGAAATAACAAACCCATAAATATTCTCATCTCTATCCAAATAACCAGACCAATTACTCATCCCAGTGAGTAAATAAGGATCTGTTTGTGCTTGGGATAGATTGTTCATCTGCCCCTCCTGTCCAGTAACCAAATGGTACAAGCACTATACTCCCTCACAACATAAAATCGCATCCCCCAGGCTGATTCACTGCTTTTCTCCTCCGTATGGCTTGCTGCAGGAGATTGAAGAGCTTGATAGGAAGCTGGAATATGAGCTGGTACACAGAGAGACTGCACTCCAGCAGCGGGCCATCATGGACAGACAGCAGTGGATTTCTGAAGGACTTGGCCTTTTGAGTCAAACTGGAGAAATGAATTCAGAAAGGCAGATTTCTGCTGTGCTGTGGCAGGCCCTGACAAAGTCTCAGAAAGTATTAGAGCTTCATAATCAAAGGTAAGACTGTGTCATAATCAAAGGTAAGACTGTGGCAAGGCATGTTTGAGAGATACTGGAAGGTGCCATTAGAGGTGCACTAAAACAAGCATTTGTCTCTTGGGGTAGTGATTTCCCTGTTTTGGGAGATCTGCAAGTGGATGCTGGATGGCAAAGATCTAGGAAGATGTCTTGTTTTGAATAAGAGGGTGGGCTAGTTTTCGTATGAGACCCTTTTTAATTATAAGTCATTGAAATTCTGCAGAATTTTTTTTGTTTTTTTTGTTTTTGGAGGGGGAAAGGCAAGGCAATTGGGGTTAAGTGACTTGCCCAAGGTCACATAGCACGTTAAGTGTCAAGTATCTGAGGTCGGATTTGAACTCAGGTCCTCCTGACTCCAGGGCCGGTACTCTATTCACTATGCCACCTAGCTGCCCTGCTACAGAATGTTTTTAAGTTTTGTTAATAAGCTATAGACCTGACAGAAAAGCTGGATATTTCCATTCCTTACCAGTCTGGATCCATGATAGAAAACAGTACTTTGAATTTAGTCAATTTGACTAAATGAACATTTATTAAATATCTACTATATTTGAGGCACTTGGGGATCCCAAAACATAAACAAAATCCACTTTTCAAGATTACTTCATGAAGTCCCCTTTCCTTTTGTCTTTCCATGGACATATATCCAAAAGATGATGTCAATTAGAGTTTTAACATTTTCCTCTTGACCTTGAGATAAGCTCTGTATTTAACGTAAGGTTGTTTTCACTTCAGTTTAAGGGAGGAGCAGCAGAATAGTGTTGTTCTTGAAGACCTGCTAGAGAACATTGAGATGGACACATTTTTGACCCTTTATAACCAGGTAAATACACATCTTCCTTTTAGAATGGAAAGTTCACAAATGATCCTCATGTGGTATAAATGGTATAAAAAAAGAGGTGGGACAAAATTGAAAAATAAATTGAAAAAAAAGTATGAAAATTAATGTTCCTCAGAATTCCCATTCTAGAACCCAAGACCAAGAAAAACTGCTACTTGGTTCCAGGCATTTCACTTTCATTTCATCAAACATTTATTTACTAAGCAACTACAATGTGCCAGTTGCTGTCACGGGTACTGAGGATTCAAAGACAAAAGAAAGCCCCTGTCCTCAAGGAGAGGCTCATATTCTATTTGGGGGTTACAACATGGGCAGGGAAAAGTGCCCATGAAGTAAAACTGAGTAATTTCAGGAACAAAGAGGACACTACAACTTCAGGCATTAGAAAAGGTCTCTTGGGAAATGACTTTTGATTTGTGCTTTGAAAGATTAGGGACCTTAAGAGATAAGGTCAGTTCTCTTCTGGAAACAAATGCTTTCTTACAGTTGCTGAAGAGAATACATTTTTGAGACCGAAGCCTATTCCAATTTGAAAGGCCTAGTTATTTCTCTCTATACGTTATAGTAGACTTACATTATGTTAAATGATTAATTTAATTAGGGGTAGTTCTGACCTTTCATTGGCATTCCAATTAATTCAAACTGACAAAATAAAATATTAAATGGCAAAATTTTAGTGTTTTACTTTTATAAAAGTCCCTTTACCTTTACCCTTGTTTTAAAAATATTTTATTATTGCCTTTGGTTTTTTACATTTCAATTGTCTCTCAATAACTTTCAGTCTTATACTCTGTATGTGTGTATTGTGCATGGGGGTCTGCAATGTGAAACAATCATCCATTCAAGCAACCAATACTGAGTATGTAACAGTCCATAACCGAAGTTCACCCTCTCTCGACTGGGAGGAAAAAAGTATGATCTGACATTTATTCCAGAGGTTTTAGAACACAGAACATAGAATGTTAGAACTGAGATGGGTCTTTATGATGTAGAATATAGAATGTTAGGGCTACAAAGCACATCAGGATGTAGAATGCTGGACTGGGATGGACCTAAGAATGTAGACTATTAAAGCAAGAAGACTTTAGCACAGCAGTCTTAAAAGTGGGACTATGATCTGAGGCCAAAGCTTGACACACACACCCCGCCCCGCCAAGGGATGTGCAATCAACCGATCAGAGCATGCAAAGATGTAGGAAACATCTTACCCTCCCAGTGACAGCCAGTCCTGAGGTTTGTCTCCAATACAATGACAGCTACTCTTACTCCCAACATTTTTCCACTCCACCCTTCCCTTTACAGGGTAAGCTACCAACTACCCACTACCCCTTTCAAGCTTGTCACCAACCACCCACAGCAACAGCTCCACAGTTACCATTGGTAGAATTCCATGCCCCTTTAGCATGACCACCCCTGCTCTTCCTCCCATCCCATTACCTCATGGCTACAGCAGATGCCCTTTGGAGTCTACCTCTGTACTTTGGGCAATAACTGGTAAGAGAACTACCCCTCCCCTGCTTTTTTCATTTTGGTTGACCCATATTGAATCTCATAACATGAACAGGTACAGATGGCCTGAGATAGATCTCAGATGTCATCTTTCCCCTAAACCCACGCCACTTACACACCTTCCTATTACTGCCAAGGGCACTAATATCCCTCAAGTTACATGGGCTCATGACTTTGGCATCATCTTTGACTCCTTATTCTTTCTGTCTCTGTGTCCCTTCCCATGTCCAATCACTTCCCAAATCTGATCATTTCCACCTCTATTTCTCTCCCATATGTCTCTTCTTTTCTCACATAGCCACCATTCCAGTTCAGGCCCTCATTATCCCTCTCATGGAATATTGGAATAGCCTCTTAATTGGTCTTGCTGCCCTGTTTCATCCCCTGTCCAATTTATTTTTCATGCAGCTGCCAAAGTGCTTCTCCTAAAGCCTCAGTCTCAGTATATGGCACTTTGCTATTCATTAAAGTCCACTGGTTCCCCTTTGACTTTAGAATAGAATATTAATTCGTGTTTGTCTCATCCTTTTAAAATTTATATCTTTGGGTAAGTTTTATCATGTAAATGATTATTATACATTAGTAATTGGAGAAGCAAGGGATCAAAACCATCATTTATTGAGTTGACTCTGTCATAGGTACCATGTTGAACATTTTACAAATTTCTCCTCCGAACTACCCCTGAGAGAGTGTTACTTTTGTTATTCCCATTTTATCAATGAGGAAACTGAGGGAGATGGATGTGAGATGACTTGCTCAGAGTAACACAGCTAGCTACCAAGTGTCTGAGGTCACGTTTGAACTCGGGTCTTCCTAACTCCAGGCCCAGCACTCTAGCCCTGAAGCTACCAATCAATATCTGAGCTGGGATTATTAGAATCTTTATCTTGAGAGCAGGAAAGGACCCTAAAAGCCTAATGTAATCCTTTCATTTTTGGATGATAAAAATGAAACTCAGGAAAGTAAATGCCGACTAAAAAATGCATGATGATTTAGTGGCAAAAATGGGACTAGAACCCAGTTCTCCTATTTCAAAGCACTTTAAATGATGTTTTCTCTTGATTCCACTGTATTTTCTCTTCTTTTTATTCTTCCTTGTCTTAAAATAATGGAATCTGATATTACCCAGGTGGTTTATGATATGAAGAATAAGCAATGCTGCTTATGTACCTGTAATGGGAGGAATGTTACATAAATTCTAAGAAAAGTAAATTTGAGAAAACTCAAATAATCAGAACTTTTTTGTATCATTTTAACTTTATGAAATATGGAGAGAGTATCATGTACTATTATTAAAATTAAAATTTACCTTTGAGAACATTGTGTCTAGCACTGCCACTTTATTTTTAATTAACAAAAAAAAATTTGATTTTCTTTCCCTCTCACCACTTCCCAACACTAGGGAAAAAACAAAAGAGAAGCAAAACTCTTGTAATAAACAGTCCAAAAAAATACATTTCATTCTTCATCCTAAGTTTATCCCCTCTCATTCAGGAGATGGGTAGCATGCTTCATTACAGGTCCCCTGGAGTCATAGTTGGTCCTTGCTTTGACCAGAGTTCTTAGGTCTTTTAAAGTATTTTCCTTTTACCTTGTTTTTGTATAAATAGTTCTCCTTGTTCTGCTTCCTTCCTTCTGCATCAGGTCATACAAGTCTTCCCAGGCTTCACTGACACTGCCCCCTTCATCATTTCTTAGAGCAGAGTAGTTTTCCATTATATCTGTATACCACAATTTGTTCATCCACTCCTGAGCCGATAGACTCCATCTTAGCTTCAAATTCTTAACTATTACAAAAAGAGTCTTTCTCTCTCTATTTTTTCACACATGTGGGTCCTTGATCACTTTCTTTAATTTCTTTGCCAGTATAGGCCTAGTAGTGTCAGTACTGCTAGGTCAAAGAATACACATGGTGAAATAGCCTTTTGGGCAGAGTTCCAAATTGCTTTCCAGATTGACTAAACCAGTTCAGCTGCACCAACAATGCATTCATATGCTTGTTTTCCTAAAATCCCTCTAATATTTAACACCTTTATTGTATGGCTGAGGAAATTAGCTCCCAGAAAGGGAAAATAATTTGTACAAATAGTGGTAGAGAAAAATAAGATAAATGATATTGGGATGATAACCTTAAATTATATGCCATACATTGCATTTTTTCAAAATTTTGTTAGAAATTTACTTAGAAAACCAACTTCCATTTAATATTTGCATTCATGTAAGTACAGGTACAGCTCAATATTTTACATTCACAATAACTATGTAATGATAACTGGTATTTCAAATGTTAACTATAATAATGACAATGATAGCTTACATATGCATAGTCCTTACCTTCAACTTGGTCAACCACCTTCTCCTTGTGAATCTAAGAATGGATCTTGGCTTTCCTCCTTCTTACTCTATCTGTCTAATGTTCTTTCTCAATTCCCTTTGCTGGATTCAAATCAATTCCATGCAATGAACACTTATTACGTTCCTACTAGACACACAGAGAGCAGCTAGGTGGCAAAGTAGATAGAGCGCCAGATCTAAAGTCTCATCTTCTTGAGTTCAACTATGGCCTCAGCCACTTAATAACTATGTGACCTTGGGCAAATCATTTAATCCTGTTTGCCTCCGTTTCATTTGTAAAATGAGCTGGAGAAGAAAATGATAAACCACTCCAGTATCTTTGCCAAGAAAACCCTAAATGGAGTCAAAAGAATCAGACATGACTGAAATGACCAAATAACAACAAAGACACAGACACTGGTAATAATAACGATTATACAGTTGTTATTGTCATAGACAATAACAATATAGTTCCTGCCCTCCTATCACCTATTTTTCTGCCCCATAACCATGGATATCCCCCTCAACTTCCTCCTGGACCCTTTTAATTTTTACTCTGCATTCTCAAGACTGTTAGTACTATCATTATCCCCCATTAGTTCAATTACTATCTCTATGTAAGTAAATCTCAAAGAAATGTATTCAGCTTTTATCACTCCCTTTTCCTGAGTGCTTGATATTGCTGCCTTGTTGTCCTTGAGAGATCTCCAATTTAATATCTCTAATTCAACATTTCCATGAAGGAACTCTCTACATTTTCTACAATATAACTCCCCTCCAAGCTACATCATTCTTTTAGTCACCCAGCTTCACAACCTCGAATCACCTCCTTTTTCCTTCCCTTTTCACACACACACACACACAATTGTACTCCTCTATACAGTTATTTGCTAAGTCTTGTCAGTTTTAACTCAACCACATCTCTTATCCATTTCCTTTTCTCCATTCACATAGACTGTCATCCCATTTCAGATCCTTATTTCCCTTAACCTAGATCATTATCATAGTGGTTTAACTTCTGGGCTTCAAGTCTCTCTCCTCTCTAACCCATCAACCACATCTGCCATATTAATATTCTCATATTCCCAGGATACAGGTCTGACCGTGTGACTCAGATTAGACTATAAGCTCTTGGAGAACAGGGACCATCTGCCTTTCCTTATAGTTCTTAGCACATAATAAGTCCTTAATAAATACTAGTTGGTTGACTGACTCACCTACCCCAAAATCATCAGTAGCTCCCTATTTTCCCTATGATAAAATTCAATCTCCTCATCCTGACATTTAAGCCATCTTACAACCTGACTCCCATTTCCATTTCCAGATTTATTTCATATTACTATTTTGTGCACACTCTACATCCAAACTGACCTATTAGCTAGTACCTAAATTTGGCATCCCATCCCCCATCTTTCTGTCTTTGAACAGACTTTCCCCTGTTCCTGGAATGCCTTCTCTCCTCCCCTCTGCCTCTAAGAATGCCTAACTTCATTCAAGACTATAATGATGTGCTGTCTCCTACATGGAGCCTTTTTTTTCCTGCACTACCCCGTTACAAAGTCTTTCCTTCTTGAAATTACTTTGTATTTCCTTATCTGTGAATGTGTTAAAAATTACCAGGAAATTATAAACCCTTTTATGATAGGCATCATTTCATTTTTTTTGGCCTATATACACAGCATCTTTAATATTGCTGAAGGAATTTATGGTCTTGACATCATTCCCACATGATTTCACTTGATCTTCTTGATAACTCTGTGATATAGGTTATAGAAGTATGATTATCCTCCTGTTACAAATTTTTAAAAAACTGATGCTTATTGAGGGAGAGTGACTTGCTCAAGGTCACAGGGCACATAAGCAGCAGATCAAGACTGTAACTCTGGTGTCTTGCTTCTCAGTGCATTTCGTATTGCTCATATCCCTTCTGGAAATTATAAGGATGGATACCAATTTCAACTCAACCTAAGAAAAATACTGTTCAGATATGAAATGACCTGCCTCTAAGGGGAGTGACTTCTCTCTCCCTGCAGGTGATAGAACAGAGGCTGAATGACTTCATGTGTTAAGGATGTTATAGAGAGATGGAGTCTGGGAGCAAATGTCCCCTGACATTCCTTCTAACTTTAAGTGCATGAAAGATTGTAACTTCCTGACTTAAAAGTTCTACTGCATCCTTGATAGCTCCAAATATAGCACTGGGAGCATGGTACTATGCACCACATTACCATTTTGTGCACATTCTATGTTCATTCAAATTGGTCTTTTAGGTAACCCCTAAATTTGGCATTCCTCTTCCCATTTTCATATCTTTGAATGGGTTCTCCCCCATTCCAGGAATGCCTTCCCTTCTCACCTCTACCTTGCTGACCCATTACATAAACCTGCTGAGCAAGACCCATGAATCATAGTTACACATATGGATTTTTGTTATGAGGGAATTCAAATCTGATTCCTTTTCCTTCATTGTCTTCTCCCTTTTTTCCATTGATTCTCAAATTAACTTTCTAATGGTGATTGGGAGCATGAAAACCTTAATTCCCCCAAATATGTAATTAAAACTTATTTTCACATCTGATAAAAAACTGATCCAAGATCAAATATGGTTCAGAAAACTCTTCATTTCAGGATTGTCATGTTAATCAGTCCCCAGTCTATTCAGAATAGCAATACATTAATCAATAATTATTGAATTTTGGCCAAATATGAGAAATCTATGTAGTTTGTTTTAGTGGAATTGAACATTTTGGTTTTATATTCTCTCTCTCTCTCTCTCTCTCTCACCCTTTCTCTCTCCATTGAGAGCTATAACTGTGATAGGGCTATTCTCCTGCCCCCAGTCTCTACATCACAGCCAGCTTCATCTTCCTGAAACAGTATTTGCATTCTGTGCTCCCCTAAAGCAGGATTGTCTATTTATTATATGTAAAGTAACTTATATTTATGTGTTGCTTTATGGTTAGAAGGTACTTCATATCTATAGCTTCATTTGATAATAATTACTCACGTGTAATGCTTTACAGTTTACAAAGCACTTCTAAATTCACTATCATCCACCAATCCTGTGAAGGAGCATAGTGTACAGAGCCCTGAACTCACTATGTTTGAATCCCGTCTTCATTAATTACCCATCTGACCTTGAACAAGTTACAGTCACTGGGCCTCAATTATTTCCTATGTCACACAAGATGGTTGAACTAAATGATGTCTAGGGATCCTTCGAGCTCCAAACCCTGTGATCCTGTGTGGTGTGAGTGTTATTAGGCCCATTTTACAGATGACCGAGTGGAGACTTAAAGAGATGTGTGATTTTATCTTTGTGATTAGTAGGTTGTAGGTGTTGAGGCCTGAACTCAGGTCTTCTGACACCTAGGCAAGGATTTGTTTTGTTTTACCACAATGTCTAGCTATTGCCTCCCCAAAATAAATACATAACCGTAGAATGGCAGAACTGAAAAACTTCAGTCATTTAGATCAATCTGTCCATTTTGCAGATGAAGAAATGAAGCTTGCATGAGGTTTCAGAAGGTGTGAGTGGCAGACTTAGGACAAGAGAGTCTCCTTCATCCTAAAGCAGCGGTTCTCAACCTGTGGGTCGTGACCCCTTTGGGGGTCAAATGACCCTTTCACAGGGGTCACAGGGGTCTCTTAAGACCATTGGAAAACACATATTTCCAATGGTCTTAGGAAGTGACACATGGCTCTTCCATCTGTCTCCAAGTGGGTCCTCCCACATGCAGATGCGCCCACATACGAGTATTAAAAGGTCGTGGCATTAGGAAGGTTGAGAACCACTGGCCTAAATCATAGCTCTTTCCACTGTCCCATGCTTCTTGCTTCTTGACATAATGGTGGCCCCTTAGACAATGCAATGCCTCATATTTTTACCAAAGTTTTCTTTCACATATTATCCCTTTTGATCTTTGCAGCAGCCCATGAGGTAGATTTCACAGGTGTCTCCCTCAGATTTTTAATTTGTTAAGTTATTTTCATCTCAACTAAACTCACCCTTTGAGTAATGGATTGTTGGGGTGCCTTCAGTTAAAGCCCACTTCTTCTATTTACTGTTTGACTATAGATAGGTCACTTCCCCTCTTTTGGTCTCAATTTCTTCATCATCAAAATGAAGGGAAGGGACTAGATGACCTCTGAGATCTTTTATAGCTCTGACTGCATGATTTGATGCCTCATAATAACTTGGCAGTGATTCTATGTTCTTGAAAGTCACAGAAATCTACTCTGAGCAATAATGGGTTAAGATGTTTTGAGTACAGACCCAACAATAGACTAGCTTCTTTTGTCAAGAAACTCTCATAGCTATATGTGGATAAGCTTGGGATCAGAGGATTGGTAAAGGCTCTTTTTGTTCCCAGTGGATCATGAAAACTGTTTGCTAAAGTATTGTGTCAAATGCAAATGGAAATGCAGGTCGCTAAACCATACACAAGAATCCTGGTGGTTCAACAATGGACCTAGATTATTTAGCAATTTATTGTATCTTTGTTTATTTTGTTAAACAATTTTTCCCAGTTTCATCTTAATCTGGTTTGGGCTTCACTGGGAAGTATTGTGGACTGTGTGTGGCTTGCAGGCCCATATCTGACACCTCTATATTAAAGTTCAGTAAGAAATAGGGGGAGTGGTGATACTATAGTAATGGAAGCAGCAGCACCCAAACCACAGAGAAGACACAGATCTTTCACGTATTCAAGTGAGTTATTTTCACATAAAAAATGTTCCTTTACATCAAGTAAATTCTGCAAGTTTTGATTCTTTTAACTGGATTGTTGTTTGCTATGAACTAAAGCTCGGTTCGTTTAGTCTAGGCAGTAACGGGCAAAGAGAAGAAGTAGGAGTGATTGATAATAATAGAAATTGTCAAAGGGACATATTTTTCTGATTAAGTCACATGTGGGGTATGTGTGTGTGTGTGTGTGTGTGTGAGAGAGAGAGAGAGAGAGAGAGAGAGAGAGAGAGAGAGAGAGAGTGAGTGATAGTATGTATGTGAGAGAGAGAGAGAAAAAGAGAGTGTGTGAGAGAGAGAGTGTGTGTATGAGAGAGAAAGAGAGAGGAGAGAGTGTGTGTGAGAGAGAAAGAGAGAGAATGTGTGTGAGAGAGAGATTGTGTGAGAGAGAGAGAGTGTGTGTGTGTGTGTGTGTGTGTGAGAGAGAGAAAGAGAAAGAGTGTGTGTGTGAGACAGAAAGAGAATGTATGTGTGTGTGTGTATGTGTGTGTGTGTGAGAGAGAGAGAGAGAGAGAGAGAGAGAGAGAGAGAGAGAGAGAGAGAAAGAGAAGAAAGAAAGAGAAGAGGGAAGAGAGAAAGAGAGAGGAGAGAGAGAGAGATCTGAGGATCTGGGAAAGTATTGGCAGGGCTGAACTGCAAAACTTTTATCACTCTGGGAGAAAACTTATAAAGCCAAATGAAATTAAAAACTGCTCATCGCGAAGGTTGTGAGCTGCGAGCGTTTGAACTCTCTCCATTAACTCCACTAGGAGCTGCGATTGGCATCTTATTTATCCAAACTGACAATGGTGCCAGTGGGGATGTTGCACAGGCTCCTGAGCCTGATGCTGCCTTCAAGTTCACAGACAGAGCTCCTTTCTGTTCTGGATGCAGTCAGCGATAAGTACACAGACAACCTCATTGAAAGTGACAACAATGAAGCACCTGCAGACAGCGTTATGAAGAGGTGAGCTCTTTGTCAGGCTTGGGGGAGGACGTATGGTTCAGGAAAGGGGAATGAAGTCAATTGCTTTAGGGAATTATGTGTATGTTTCACTAAGAGCTGTGTTTATAGGCATGCATCTTTAGGTCTCTTTCTAAAAATTAATAAGATTTAAAGCCTGGAGGGACTTTAGAGATTACTTAATCTCCTTCCCCCAAATCCTCAGCATTTTTCAGAAAAGAAAACAAACTCAGAATTTAAGGAATCTAGCCAAATTTGCATAAACAGCAGAGCCAAGACTCAAGTGTTGGTGCAGGAAGATGGCACAGTGGATAGAGCACTGGGCCTGGAATCAGAAAGATGAGTGTTCCTGAGTTCAAATCTGGCCTCAGATACTTTCTAGCTTTGTGACCCTGGGCAAGTCACTTAACCCTGTTTGCCTCAGTTTCCTCATCTGTAAAATGAAGTGGAAAAGGAGATGAGAAACCCCTCCAGTATCTCTGCCAAGAGAACCCCAAATGTAGTCACAAAGAAGTGGTCACAACTGAAATACCACTGAACAATAAGTCTCATCTCCCATTTTACAGATGAGGAAATTGAGGCCTATAGAAATTGAATGACCTTCCCAAAGTCACCCAAGTAGTAAAGAGCAGAGTCATAATTTGAACTCAGGTCTTCTGACTCTCAAATTGTTACTCATTCTACTGTACTTCATTACCTCCCAGTTTTCTGGTTCCATGATCCGTGGTCTTTCCACTCTCATTTGATTTGGCATATGCCCCCTTTTAATTCCATTTGGGGCACAGTGGGCGTGAACAGGTCATTTTAAATTTTGTTAACAGTTTAACTAAATTAACTTATTAGGTATAAATAGACTGCAGAACATCACCAGCAGTGACTTGTGGGCCAGAAATAATATCAAAGACAACATAAGGATGTATGTGACTAGAGGAAGCAGTCTGCCATGAAAATGAGAAATGACGAGTCCAACTGCTGTGCAGGAATCCATAATTTCACTAATTTTGATGACGTCTCTAGTGAACGTGTTAAGTATTACCAAGAGATTCTCTCCTTTAGGGCAGGGAATCATTTCACTTTTCTTGTTCCATATATAATTCCTGGCATAGTAAAAGCTTCCTTTGGTATATATGGTATAGTGTAGTGTGGATCCTTCCTGGAAGATTAATGGCCAACATGGACTAGATGAAAAGACTTGAATGAGTTATTATCTGCTGTGGTGGGAGAGGTGCCCACGATTCTCTTAGATCCACCCAGGTGCTGAAGTATAATAATTTAGTGAACTTTACTTAGCAATCAATATTGCTTTAGGTTTTATAAGATAGTGACTTTTGTAATTATAGTTAATCCTTCTGGCCCTTTAAGGCTCACCTTAATCTTTACCTCTGTTATTAACTTTCTCTAACCAGGGTGGTAGAATCTGAAATCCTGGAACGGATACTAGAGTCCTGTAGTTTGGTCCTTAGTAGACCAGAAAGGCAAGTATAGCACAGTGGACGTAGAGCTAGATTTTTAGTTGAAAGAACTGAATCAGAATATGGGTTTTGCAGCTTTCTGCCTGTGTGACTTTAAGTCATTTAACCTGTGTAATATAAAATAAGGAGATTGGCAGAGGTGGGCCTTGAGGCCACATGTGGCCCTCCGTGTCCTCAAGTGTGGCGCTTTGACTGAATCCAAACTTGACAGAACAAATGAAATTTAGATTCAGTCAAAGCGCCACACTTGAGGACACGGAGGGCCACATGTGGAGACGAAGAGCTGTACTTGAGGACCTAGAGGGCCACATGCGTCCTTAAGGCTGCAGATTCTCCCTCCCCCCTCCCCCCCCCACCCCCCCGCCCCGGCCCAGATGATCTGTAAGGTCCCTTCTAACACTC
>CM053583.1:65544521-65556453 GCA_028627135.1 Pseudochirops cupreus | reverse complement strand
CTCTCTTTCCCCTCCCCCTCCCACCACAATCTCTCTAAGGGAGTGGGAGAAATTGTCTTCTCATGCCTCTTTTTAGGGTCAAACTTCAGAATTTTTTGAGATGCTTCATTAAACTTTGGGAATTCGAAGACAAAAGTGAAACCACCCTCCCCTGAAGGAGTTCACATTCTACAACATGTACACATAGGAGTTTATACAGAATATATACAAAGTAGATACAAGGTGCTTGATGAGGGGTTCCCAGAGCCAGAAAGAAGGTAGCTGAACAAGAATGTGACTTTGGCTCGGATGCCATAAATGTTCTGTTCTACCACAATCCCATCAAACCCATATGTGTTCATATCAGTGAATTCTTAGTACAGAACATCGAGCTAACATGTAGAATTTTGCACACATTTGCACACATTGACGGTAAAATTCCCATCTGTGGCATACCATTGGAAAGAATTGGAGAGGAGAGGAACCCAAAGGACTGTCTATCCCTTCTGCTCCCACTCTTTTGTCTTTGTTTACTGGGTTTAGTAAAGAATACTATTTCTATATGAGTTGTCTACAGGGAATTTACATTTGCTGTATAAATCACCCTCTCTGATCTTCTTCTCTCTTATAACCTTGGAACAGTTGGGAAAGCCCTGCCAGCCCCAATGAGGTTGGTAAGTTTGAGGGGGAAGAGGAACCTCATTTTCCCTCACTGGAAGTCTGCTTTCTCAATGAGTCAGCTTTCATTCCTAACCAGTTCTATCTCCTCTCATCTCTAGTGCCTTCCAAATAATGGCATAACCAAAGCTAGAAGGTTGAATTAGTTTTATGAATTGGGGAGAACAAATTAAAATAGAAAGGGAGCAATGAGAAGAAAACTCATTGGGGAGGGAAGCTGATCAGTATAGGTGATGGAAATATAGCAGGCCCTGACTTTCTGACTGCTGGGAGCAGAAAGAAGTTTCCTGCTTAGAGAAATGAGAAAGGGCAAATAGCCAAAGTTCCCAGGAAGAGACGATATATCTGGGGGGGCCGTCTCCCTCCAACTGGATTGAGTCAGTGGCCACATCTCCCAATGGACACACTACATATGAGCATCCTAGAGAGTTTTATTTTGATATATCTCTAGTCTAAACTATCTAGCACAGCACTTTTTACACTATGTATACTTAATAAGTAGTCAACTGAATTCTTTAATTCTTTTCAAATATGTCACATTTAAGGGGGAAGAGCAGGGGATCAGTTTCCTCATCTGTAAAGTGAGTTGGAGAAGGAAATGGCAAACCATTCCAGTATCTTTGCCAAGACAACCCCAAATAAAGTCAGGAGAAGTCAGAAATGGCTGAAAAGAAAACCAAAGGACTGAATGAATGCATACATACATGCATACAGACAGACAGACAGAAAGATACACATATAAATGCATGCACATGGCCTAATAGATCCCTTAAGATTTTTGTTCATTTTTTTCCCTATATTGTAGCACAATGGGCACAGTAAGGACAAGGCATAAAAATCCCCAAAATTCATATTTCCCCCCAAGCATAATTCACTGACTTTCATTACCTAAAATGTTTATCTATAGTCAGGTTTTTCCAGCCCAGTCTAAAGAGTCCCAAAAGACCAGGGACACATTTGCATTTCTCTGTGTTGTTACTGACAAGGTTCATTATATATTCAAACTATGTAAATGAATACCAATTGATTTGCAAAATGATGTACTGTTAAATCTTCTCATTTCAGAGGATTTTCAGGCAAGTTCTCTCTGGTTTGCATTTCATTATGTCCCCTACAGGCGTCCCTTTGCTTTCCAGTGGTGACCTTTGGGCACAGGACAAAGAATAAATACATTTGCAATGCATGGTAGTTTACTTTTTTATCTCTAAGAAAAAAGAATCCATCCAGTCTGTAATATGGAAAGATGGGTGAAATTCTACTAAAATAAGAGTTAAGTGATACATAGTACAGCCTAGAAATTCTGCTTTTTCCAAAAGACACCTACAGCCCACCCTTCCTAGGCAGATTCCAGCCCCTAACCCCTTTCTCCTCTCTTCTATCAGTAAGCCCCAGGCTATGGCTCAGAATCATCACCTACAGATTTCTCCTTGTCCTTTTCTCCCCTTAGGTCTGAATTACCACATAGTCGATAGAGTACTAGATTTGGACTCAGAAGACTTGGGTAGTAAGTAGCAGAGCAGAGATGTGAAGGGATTCCTTCTGTTTTGTCTCAGAAAAACAATTTTTTTCCCTGTCCCTCTTGATGAAGATGGCATGGTCCTTCTGTAAGGCCTTATTAAAGGATTACCATCAGACCTATCAGCACTCCTCCATTCATTATGTCAAAGAGAAGATGTTTAGTTCTTTACTCAGTAAAACTTAATCTGTATTTATTAAGCAGTAACTGACTATAAGTAAGACACTGCACTAGACACTGTGGATGTAAAGATTAAAAAAAAAAAAACAATCTCTGCCCATATGGAGCATGAGAGATACCAGGGGCAGCTAAGTGAACACAAAATATATGCAAATTATTTTATTTCAGAGTGATCAAAGCAGAGGTGATAGTGTCTGGGAGATACTTTGCTATGACAATGGAATCTGAGGTCTGCATATCCCACAAAAAGGAAAGGGTTTAATTAGGAGCCTGATGATAAATTATGTACCTTTTGCCTGAAGACTAGTTTAAACATAGGGTCTTCCTTATCACCAGAAGGTTGGCCACCAGGGAATTATTTTTTTTAAACACAACTCAAGAGACAAAGGTCTGAGATCTGTTTCATTGGAAGGAATTCTATTACAAGAGAAATCATGCCTTCTATAAAACTCTGTTAAAGCAGGTGGCAGTGGCAGTATAGTGGGTGGTGGTGATGGTATGGACATGTCATCCCTTCTTCCAGGGAGACTGAAGCTTCTGGATCTCTAAAGCTCAGGAGTTCTGAGCTGCATTGGGCTAAGCCAAACAGTGTTCATACTAATTTTACATTGATATTGTGAGATCCAGGAAGCAGGGGTTGGGGAGGATGGCATTACCTGGTTGCCAAAGGAGGAATTAACCAGAGGTCGGAAATGGATTATAATAATGATGTTGATGATGAAGATGAAGATGATGATAATGATAACAAGAAGAACCAGCATGTATGTAGCCAAGAACCATCAACTATGTAGCAGGTACTCTGCTAAACACTTCACAAATATCACCTCATTTAATCCTACAACAGCCCTGGGAGGTAGGTGCTATTATGATCCCCATTTTACAACTGGAGAAATTGAGCACACAGAGGTCAATTAACTTGCTGAACGTCATGCAGCTAGTAAGTCTGAGGTCAAATTTGAACTCAGGTCTTCCTGACTCCAGGACCAATACCATCCACTGTACCACCTGGCTTCCTTTAATTTTTTTTCATGATCAGAGTGAGATTGGGATGTAACTCTTTCACTTCCAGCCCATGTAGGATAAGGGGAACCCATTTTCCCTTCTTATTTTCTTCCTTCCCCCACCCCACTCCACCCTAAAAAAACAAAATTCTTCTATTAAAACCTGCCTGGAAACATTCTGTATTCTAATAAATCAAAGAGGAAATTGTAGATATCTTGCTAGGATCACAGGAACACAGATTTCAAATTGGAAGGGACTTCCAAGGTCACTGAACTTAACTCCCTCATTTTGCAAGTTCTTGTCCTTGAAGTCTGTCAGTTCAATACTGTCTGGGCTGGATACTTGATCAAACTGTAGTTTTCTAGCCAACAATTCAGGTTGGCAAGATTGTTAGCTGCCTCAGCCCTTCTGGAATTAGTTTTGCTGGTCCCTAACTCTGAGTGTGAGAGTCTCAAATCTTTGGCAACCTAGAAGTTCAGGAGAAAGGTGGACCTGGGGGACCAGGGTATAGCATGCAATCCCCCTCTTTGAACTAAAGACCCTTCCCCACACACCCATCCACACACATCCACATGTGGCTCTCTAGGTCCTCAAGTGCAGCCCTCTGACTAAATCTAAACTTCAAAAAACAAATCCCTTTAATCAAAGGATTTGTTCTGTAAAACTTGAACTCAGTCAAAAGGCTGCACCCAAGGACCTAGAAAGCCAAAGGTTCCCCATCCCTGCCCTAGGCAAATCATTTAACTTCCCTGAGCTTCAGTTTTCACCATTTAACAGGAGTTCAGACTAGATGACCTTTAAGGTCCCTTCTTCTTCTAAGACTGTAATCCTATGATGAGGGTGAGGGTACTGCACTTTGAAAAGTAGCATAGGACAGAGGAAATATCTCTAGAGAAACCTTGTGAATTCAGGTCTTCTAATCATTAGTTTAGTTCTCTTTACTCTGGAATTCAGATACAAAAGGATATTTTAGGAACAATAGAGCTCCCTCTTACTGGAGGTATTCTGGTAAACCCTAGAAGACCTGAACAGTTATCAGGGAAAATGCTGATATAATTTCTTCATGGATCAAAGGTTGGACTTTTGTTCAGCCATTTCTCAGTTGTGTTAAACTCTTCATGACCTCATAGGTTTTCTTGGCAAAGACACACGAGTAGTTTGCCATTTCCTTCTCCAGATTATTTTACAGATGAAGAAACTGAGGCAAACAAGATTAAGTGACTTGCCCAGGGTCACACAGCTAGTGTGTGTCTGAGGCCAGATTTATACTCAGGAAGATGAATCTTCCTGGCTTTAGGCTCTACCCACTGTACCACCCAGCTGCCCCAACAGTTGGACTAGGTTACCTTTAAGCTCTTTTCCCATTCTTCATTTCTGTGATTCTAAAACATTCTTTGTTTCTATGATTCTGAGAAATAGGGAAGATAGGAGACATCATTTTTCTTCTTTTTAATACTCTCCAGTTATGACAGAGATCAGCTCTCTAGTTTTATGTAGTAACTGATTAACTCAGTTAATTTGAATGCCATTTTAATAATACAGCCATGGGTTCAATTAGCATATCAGTTACTTTACTATCTTATGACCGAAAACTACTCCCCTAATCATAAGAAATAATCTTGCAGATGTGCTCCATAAGTCTTTTTTTATCCAAAATAATGTGAATTTTATGAATATCAACAAACATGAACACTGTCCCATAAAAAGAAAAGGAGGACTGGATATGAAACTGTAAACCCACACTATTTGTAGCTTGGTTTTTTTAAAGGGGTATTTCAAAAATTAACATCATAGATCCAATACTTTTCTGGTTATATTTCCCTTTCTGAATTTCCTTCTGATTTATTTTAAGTATTTTAAAATGATTTATTAATTCTCTTCTCTTTTTCTTGGTATCATTGTTACTATCCTCCCATCCTCCATCACTCTCCCTCTTCCCCTAAATGAGTTATCTTTTTAAATACTTAAGTATAGTTAAGCAAAATAAATGTACCCATTGCCCATGATTGAAAGTATATGTCTCTTTCTACACATCTAATCCATTCCCTCTCTTTTAAAAAGTAGGAAACACGGACTTTTCATCAGCCCTCTGGAGTCAGAATTGATCATTGTATTGTTTAGTTTTCTTAAGCGGTTTACAGTTGTTTTTCTTTAAAAATGTTTTCAATACATATATTACTCTCCTAGTTTTGCTTACTTCACTCAGCATTACTTTATGTGAACCTTCCTAGGGTTCTCTGGCTCGGTTCCTTTAATCATGTCTCATGGCACAATAATATTGCATTATTATATTCATACACAATCATTTGTTCAGACGTCCCCTAATTGATGAGTGAATTCTCCAGTTCTTTGCTACAGCTGTTCGCCCTTCATTTTTGAAGAGGACCAATGACATAATGGGGTGATATCTTGACTTGCATGTGAATTGGATTTAAGTAAGGTAGAATTGTAGGAGTCCTTTCTCTCTTTGCTCAATTTCCTTAGGTATATACATGGTAGTAGCATTACTGGATCAAAGGATATGCACAATTTACTATCTTTTTGGTTATACTTTCAAACTGAACTCCAGACTGGTTAGATCAATTCAAAGCTCCCTTATCAATACACCGATTTTCCTTTTACAAAAATTTTTCAACTTTATATAATGAAAATTGTCCATTTAAAACATTTGGTCAAAACCTTTTCCCCCCAATACACAATAGTGAGAAGTGTTTATTTCCTTGCTTTTCTAATTCATTTGTTATATGACATTTTATATCTAGGCCATCCAACCATTTGAAACTTATTGCAGTATATGGTATGACATGTTGATCTAACTTCTGTCAGACTCCTTTCCTGTTTTTCCTGGAGTACTTCCCCCAATAATAAGTTATTGCCCCAGTAGTTAGACTCTATTAAATGTAGTCCCAATCCCATGACTTTTAAGAGACAGATTAGAACTACATCTGTAGAATACATAGAGATCATAATTGTGTCGATGGGAGATGATGAGATCACCAAAAAAGAGAGTGCAGAGAAAGGAGAAAAAAGGCCCCAGATATAGTTCTTGGGGACAGCCACCTAAAAGCATCATGACCCAGCAAAAGTGGTGGTCAAAGAACCAAGAAGTGGACCAGGAGAGCATATTGTCAGAAAAGGCAAGAAAGGGGAGTGTAGGTCAAGGAATATGAACTAGAAAAACAGGTCATATTAGACTTTTATACTCTTTACCCACCTGAAAAGCCAGGACATGATTCTTTAATGTGAAAGACAATAATCCCTAAAGTACCAAGAACAGTAACTTCTGCATAACTGCTATGCCAGGGAAAGGGATGATAGAAAACTAAGTCTCTTACTTTGAACGAGTTGAACTTTTGGAATTTTTAATGAGCCCCACACATATTACAGATTATGAAATCTAGAAGTGAGGAATGAATAATAGATGGCTGAGTGACTAAATGAGCAATTTCTGCCACCACCAATTGAGAAAACATTAACGTCACCAGAAATAATGCAGAGGTGGGAAAACATAGTTGATTCAATTTAACAATCCAATAAGCATTTATTAAGTGCCTACCACATATACAACATGATAGTAAATGCCAAGGATATAAAAATATACATCTGCCTGTTCTCTGCTTTCAAATATTATGACAGGAATACAACATATACACAGAAAAGTACAATAGTGGGTAAAGGATAATTGGGCCAAAGGAGAGATCCAGACAGGGCTCTGGGAAAACATGGAAAGAAAAGAATACTGTCAACTTAGGGGATCCAGAATGTCTTCTTTTTAAAATAAATGACTTGTAAGCTGGGCCTTAAAGGAAGAAAAAGAAAGTTTTCATCAGGCAAGAAGAGGAAAGAGTATATTCTCAGAATGAAGCAGGCCTGAAATGAGTGAATAAGGACAGAAAATGCCAAGAACATACAGCATATAAAAAGAAATAAGGTAGAATGAGGCAATATAGGTAAAGTTCTTTACCATCTTAAAACACTATATAAATGCTAGCTAGCAAGCTAGTAGTAGTAAGAGAAGTAGTAGCAGGAGTAGGAGTAGTTGTAGCCATTGTAGAAACTAAACCTAGAAAGATAGTTGGAGTCACGTTGTAATGAGCATTGATTGCCTAACTAAGGAATCTGTATTTTTCCCCCATAACTGCAGATCATTTCACATTTGTGTTAGGCTATGGAAAAATACTTCAAAGGCTCTATTGACTATTCACATGAATTTCATCTTTCCTACCCATCACCCCCCTAAAAAACATACGGGAAAAAAAATAATAAACTATAATTTTCTTGTAGCACAGGTCATGGAAGCTGATCCTTTATGCCCTCTCTAAAGGGCGAGACTGCACAAAAATAACCAACTATATGTCCTTGAGCAACCCAAAGATATGGGTTCAAGTTCTGTCTTTGGCACATACTAGCTGTGTGACTTTGGGGAATTTTCATTAATAAAGTTTTAAATTCATAAATATAGGAAAGGGTAAAATATCAAAATTTTGATACTTTGGGGCAACTAGATAGTATAGTGGATGTAGTGCTGGGCCTGAAGTCAGGAAGATTTATCTTCCTGAGTTCAAATCTGGCCTCAAACATTTAATAGCTAGGTGACCCTGGGTAAGTCACTTAACCCTGTTTGCCTCAGTTTCCTCATCTGTAAAATGAGCTGGAAGAGGAAACAGCAAACCACTCCAGTATCATTGCCAAGAAAAACCCCAAAATGGGGTCACAAAG
Source organism: Pseudochirops cupreus (assembly GCA_028627135.1). Classification (NCBI taxonomy): domain Eukaryota; kingdom Metazoa; phylum Chordata; class Mammalia; order Diprotodontia; family Pseudocheiridae; genus Pseudochirops; species Pseudochirops cupreus. The sequence continues at coordinate 65,548,379 of CM053583.1, read as the reverse complement.
AGTTAGACATGACTGAGAAACGACTGAATAACAGAAACAAAAGAAAATAACAAAAATGGCTAAAATTCTCTCTCAAGACTTCGCAGTCCAGATCACCTTGGCTTTATTAAGGTGGTTATTTTTTCCCCCAAAGACTATCTTGCTCCCATAGGGAAAAAAAAAATTACTAAAGAGACAAAGTAAAGGAGAGTAAAGGGAAAAGGAGAGGCCTACTGGTGGCTGCCCAACACTGCCATCTGAGAAGTCATTTTGGGTGTAAAGTAACTGAAATCAGCATCAATTAGGAGCTTCCTTTCCTCCTCTATTCACTGGCAACCCAGACTTCTTGATGGATCTTAATCTTCAGTCTTTGAACAGCCAATGGACAAGCCACTCTCAGCCAGGGGAAATAACAACAATAATTAAAATAATAATAATAACAACTAACATTTATATAGTGTTTTAAGGTCTGGAAAGTGCTTTACAAATTTAATCTCATTAGATCCTCACAACAGCCCTGCCACTTTACAGATGAGAAAACTGAGGCAGGTGATGTTAAGTGACTTTCCTAGGGTTACAAAACCAGTATGAATCTGAGCTTACATCTGAACTCGAGTCTTCCTGATTCCAAGTCCAGGGCATCACCAGGCTGCCCCGACATGCGTACCTTCTGCTGCCACGGCCCTCTCTCCTTCAGCCACCCTTCTATCTCCCTCCATCAGAATGTAAATTTCCTTTTTCAAGGCAGGGACGGTTTTTTTTGCTTGAATTTGTATTCTCAGTGCCTAGTACAGTGCCTGGCCTACAGTAAATACGCAATCAACTCATGTTCCTTTGTATTGTCAACCCCAAATTCAGAGCCGGTTCGCTGGGGGCGTGGCAGCTTCACAAAAATTAAAAATCTTCATCGGCTTGAAATGAACAACTCACTCCACCCCTTCTTAGTAGCAAACGTCCAGTTCTCCAATTACTATTTTAAAAACATTACAACATGCAAATCTTGGTCCTTCAACAACAAAAATAGCCTTTATGTAGAACTGTAAGGTTTGTGAATCACTTTACCAATATTATTGTGGGGGCTAAACTATCACGTCTAAGTAAAATTGATATCATATGGTCAGGCTATCCATTTTTCAGCCCCTGAGTGCCCTCAAGCAACATTTGTACAAGGCATGCAAGGCTTATCCTAAGGCATCGTTCAATACTCTTCCCCAAACATGCAATACAAACCCACCCACAATCCCATGCCTGGTCCTCAAACCTGTTCTTTGCTCCTCTTGCTGAATGATTGACGGGTTTGCTGCTGAACCCCGCCCCCCTCCATATTCTTTTCAGTAACTATAACCTCATAGAAAGTCACACACCCAATATGTGGTGCTCTTCTTCAAGTGGGCACCTTGTATTCTGTCTCTGGGATGCTGAGGGAACTGGAAGTTGCATATCTCCCCAAATCCTAATAAATGCATCATGTACTCTGATTCCAACAGCATGTATCACTTCTTCTATAACCCATCATGCTCTTTGCCGCCCATCAATTGCCTCATTTGATCCTCACAATAACTCTAGGAGGGAGGTGCTATTATTATCCCCATTTTACAGATGAGGAAACTGAGGCAGACAGCAGTCAGTTGAGTGCTTTGCCTAGGGCCATACAGCTATTAAGTGTCTGAGGTAGGATTCAAATATCAGGTCTTTCTGATGCCAGGTCCAGTTCTCTATGACTGGGTCACCTTCGTGGATTTAACAGTTGTTAGAGATCAGATAGTGTGTTCTCAGCTTTTCCCCAGCTCATTCTTTTTTTACATAAGCTGGATTTCAGCCAAACTGTACTGTTAGCGCTCCTCCAAATGTGACATTTTCTCCCCAACTTTGTCCCTTTGTACAAGCCAAGTGCCATGTTGGGTAAATACTCCCTCTTCAAATGCACCTCTGTGAACCTTTCCATTCTTTTAAAGCTCAACTCAGAAATCACTTCCTCCCAAAACCTTCCCTGATCCTCCTTCCTGTCTTCTCTACCACCTCAAATTGTCCCATGTTTACTTATCTGTGTATTTTATTTGGTATTGCTCCCAAGGAATGTAAGCTCCCTAAGGGTAGGAGGTATTTCATTTTTGTCTTTGTGTTCCCCCAGCGCCACATATACATAGTAGTAGCTTAAGAAATATTTGTTGATGATAAGTTGTATAACAGTCTATCTTTTGTTAAGGTCCTGTTCTTATCCCTCAAGGCATGGAAGTGGATGTGGGCTCTTTAAACTGAACTCTGTTGGGACCCAAGGTCTGGCAAGGTTCTAGTTATCTGGAAATCATTCGAGCCTGGGCCTTTTGATACATGGTATATCATGGTATCAAGAACTTGCCACAGTTCATCATCAGAAAGACAGACACTAGGTCATGAGTTATTTTGCCACAGAAAATCAAGATACCTTCTAGCTACTAAGGAAAGCATGTGGAGAAACTAATTTGCATCAGTGGGAAAAATGTCGCCACCAATGAATCTTTTGAATTATTAAAGAAACCTAACAACAAACTAATTACTAAAATGACAACATCATAATTTTGCAGTTGCACACAATGTCTCATTTAAGTATCACCATCCAATGATGTAGGTAGGTCTGATGTTATTATACCCATTTTTCATATGAAGGAAAAGAGGCATAGAGGGGTTGTGTCCCATCCAAAAGGACACAGCAAGTCAGAAGCACATTTAAAGCTAGAAGATAGGTCTTCCTGACTCCTACTCCTAAATTAGTATTATTTTTGTTACTGCACAGTATAGACTATGCCTCTCTACTCTTTTGTCACCACTGACCCAGTAATCTGCATTGTTGCAATGCTCTGTACATCAGTCTGGATGCCTTCAGTGGCTCAGCACTGGATACTACCAAATAAAACACAACCCCCTGATTCTGGCATTTAAGGTCATACACCATCTTGCTTCTACCTATATTCTTGTCTACTCTCCTTTGAGTAGTAGTCACGTTGGATTATTCTTTTCCTCCTGTTCTTATCTTTCTCTCTCACAGTCTCTAGCCTTTGCCAATTCAATTAAAAACAAATATTAAGTTCCCCTGTGCTCAAGGTATCTGTACTGCTTCCTTTGCCAAGAATGGACTTCCACTGATTCCCGACATGTACATCTACGGAAGCATCTTCCTTCCTTCAAGGCTGAACCCATTAGGTGAAAGCCAACTCACTGTCCTCAGACTTCCCATCACACTTTTGCCTTTACTCTATTTCGTATTCCTCTCTCTTCCTTATGTCAAAGTTATTTTAGTTTGTGCCTTTTATTCCAGGGATCGTTCTATTCTCAGTTCTCTATCTCAATTGGCAAACTCAGTCCTTTGGACATAGTAGGTGTTTTATGAATATTCTTCAAATGAAATTTGATCACACGTGCCACCCTGGCTCCCATTCAAGCACCAGCCTCCCAATTATACTTTAATGTAGATGACAGCAAGTTTTTTCTTTGCTTGCATTATGCAGTCTCATGGTCCTCCAATGTCTCTGCTGGATACTAAGACTTGGATTTTTTGGCATGCAGTACAGAGATTTGAGATTTAATTTTATATAACCATATTAAAAATGAAAAATCTAAATGAACATTGCACAGACACTAAAAGATTCAATCAATCAATTTTAGAAGAACATGAAAGTTATTAAATTAGGAAGTTCTACTCCATTGGCATTTATCAATGTGAAAGGATACTCTTTCAAAGATGGTCTGTCATTAAAGGTCACTGACAAGTAAGGCTTTCACTGCATACCACTTCATACTTGGCTGCTTTCATGACTTCTACATTATGCACAGAGTAAAGGAAGCATGCACAGTTGATCACATTAGTTTCTCTTCATTTAAAAAATGTTTCCTTTTTGGTTG
>CM053583.1:65518492-65538031 GCA_028627135.1 Pseudochirops cupreus | reverse complement strand
TCTCAGTCAGTTCTCAGCTTCCAGATGCTGGGAGAGAAACTCTTTCTCTCTCTCTTTCTCTTTGTCTCTCTCTCAGCCAACTTCAGTCTCCACAATTCTTCCTTCACCCAGAGCAACATCCCGATTCCTTCTGTCTGTCTCTGGAATTCTTGCTTATATACACACCTCAGCCAATCCCCTTCTTCCACATCAACAGGGGAGTTCATACCTTCTCAACAGTGGGACAGAGTTTGCACCTTCCACACTTAGCACTTAGCACTACTAAGTGCTAAGTATCCTGCTAAACAGATTACTATTACAAAGGGGCTCCTACATCCCTTCTCCATCTCCTGGCAAGGTCTGCTCCTTAATACACTCCTGCCTTAGGAAAAGGCAGCCTGCTAGCAAGTTCCATAGAGTTACTGAATTGTAGTGTAAGGAGGCCACAAACCTAATTCATGAGGCAGTCCTTATTCCTAAGGGTCCACACCTGAGTTTCAGGTCAATTGACCTTGAGGGAGTTAAGTCAAGCTGCTTCTTTCCCATCAGAGTGTTCCACAGTATAAAACAGCAGTTAAAGTAGCAGCAGTAAGGACACCCTTGTCTGTGAGAGCATAGCAGCCAGTCTGCTCAAATACTAACCGCCTTAGGTGGTACTGATGAAAGTCCTGTGGTCAGAGCCCTGCATTTAACTATAAGTGTGCTTCAGGCAATTTCAGTGCAGGGTGAGATTCTACAAGTACTTTCTTGGGAAAATTGATTTCTCCTCTGACTATTATATGTAGATATATTCAATAAATATTTGACTAATAATGCAGCAATTAGGGGAAAATTTGAAATATCAATAAAAGCAGCTCCAAATTCTAGGGTGTGTCAAGGTATACAAAGTACTTTTGTACATATGATGCATAGAATTTTATGTATATATACCTGTACACACATAAATATATAGGCATTTGCATGCATATATGATATATACACTGCATTGCTAACCTATATTAGTAAGTGGGGAACACGTGTATATATGCAGGTACATATACATATACAAACCTATATACATATAGTTACACATATCCACATACACATATGCATATTTGTACACATTTATTTGGCTCAGAGCTGTGATTTCATCAACAGGGAAAATTCCCTCTTATCATGTTGTTCAGCAGCTTATCTTTAACTGATAATCTTAGAAACTGATGTATGTAATGCATATAATGTTGTACAGCCATTTCAGTTGTATCTGACTCTTTGTGATTGCATTTGGGGTTTTCTTGACAGAGATGCTGGAGTGGTTTTCCATTTCCTTCTCTAACTCACTTTACAGATGAGGAAACTGAGGCAAACAGGGTTAAGTGACTTGCTCAGGGTCACACAGCTAGTAAGTGTCTGAAGGCACATTTGAACTCAGGTCTTCCAGACTCCAGGCCTGGCATGCTACCTGCTGCACCACCTAGCTGCCCCAAAGCATATAGCATATATGGTACTGGCTATTTATATCATAAGCAATATTGTGTGTGTAGTATATACATATAGACTCAGTCATCTGTTGAAGCCATCAGTATAAGGAAACTGCTCATGCTGTTGTGTAAGCCTGAGCATGTTTACATGCAGGCCAATGTATTTTTTTTCAGAAGCTCTTCAATTGTGATTCCCGTTCCAGTTTTAAGTTCATTTGTCTCTGGAGACACATTGCCCTTTGGATTGATTGGTTGCAAGCCAGGTGCTCAACATACCAATAATTGCTGGTTTTCCCAGTCCATCCACAGTGAAGTTGTAATAGCTTTCACAAAGGCTCCAGTAATTAGCATCCAAGAGACCCTTTTGAAAATTATATCTTGCCAATATAATAACAGAATTGATGACATTTTAGTGGAATATTCCTGTTAGGATAAGGCAAATCAGTCAGCTAAGTTTAGAACTCCTGGAAGTAGGACCTAGCTAATCCTGTGGGTCTAGGGCAGTCATTCTCAACCTTCCTAATGCCACAACCCTTTAATACAGTTCCTCATGTTGTGGTGACCCCCAACCATAAAATTATTTTCATTGCTACTTCATAACTGTAGTTTTGCTACTGTTATGAATCATAATATAAATATCTGATATGCAGGATGTATTTTCATTGTTACAAATTGAACATAACCCACAGGTTGAGAACTGCTGGTCTAGGGGAAAATGCCTGGATGAGATTCCTCCTTTGGCCACATTTAATATTTGAATCTTAAAAGTATAAGATGCACCAAACCCATAGATCTGCCTACCAATATGATTGGCTACTAACTCACTGTGTGATGTTAGGCAAAGCCCTTCTCTTCCCTGGTCTTCCATTTCTTTACATCCCAAATGAGAGGGTTGGAGCAAGTGATCTCTAAGGGCTTTTCCACCCCTACTATCTGTGATTATTGATTATTCCTCTCATTTATCAGGCACTAAAGTGAACTGAATTGCCATCCCATCTCCTAGAATTACATGATCGTAACTCTTATTCTGGAAAGGATCTCAGAAATCGTTTAGTCTAGTGCCCTAGTTTTAAAGATAAACAAATTTAGGCTCCAGGAATTTATTTGACCAAGATAACACAGGTAGTAAGTAGGGTGGGATTTGAGCCCATGTTCTCTGACTCAAGAATCAGCGATCTTTACTTGTCTGTGAAATGTGGATAAAAATGGCATCTATCTCACCGGAGGAGGGGAGTGAAGATCAAATGAGAAAACATATGTATGTGTATGTGTGTGTATGTGTATGTGTGTGTGAATGTGTGTATGTGTATATATATGTATATATATATATACATATATATGATATACATCTTTACAAACTTTAAAGTACTACATAAATACTCTACCATACTACACTTCTTCAAGGGTTCTCTTGAACTGTGATTTAAATTTTGTATTGTTGTACATTTGAAAGTATTTTTTATCCTTCTTGATGCATAGTAAGCATCTTAAGGGCAGAGAGTATGTATATCTTACATTTCTTTATATTTCCCCATGTACCTGACCAAGTTTCCTTGCACCTTGTAAGGACTCAATAAATAGTTGACCTAAGGTTGGGTTTTAAGGTAGCCCTTGCTGCCTAGTAATGCAAACTGTAAGGCTTAAAGCTATTTTCAGCCTCTAATGGAGATCACATGTAATCCCAGCATCTAAACCCCTCTCTATCCATTCCCCAGCATGGAGATAGCCACCCTGACCCGGGCAGATGCAGACTTGCAGGCCTGTCGTATGCATATTAGCAAAGACATAATTGGCGTGTTATTGAAAAACTTGATTCTCAGTGGTAACCTCTCACCCCACATGGAGAAAAGGATGAGTTCAGTTTTCAAAAAGCAGTTTCTTATGATGGAGACTGAAGTACAAGAAGAATATGATCGGAAGATGGTTGCTCTGACTGCAGAGTGCAATCTGGAGATGAGGAAGAAGACAGAGGCTCAGTGTCAGAGGGAGATGGCGACCATGGAGGAAGCTGAGGAGCTGCTGAAGCGAGTCAGTGAGAGGGTAAGTCAGTCTGGAAAGTGACGGCTTCACAAGAAATGCTCCTTCTCCCTCCCTCCCTCTCTCTCTCCATCTCTTTTTATCTCTTCCTCTTTGACTATACAAGGAAACATGGAATTTTTGTGGCCCAAAATTTTTCAGGGAATAGCGTAATCTTGCCATATAGATGTTTCCACCTGTACCTGACAACCTTTCAGAAAAAATAAAGGGTATATTTTTTTACTCTTTGCCAGTACTGATCTATAATTGTCTGAGCTGAACAGTCATTTTTGTTGGAGACTTTAATATCCTGACTATGACAGTTATGCAGCCTCTTGTGATAGAATGAATGGATGAATAGAAAAAAATCACTTATTAAGCACTGAAAACATAAAAAGAAGAGCACAAGTAGCCTTTGCTCTTCTAGAACTTAGATTCTGATGGAGGAGATAGATCACAAAGGGGAGAGGTGAACAAGGAAAAACATTTTGGTCCAGAAACATATGGAGATGGTGAGTGGAATCATAAGGGAGTAACTTGACATACCCCATCCTGGGAAAATGGAAGAACTCCTTTGATGCTAGTTCATAGTTCCAGAATTGAAGGTTGTGGGGAGGAAATGACAAAGATGGCAAGAAGATGGCCAGAAAGTAGGGAGCAACGCCCTGGGATAGTGTTTAAGAAGAGGTAGTCACCCATCAGGATGATAGGGTCCCTGGGAGAAAATTTCTTCAGGGCAATGTGGTGCCTCCTTGACCAGGAGAGGGCCAGAGAATAGGGCATGAAAGAACACAGAACTTATGGTCTGGAGACCTGGAATCAAATCATGCTTTGCCATTTACTTTCTGTGTAATTATGGGCAAATTGCTTTAACTCTCTAGTCTCAGTTTCCTTCTCTGTACAAAGGAGATTAATAATATCTGCACCTAGACCTCATAAAGTCCTATCAAGGAATGTGCTTTAGAAACTTTAACACACTATAGACATGAGAGCAGCCATTACTATATTTCAGTATTCTCAGAAATTGCTTAATTTGCCAAGCATTTGTTGAATATATATTTTATGCCCAGACATGGAACAGATGCTATGGAGAGATACAAAAGAAGTATTACGTAGGGTCAGTTGCCTCAAGGAGGTTACCATCTAGTTGAAGAGAAAATATCAACACAGAAGAGTTCAGTTAAGTGATGCACACTAAAAGATTTAATGTTCCAAGTATAGTAAGAGCCTGAAGGAAAAAATGGAAGTAGAGTGATTAGTCTGATAATAGTTGAAAGTTTCATGGACTAGGTATGGCTTTAAATTAAAATGGAAAGAATAAGACATACTATCATAAATTTATAACTGAACGGGACCTTGGGTGAAGCTGAGGACAGCTCCCTCATTTTACAGAGGAGAGAACCAAGGGTGAGAGAGGTCAAGTTGCCTCTTCAGAGCCACACAGTGAGTAATTATCTAAGGCAGGTCGAGGGCAGCTCGGTGGTGCAAAGGATGGAGCGCCAGGCCTGGAGTCAGGGAGACTCCTCTTCCTGAATTCAAATCTGGTCTCAGACACTTCCTAGCTGTGTGACCCTGGGCAAGTCACTTAACTTTGTTTTCCTCAATTTCCTCATCTGTAAAATGAACTGGAGAAGGAAATGGCAAACCACTCCAGTATCTTTGCCAAGAAAACCCCAAATGGGGTCACAAAGAGTCAGACACAACTGATATGACTGAACAACAACAACAAGAGAGTTTTTGGAGAGGTTGCAGGGCAAGATAGGATTCTTGCATTTAAAGCCAGAAAGGATCTCAGCTAGTTCAATCTCCTCATTTTACAGAGGATGAAAGTAGCAAGAAGCAGAGACATTTAGACTTCAGATCCAGGGCTTTTCCCATTATACTACAGAACACCTCACTAATGTGCAAACACAACAAGGATAATGATAATCAAAGCTAACATAACATTAATAGCTTATATTTCTGTAGTGCTTTAGAGTTTACGGTGAGCTTTCCTCATCACAGTTTTGTGAGGTAGATGATAGAAGTATTATCCCCATTTCATAGATGCAGAAGCTGAGGGTGGGATAAGAGGCTTGTCCAAAATCACAGTACGTGGTAAAGCTTAGCCAGGAGTGTGGAGCCTGTGGTCTCGCAGCCACATGTCCTTGGATGCAGCCTTTTGACTAAGTCTACACAGCAAATATTTTTATTAAGGGGATTTGTTCTGTGAAGTTTAGATTCAGTCAAAGGGCCACACTTGAGGACCTAGAGGGCCACATGTGACCCTGAAGCTGCAGGTTCCCCACTGCTGGCTAAAACTCTGTTTCATTACTTAGTCTCTGGCGTAAATATTGTTCCACAGAAGCATATGAAAGGTTATTTTGGAATCAATTAAACTTGCAATATTACCTCATTGGTGAGAAGCTCAATAGTGTGTTTTCCCCCACATTTCATCCTTAATAACCTAAAAATGAATGGCTCATGCTTGTCACATTTGATCACATCAGCTAAGGAGATGATTTTGATGGAATAACTAGTGTCCATCATCACTGAATCCTGAGTTGCCTTCTCCTTGCTCATAGGTGGTCTGTCTGCTGAATGCGCTATTGATGCTGCATCCCTGTTTTGTGTAGAATGAGAAGCCAGAGATTATAGAGACCATGTATTATGAAAGAGAATTTAGGAAAGTGTGTATTTAGTCATTCAACAGTTTGACCTCAGAACCCATTTTCTAATTCTCCCCCATGGTTCCCCTTCATGTTTTTAAAACTCTGGCTAAATGGACTCTGTGGTGTCTTCTAAACTGCATCCAACCTGACATGTTGACCCCTGGTGCTTGGTGAATTCATATCCAACAATGAAGATACAGCTCTACTGTGTTCTCTCTCTCTTTCTCTCTCTCTCTCTCTCTCTCTCTCTCTCTCTCTCTCTCTCTCTTTCTCTCTCTCTTTCATTAAGTTTTCCCCATCCCTCTTCCAGGAATGATTTTTGAATTTCCACTGCATTTTCATATTTTGCCTTGTAGTGTAATGGTTTGCGAACATCTTTTAACTTTCCTATTAGACAATGAACTCTTAATTCCCACAAAGACAAGGTCTGTGCCATACTCTGCATACAAAAATGCTCAGCTCTGCTCTGTCCTTAAAACAAAACAAAAGAACAACAAAAAACAACCTTCCCTTGACCCTGCCATCTCTTAATGTTATCCCCATATAGATTTCTTCCATTTGATTGTTAAACTGGAGTCTTTTGTCTTCACGGCTGCCATTTCTTTACCACCTTCAACCTCTTTGCAATATGACTTCCAAAACACCACTCTTCTCAACTGTTCCCTCCAAGGTTTCCAGGCATCTTTAAAAAAAAAAGTCTTATATTGCTGAACTTGACAATAGTCAGCAAATGTAAATACCCTCCCCCTCCCATACAAAGAAGAATAGGAAAAGGGGACCAAAAGGACTGTATATGAAACTGAATCTCCACTATGAACATATATGTACATATGTAGATACACATGTATGTGTAATGTATATTATCTATACATATAATATGTGTATAATATATACTATATATGCACACACATGTTTAAAAAGATGGACGATTACACATTTTTTCTAATCCTCATAACCACTCAAACTGTTCCAAAATAGGAATTATGCATAAGAGGTAAATGCGTTTCAACTGTCTCCATCATCCAAGACACCAGGAACTTTAATGAGTTAAAAATATGATGAACTAAAATCAGAGAAGTTTAATCCCCAATCCCTAATGCACTCACTCTGCAGTTCCTTCTCTACCAGCCTCCATGGCCTGACAGGGTTGTACTAGTCAACTCACAAACTTGAAAAAGAATTCCTCCCCCTAGGGAAACAGCTATTGAAGAGGAAGGAGTCAAAAAATGAGCAATATAAAAGAGACATAAAGGGGGAAAAGATTGAAATTACTAAAGATCTCAGGAGGAAGAAAATCTTGAGCATAAACTCTTAAGCCAACAAGGAATATATAAACAACAGAAGGCCTCCAGATGAGCTAAGTAAGGCATCCATGAATAATGTAAAACAAAGGAAAATTAATTAACCCCTGAGAAAGCAGAGGTGCCTGTGGATTCCTAAGGAAGCATAGAACCACAACAAGATGTTCTAAATTATTTAGAAAAAAGAATTGTGAGAGACTTCAGGATTTAGAGTTTAAAGGGATTTTCCCATTGACCTGGTCCAGTCCTGTTATTTTACAGATATCCAGAGATATAAGGTGATTTGTTCATAGTAAGCATAAAAACACATAATCACTTCTTTCCTTGGGATAATATATTTGGGACTCTTGCCACTATATCACACTACTGATATTTTTCAAAAGCCTCTCTTATGGTGAAAACACAGGAGGACATGTTTTGACAATATTTCCCAGTAATTAGCAGTTTTCTCATTGTCCATTGGTGAAAAAAATGTATTTTAAATATGTCAGACATGAAGTAGATATTTTTTTCCTTCTTTCAACAGTCTGCTTTAGAGTACAGAAATTTGCTGCACAATCTACACCGAAGGGAGCAGGACCATTTGAGGAAGTCTCTTTTGCTCAAACGGGAGGAAGATTTTGCAAAAGCATACAGGGAGCTGGCAATTTTCCAAAGAAATGAACTACACAACATCTTTTTTACACAGATAAAAAGTGCTGTTCTAAAAGGAGACCTAAAGTTAGAGGTTGCTAAAATGCTTCTTCAAGATTATTCTAAAATACAGGTAATGTCATAAAAAAGTTACTTTTTATCCTGATGGCAAAACAGTTTTCAAAAATGTTTCATTAAATGTCACTGGTCAGGGAGACGGTTTTTATACTTACCGCTTTTGTTGTTGGTGGTGGTGGTGGTTGTAGAACTGTCCCCTCTTCTTGTCCCTAATCTCTTAGCTTCTCTTTCTCCCTTCAACAGTTCCCCTTCTCTTCCCCCTTTTTGCTCTCTCTCCTCTTCTTCTTCTCTAAAACTTCATAACCAAAATTTAAGACAGCACTCCAGATGTGATCTGACCAGATTGCGGTGAGACAGAATGATTTCCTTTTGCCTTCTGAGCCAGTAGAATTCCCTTCCTCAACCCCACCACTGAATTAGAACTCTCGCCACCTCCTCTTCTTAGCCAAGCTCCTGAGAAAAAAACTACCTATTTTGTTACATCACTTTCACACCTCCAACTTACTTCCTAATCCCTTACAATATAACTTTCCTCCCTCTTACTCAGTTGAAACATGTCTGACGTTGCTCATGATCTCTTTATTGCTAAATTGAATGGTGTCTTTTCAGTCCTTGTCCTCCTTGACCCCTCTGCAACACTTGACACAATTCATAACACCATTGCCATATGATCCCCACTTTCTCTGTCATGGCTTTCCTCTTACTTGTCTTACTAATCCTTCCAAATCTTGCTATCCATGGGCTACTCTAGGCCTCTCTCTCTCTCGCTCCTTCTCTTCCCTCTTTACAGTTTCTGTTATGGTCACCTGATCAGTTTCCTTGTCTTCAACTTCCATTTCTATGAAAATAACACCTAAATTCATATATTTTATCCTCCTCTCTATCCCAAGTTCCAGAGCTACATTTCCAACTGCTTAGCTGGACTCTCCAAGTCTCTCAAGTATGTCAACATGCCCAAGACAGAGAATAAGAAGTACCAGACAATCCAACTCTGACCTCTATGAAAATATTCTTGAGCTTTTATATAATCTGGAAGTTTCAGAAGAAATTAGCCTTTCTACCATCCTCTTTTTTCCTACCCTTCAGTGAGCTGATTAAAATTCTCTGCCTTCTCTTAGTTATCCTCTTGAAATAATACTTCCATCTGAGGATGTAATACGTTATTCTTCATTAAAAAAAAAAGCCAGTGAACAAAAAGCCTTTTTACTTTGTTTTCCAACAGGGAAAAAAATTTGTATTTTATATGCATATGATGATGGCTCTGGATGAGACACTAATATATCAAAACCTGCAGAGCTAAACTAGGGTGAAGAGTCTGGGGCTTTGATCTTTGGTGTTGAACTCTGGAGGAAGGGTACATTTCTTCCCCAGGGTGGTTCTCTGGTCAGTCAGTCCCAGACCCATGGACTTCTGTCAGTTCCATACCATGTAACTATCATTGCTTCTCCTACCTCACCTTATCCTGGGCCACCACTCCCAGGGTTCCATTGCCATACCACCCATATCTCATGGCCTAACTTCCCCTATTGCTGCACTCAGTGTTGATCATATTGTTAATGAACATCAACTGATAGAATCTCAAGGTTTTACTGCACAGTAAACTTTCCCCAGTTCATCTCTGCCCTGCTCTTTCCCATAGTAGCCTCTCCAGCTGGGGTCTCTGATCACAATAAACCTCCTGAAGTCTCTTAACCGCTTCCACATGGGGCCCTGAGTTCTCTTCTTAGTTCTGCCGGTGGAAACACAATCCAAATATGAACACAAAAATGAGTGGATTTGCCAAAGGTATCAAAATTCCTAGTTAGAACCCTACAAGCCGCCGAAACATTCTCCTCAGCCACCTTCTGACACTGAGACCCTCAGTTCCCTATTGGCCCATCCTCTGTATAGCACAGATACATGAGCTATACAGATGTTTTTCCCCATCTTTTTTTCACATGGACAATTTACTGAAGTGTGATTGTTGAGGACTTAGCAGCCAGGAGTTTCAGATCTGCCATTTACTGGCAATGTAACCTCTGAGTGCTTGGTTTCTTCATTTGTAAACTGAAGCGGATAGTACCTACACTTTCTGCTTCCTGGGTGTGTCACAAGGATCAAAGGAGAGAAAATATGTTACGTACTCTGTAAGTCATAAAGTTCTGTGGAAATGACAGCTGTCGTTATTTTTGCCAAAATGAATACCTTCTAGGAGTGTCATAGGAAAATGTTCTGTCAGAGTGAAAACAAAAAATAAATGTGGATTATTAAAATAATATTTAGAAATAAAAAAATAAATTTTTGATGAAATTCAATATAAATATGATTTTTCTAGATTATTGGTCTAACCATGTCATTCCCCCAATCCTTACTCATTCAAATCCAAAGAATGATTCCCTATTAGCTCTAGGGTGAAATATAAACTCTTTGATAAATTAAGCCTCTTCAGAACTTGGCCTCTTCTTGTCTTTCCAGTATTCCTATTTTTACATTCACAACATCTCTCATATGTATATATATATGTATATATATGTACATATATATATATACACACACACACACACATATCTATCTATCTATCTATCTCTCTCTCTATATATATATTTATGCCCTTCTTTCCACTCAAACAACAGCTACTGATCTAGTGCTGGACCTCATCACCTCTGGCCTCGGCCACTGTAATAGTCTTCTGATTGGTCTAACAGGCCCCTTTCTACTTCACTTCATCTTCTATTCCAAAATGATATTCCTCAAGCACAAGCTGGACCATGTTACTCCCTTACTCAATAAACTCCATTGGCTCCCTGTTGCCTCTAGGATCAAAAGTAAAGAAGTCCCTTGTTTAGTATATAAAGTCTTTCACAAGTCCCTATCTTCATAGTCATCTTATGTATTGCTTCTCCTTTACCCCCCTCCCACTTTTTGGTCCTGCTGTACTGACTTATTTACTGTTTCTTGCAGAAGGAATTCTATGTTCCATCTAGCTCTGTATCTTTTTACTGACTGTTCCCTATACCTGGAATGCCCTTGCTATCTGCCTTCCCTGGTTTGCCCAAATCCCACTTTTTTGCAGGAAGTCTTCCCAGGTCTCTGCTCTACCCCAGTACCTTCCCCCTGAGATTGCTTTCCAACTATTCTGTAGGATCTTCTATCTATCTAGTTTTTCACTAGTTGACTACCTTATGAGAATGTGAGTTCCTTGAGCACATGGACAGTGTTGAGTCTTTCTTTGTATCTTTACTTCTTGGCACAGTCCTGAACATTTAGATCAACTGATTCCACACACCCTATGACACTACCATTAAGACCTTCTGGCTCGTCCTGGTGCATGATGCTGTGTCTTATAATGGCCATTCCCCACATGCAGAATATTCTCTCCTCTCCTCTTTGTTTCAGGATCTCTGATTCTCCTCAAGACTCAGCTCAGTTGCTCCATCCTACAGGGAGACCTCCCTAGTCTCCCAGCTACTCTTCTTCTCCAAGGCTACCTTCCACATCCTTTGCATGTTTCTTAGTACATATCTATGTTTATTCATGTTATCTTCCCCATTAGAGTATACATTTTCTTGAGGGTAGTGACTGTTTTTACTTTTTCTCTGTATCCACAGAGCTTAGCATGGCATCTGGCACATAATACGCACTTAAAAAATGCTCTTTGATACGTATTGTAATCTGCTAATATAAATGAGAAAATAGGCTAAAAGTAAATTATCTGTATCTTTCTCCTGTTTTCAAATAGGAGAATATCGAAGAGTTAATGGATTTTTTACAAGCTAATAAGAAATACCATCTGAGTAAGCGATTTGGCTACAGAAAATACCTGATACAAAGCTTACAGTCATTAGAAACCCGGGACCAAAGTCTTCTGAACACAGCTACAGCTCAGATAACAAGCCTTATCCACAAAAATGAGAGGTAATTAAACACTGAAACTTCCAAATAATAAAAAGTCGTTACCAGGAAAGAAGATGCTCTTTTGGCGATTCATCCTTCTGTCAGAGGTCCTTAAATAGAGAATTCTAAGAGGCTCATGAAGCAATGATAGGGCTATTAATGGCCAAAGACATTAGCTGTTAAGTCATGCTACAAATTCTGTGCTAAAGTATTGGGTGAATATCAATCATTTAATCACATGTGTATTATAGGTTCATAAATTTAGAGCTAAAGGGTTCCACAGAGGTGATCTTGTGCATCTCCATTGTTTTAAGAGACAAAGAAAATGAAATTCACAGAGAATAAATACAACGGTCAGTCAATACATATTTTTAAGCACCTACTATGTGTCAGACACAGTGCTAAGTGCTTGCCCAAGGTCATGTGGTACACTTAGAGGCAGGATTTAAAACCAGATCTTCCTGATGCTAAAACCCGTGGTGTATTCACTATGGCACGCTGCCTGAGCAATAGCCAATTCAATTTCTTCATTTTACAGAGTAGGAAACTGAGCCCAGGAAAAGGAAATAACTAGCCAGAGGTCATGTAGAATGTTAGTGGTGGAGCCAGAGCTAGAAACTAGATAATAAAACTGGATACATGGGTAAGTAACGCTTGAATGCTTGGTACTGTCTGAGGACTACTCTAATCCTTTTCAGGAAATACCAATTAATTCTATATGGGAAGCTGAGCATAGCTGGTCATGGGGAGCCCTA
Source organism: Pseudochirops cupreus (assembly GCA_028627135.1). Classification (NCBI taxonomy): domain Eukaryota; kingdom Metazoa; phylum Chordata; class Mammalia; order Diprotodontia; family Pseudocheiridae; genus Pseudochirops; species Pseudochirops cupreus. The sequence goes on along the minus strand of CM053583.1, from coordinate 65,525,285 downwards.
GTGACAGAGTAAGGATACTCAACTTCAAGCCCTGTGTCTGTCACTAAATAGCAACATGTTCTAGGGAAATTATTTCCTTTTCTCATACCTCAGTTTCCTAGTCTATGAAATTAAGTTGGGAATTAATATCTTTGAATCCAACATTCTATATTATGCTATAAGGCCCCTTCCAGATCTACCATTCTATGTTCCAAGGTTCTAGCCAACTCTGACTTTTTCTATTCTGTGTTCTAAGGCTTAGTCTACCTAAAGGATGCTCTGCTTCAGTTCATTATTCTGGGCATTAAATTCATGGAATTCCCATCATTTTTCGCATCAAATCCACTGAATCCCCATTATTCTTGTCCCTGAAGACATGATTTTTCCATTCCCAAGAACCTGTTCAGACATTATCTTTCTACTGTTTTGACATCCTTTTGAGATGGGCTTCCCCCTCTCCCCTCCTTAGCAGCTGGGAGAGATAAAAAGAGAGAGGGTAATTTGGGGTTTTCTATTTGTTTAATTTGATGTCTTTGGTTACACATTCATGTCGTCTTTGGCACTTCATAGCAGCACTCAAAGAGCTGTTTGTCTCATCCATGTTATGAGCAGATGTGGTTTATTTTTAAACTTTTTTTTTTTAGACTTAACAATGTTGTTGTGTTTTCATTGCATCCTGATGTCAATTAATATTCATTTGCTTCTCTAGAGAGGCAGCATGCCATAGGGGAATGAACCCTGACTGTTCTTGGGGTTAGAAAACCCAGCTCCAATTCCTGGCTCTGAAATGTATTAGGAAGTCACATCACATCTGGGAGTCTCAGTTACTTTTTCTGGTTAATGATGATGCTCATACTTTCATTACTTATCTCATAGGACTGCCATGAAGACCGGGCTTTGTAAACTTTAGAGTACCACAAAAAGTTGGTTATCCTTATTATTATATTGAAAAAAAAAGCAATTTAGATAAAAAACTGACCTTTAAGCCAGGAAGACCTGGTTTCTAGTCCCATTACTGACCCAGATTGGCTGTATGACTCTGGTCAAATTTCTTAACTCTTAATGCTCTAGGCAACTCTAAAATTGTTAAGTTACAAAAATTTTTCTTTGTGGTCAAGACTGGCCATTATAATTTTGAAGGATTCATAGTTGATTTTTTTGTTGTTCTTTTTCTTTCTCTGGCTCTTTTTATTTCACTTTGCATTGGTTCATATAAAGTCTTCTCACAATTCTCTGTATTCCTTATGTTCACTGCTATATATTGACTTGCAATATTCCATTATGTTCATGCACCACAGTTTGTTTATCCTTTTCCAAAAGGACATCAATTTTTTTTCCAGTTCAGTTTTTCTCCAAATAGCAATCAATTTGTCACTTAAAATTAATTGAAAATTTCCAATTAATTTATTTCACATTAAGGGATATTTCAATTGATTTGAACTAGAAAAACCAACATTGTAGCATCATAGAATTTAGAACTGGAAGGAAGAACCTCAGATATTATCTGGTATAACCTTGTCATTTTATAGATGATTTCCACAGAAATAATAGCCCAAGCCTTCTGACTCCTCAGTAGTGTTTTTTCCCCTGATTCGTATTTGTCATACTTCTTTGAATAAGGACTCCCAATGGGGGAAAAAAAGTAAGATGATCAGAAAGAAGCTACAAGAAGGTCGATTGAGCTGTCTAACATTGGAATGGGTTGCCTTCTGAGGTAATGGCATTGGAGGCACTCAAACAAAGTTTGGGCAGTTGTTTGTCAATAGTCCATAGATGAAATTAATGCTTAAAATTGTATTTGGGATAGATAATTCCTGGAGACCCTTCCCTATTTAAGAGTCTTTAATCCCCAGGTAATTTTTGGAGTAGTTGCTAGTGAGACTAATTCTTTGATGAGAATGGGCTAACTATATTCATCAATACAATTACTGACCCATTAGGTCAAGGGAATGTCAGGCATGGCATAGTGGAAATACCACTAAATTTGGAATCAAATCTTACTGGCCATGTGATTTAAGGCAGATTACTTGGTGAGTTTCAATTTCTTTAATTTGTAAAACGAAGGAGTTGGAGTAGCCCAAGGGTTTTAAACTGCAGTTCCTGGGCCTTTAAAAAAACAACAACTGTTGTTGCTATTTTGAGAGCTGTATTTCAATAGAATTAGTTTTCTTTGTACACTTATGTATGTTTTATGCATTTAAAAATCATTCTCAGAGCAGGTCAGTAAGGTTTAATCAGACTCTTAATTCCAGTTCAATTCAGTTCATTGCTATCCCAAAATAAACTGACACATTCAGTAACTTGACCAACGATTGTTGTTCTGTGACAAAGCTGATCAAGTCTATTTCCACTTGCATGTGACAGTCCATGAAAATAAGCGTCGTATCTCCCCCAAGTCTTCTCTTCTCCATCCTCATTTTCTTCAGTTAGTTCTCATGTAGCATGAGATTAAGACCTTTCATCCCTGAACAAGGAGCAAAGAAGCTAGTACAGCATTTCTGATGTAGCCAAGACAGAGTACAGCAAAGTTCTCAGCCTCCTATGGATATTATGTGCAGTGTAGCCACACATTATCTTTTCACCAAGTCAGAGGAGCTAGGTTCAGGTCCCATCTTTGACACTAGCTTCATGACCTTGAGCAAGCTCTTCTATGCCTCAATTTGATTTCTTGCCTAGATAATATAGTTGGATAGAGTCTTCTTGATTAATAGATAAATGTCATCCTGGGGGGGCGGGGTTTCCAGTAGTGTGTCACAGGGCTCTCTCCTTGGATCTGAACTGTTTAATGTTGTTACCAGTGTCTTAGATGAAGACATGCTTATTAATTTTGTAAATGATCCAGAACTAAAAAGAAAAGCTAATAAGATAGATAACAGTAAAACTCCAAATTGTTTTGACAAATTGAAACAATGATCCCAAACCAATAAGGTAACATCTTACAGGGACAAATACAAACGCTGAGTTTAGGTCAATCAGTGACTTGTAGAAATACAGGATGGAGGAAACATGATTTGTCAATATCCATTCTAGGAAAAAAAAACTACTGATGACTTTAGTTGACTTATAAGCTCAATATGAGTCAACGGCTAGATATATTAAAAATTAATTTAAAAAATGCTTTGAGTACACTAATCTACATTAGTAAAAATATCATCTAGATCAGGACTGAGGACTGTCCTGCTATACCCTGCATTGTCTAGATCTTACCTTCAGTTTTCATATTTCATTATTCATTTCATATTTCACATTTTCATTTCATATTTTGAAATGAACATTAACAAATTAAAATGCATTGCAAGGAGGCTGTTCACATTGATTTTAATAGTTATGGAACACAGATCTTGGAGCAATAGTTAGAAGATAACAGGGGGGAAGATTTGAGTGTAGCGAGGACTTCCTAAAAATTGGAGCTAGGTTATACTATCATGCATGAATTTACCTAAACTCTATTTAAATCTACATACATATTCAGTCAGTGTTCTAATGACAAATTCCTGGTGGCTTTTTGTGTCATAGAACCATAGAGATTTAGAACTGGAAGCAAGTTAAAAGGCCATCTAATCTAACTTCAACTATTTACAGATGAGGAAATTTAGGTCCATAGAGGTTAAAAGACTTGCCCAGGGCCATACAGTAAGTTAGCCGAGTTGAGATTTAAACTCAGATCTTCTGGAGTCAAGGTTGGGTTTGTCAAAAGGAATAAATGTGATTGACCCTAATCCTCGATGCCCCTTCATGATCTTAGTGATCAGGAATGGATCACATAATCATCCTCCCAAAGAAGAAAGACATCCTAGTGGTGGACAAGAGCCCTTCAGTAGGAAGCAAGAAACCTGGATTCTGGTCCTATCTCCCTACTAGCTGTATGATCTTGAAAAAATCACCTAAGGGCTCTGTGATTTCAATGCTAATATTGTGCCTGCCTGGTAGCAGGGAATTGGTTGTAATAAAGTCACAAAGTTCCTTTGAACCCTAAGATCTATTAGGTTCCTGTGACCCAGTCATATCATCATGGAGCATCCTTGGAGATAAGGTGACTTCAGGGAATCTGAATCTATTAAGTACCAGGATCTACTTTTAATAATGGCAGTTTAAGGTCACAGAAAGAATACTGGGCTTACAATTCAGAGAGGGAATTCTTAGTCCTGTCTCTGTTTGATAATTTGCTGACTGTGATTTGGGCAAGTCATTTAAATTATGAGCTATAGTTTCCTTATTTGTAGATTGGTCTTACATAAACTAGTACTAAGCTCATAGAATGGTTTGTGAGGCGTTTCCTGAACTGAAAAGGCTATGGAAATCAAAAGTTAGTGTTGTTGTTTTTGATAGAATGTAGAATATTTTACACTGGTCCCTGGATGAAGACTAAATGGGTTATTGTATAAATGATAGAACACTAGGCTTAGAATTCAGGAGGGGCGTTTAAATTGCTCCTCAGACATTGCTCCTAGTTGTATGACACTATCACTTCCTAGTTGTGTGACCCTGTCTCAGCCTGTTTCTTCATCTGTGATATTATTACATCTGAGGATATTATTACTCATAATACTTACTTTGCAGGATTATTGTAAGGAAAAAAATGAGATGATAGAGTCACTTTGTAAATCTCAAAACTCTTTATATATGCCTGTTGCAATCACCATTGCTGTTACTTTTACTACTATTGACATATGGAAATCTAAAGCCATACTGGACTGTGTTTCTGAAAGTAGACACCATGAGTCCTTTGGTCTTGAAGCTGGGAATTCTAGTCTAAACTGTCACTAACTATAGCTATGTGATCTTAGGAGGAAAAAAAAAGTTAATTCACCATTCTGAGCCTTAGTGCAAGATAATGTCACTGGGTTAGATGACCTAAAATTACTCATCAGCTCTGGTAACAGTCTGTGGTTCTATTACCATTCAGTTAATAAGTTCACTGATAAAAAAAAATGCTTGTAGGCACAGAAAACAGTAATTAGGAAACCTAGTGCCTCTTTCTCACCTTTCATGAAGACGGTGATAATGATCACTAATACTTTTGAGTTCTTGAGGTATCTCCTCAGTTGAGTATATGCCAAGAATTCTTATTTAGTCCTTCTAGGATATACAAGTTCATTTATGTTGTATCTTCCCTATAAGCAGTGAGCCCAGAGCCTCCATGACACAGTGGATCATTTTATTATGAGTTAGTTGCTGTGACCAAAACAGTAAAATAAAATTTATCCCCTCAGGGGCAACCTTCTGGGTGTGAGTCTCCCTGAATTGTGGTCCTTAAATAATAACAGACACACAGATTCTCCCTCGGCCTATGGTAGAAGTCATTCAGTAGGGCCTATTAGAGCTTGGTCTCCACTAACATAGATTTTGAGAATCCAGGGCCACTTCTATACTTCAATGAGTCATCACAAGACGTCTGTATTCGAAAAGGCCAAGTAAAAGTCATTTACCATTTATTTTTAAATGGCCTCCCCTTAAAAAGCTGCTTCTTCTTGTTTTTCAGTTGCTCAGTCATGTCCAATTCATTGTGAGCCCATGGACCATAGCACGCTAGGCCCTTCTATCTTCCACTATCTCTTGAAGTTTGTCCAAGTTCATCTTCATTGTTTCAGTGACACTATCTATCCGTCTCATCCTCTTGCCTTCTCCTTCTTTTGCCTTAAATCTTTTCCCACAACAGGATCTTTCCCAATGAATCCCATCTTCTTATTATGTGGCCAAAGTACTTAAGCTTCAGCTTCATCATTTGAGCTTTAAGTGAATAGCTGAATTAATTTCATTAAGTAGTGACTGATTTGACCTTCTTTGCTATCCAAGGGACTCTCAAAAATCTTCTCTAGCATCATAGTTTGAAAGCATCAGTTCTGCAGAGCTTAGCTTTCCTTAGAGCCTAACTCTCACAGCCATACATTGCTACTGGAAAAATCCTATCTTTGACTATACAGACCTTTGTCAACAAGGCAACATCTCTGCTTTTTAGTATGCTATCCAGATTTGCCTCTGATTTTCTTGCAAGAAGCAAGCATATTTTAATTTAATTTCATGGCTGCAGTTGCTGTCGGCAGTGATTTGTAGCTTGTTAACTTCCATAAAACATAACGTAGCTCTGAAGTTTTCAGTCTTAAATATTAATTTGGAAACTATAGTTCTGATTGTATGTATTTTTAATATAGAGCCGGGTATTTGGATGAAGACCAGATGGAAACACTGTTGGCTCGAGCTCAGGCAGAAGTTCTTTCTGTTCAACACAAATTGGAAAATGATTTGAAGCAAGAAAAGAAAAAACTTCACCAAAAGCTAACAATTAAGAGAAGGCGTGAAATGATGCAAAAGGTAATATAATGAGTGGACAAGATGCTGGGTAGCTCCCTTTGATATGTAATCAGCAGCGCAAATAATAGCACTAAAGAAAACTGACAAACTCTTAAACAAAGGCTTAAACAAAGATAATAGTTGGGCATTTCAAAGCCAGGAATTCTGCCCCTCCATGGAATTTTTAATTTCTTAAGCTCTGTCTCCTGGGAACCTTGACTTCTTTCAAGTTCCAGCTTAAATTTCACCTTCTCCAAGAAGCCTTTCCTGATCCCCTTTGTTGTTTATATGCCTTCCCTTAATTGATCATCTATCCATCCATCTATCCATCTATCCATCCATCCATCTATCTATCTGTCTATCTGTCTGTCTGTCTGTCTATCCATCTATCTATCCATCCATCCATCCATCCATCCATCTATCCATCCATCCATCCATCCATCCATCCATCCATCCATCCGTCCATCTATCTGTCTATCTGTCTGTCTGTCTGTCTATCCATCCATCTATCCATCCATCCATC
>CM053583.1:65480507-65517992 GCA_028627135.1 Pseudochirops cupreus | reverse complement strand
TTGTGAATATTATAATGTTTTGAATGTTTGTCTTGATTTGTAATGGAATAAACAGAGTGTTCACTCTATTTTGTAATCTGAACTCTAAAAGCTGTTCACAGTAGCATTCCTTTGGGAATCTGCTGGTGAATGGCATTACACCCTTGTATCTCTGTTTGATAAAATAACTGTTTGCCAGGATCCTCAACCTCCAAACTGTCTAGTCATCGATTTACCAGAAAAAGGAATCACTCATCCCAGGACACTGTATGGACAGTTTCTTTTTTTAGTTCTTATATAGATAAACCTACTACCATAGATCTTACTCTCTAACTATATAACTTTTTTAATACTGTTCACTGCCATTTTCTCTGTTTGAATCTATTTCCTCCTCCCAAATAGATTTTTAGCCCTTCAAGGAAACAGATTGTATTTTATGTTATTTTTGTTTTTCCCAAAATGCCAACTAAGCACTAAGTATTTATTTAAGTAGAGATAAAATTTACTTTTAGAAGGAACAGCTATTAGCTCTAACGCTGCAGAAAGAAAGGAATTCCACGAAGCCAACATAAATGTTAGACTGGATGTTAATGGTTCCAGGTGCCATTTGTTAATCTGCCTAATTGACTAAGGAAAGGAGTATAAAAGAACCAGTATATGTGTATGTGCAGGCATGTACATGTGCATGTGTGTTACTGCTGGAAGGGACCAGAGGGGTAATCTAGTTTGAGTTTTTCATCCTGGAGATGAGAAAGTGAAGACAAGAGATGTGAAGTCTCTTGTTCAGCCACATAGATAATACGTAAGAAAGCCACACCCCTTTCCCTGGTTGCCAAACTCCAAGTTAAGGGTGTCTGTGCTTTGCCACGCTTCCTCATGGTAATGAATCCAACTTTGTAAAATATGGGAATGTACTCAGTTCATGACAATGCAGTATGCTTAGTCAAACATAGAGCATTTGCATCAATATATTATGACAAGAGAATATTTCTTCACAAAAATAATTTTCACAAAACTACATTACACACTAATGACTATGTAAATAGACTACTTCAGATTTTTATAAGATAAGCCTGCTTGTAAAGTTCTCCATTTCAGATCAACTGCCCTTTGTACTCTACCTTGTACCATAGTTATCTGGGAGCACACTTTGGACAACTATAAGTTTACTAGGGTCAACCGTGTGACCCAGTCTACAAAAAAGCTAATAGGATCCTAGGGATAGGAGATAGAATTTATACACTAATATGAGCACAGCATCTACAGAAAATTAGAAACTTGGAAAAGCAGCATGGTATAGTGGTGAGACTCCCCTAGATGTGGAATCAGTTAGACCTTGGGTCAAAGCCTTCCTCAGATACTTGCCAGTATGACTTAGGGCAAGTCTCACAACTGCTCTGTCCCTGAGTTTCCTCATCTGTGAAATGGTAGGGGAGGGGGGGGTGGGTGAGACCAATCAATGGTCTCCAAAGTCCCTTCCAGCTCTAACTCCAAGAAAATATGATTCTGTGACTAGTCTCACTATATTCTATCTGTATCAAAGTACATATGGAGAGGAGTATGTAATTCTGTATGACATGTTTGAGGAAGGATATTAACAGGATACAGCATGTCCAGAAAAGGACAACCAAGATAATAATGGGCTTTGACACTCGGTCATGATACAATTCAGTGAAGACACAGGATGAAAAAGAGAATGTGGCAGCTGTCTTCCAGGTGAGGCAATGTTGTGTAAGGGTTAGGGAAACAAACGTATTATAAGAAAACCTTTGTTAAAATCCAACAACACACATTAATTGTGTGACCCTGGGCCCCTCTCTATGCCTTGGTTTCCTCATCAATAAAATGAGGAAGTTGGAGTTGATAGTTTCTAATACATTTCAGTTATCAATCTGAGAAATATTTACTGGACTATGATGTAGAGAGGAAATTAAATACAGTCAGTGGGTTAAAGTCAGAGGAAGGTAGATTTTAGTTGGGTGTAAGGAGAAAAACAATAACAAAATTTCTCCTACAGTTAAGATTGCTCCAAAAGTAGAACAGGCTATCTCAAGAAGTATTGGGTTCTCCAACACTCTTCATGCAAAGTCTGGTTAACTTAGCTCCCTACCTTGTAATCCCTGATCTGGATAAACTGAGCTACTCACCATCAGCTGAACACATTCCTGACACACCTTTTGTTTCTTCTCTTTTCTGTTGCTTAGGATTTCCTACTTTCTGATTTCTGTCTCTTGACAAACTTAAAATTCTAGCAGAATACCATTTTCTCTTTCCCGTTAGCTCATCATCCTTTGGACTCCTGCACTTAGACCCGTATAAATTGTGTGGTTTTTGTATATTTCATTGGACTTCTTTTCTGCCTTTGTCTTATTTTGACTTTCACCAGTGCATGTGGCTCATAAACCCTATTAAATTATAACATCCTTGAGGACAGGAACTTTGCATTATCTTTCTCTCTCCCAACACAGTGCATTACCAAGAGGTAGGCATAACCAATGGAACTTTAATAAACACATACGCAGTCACTCCAGTTTAATTATCCCTCCTTAAATCTACAGATACTAATAATTTATGAAATAACTGTGGAATATCCACATCTCTCTCTCTCTTCTTCTCTCCCTCCCTCTCTCTGTCTCTCTGTCTCTCTGTCTCTCTGTCTCTCTCTTTCTCTCTCTCTCTCTCTCTCATTGCTGTTTCTCTCCCTCCCTCCCTCCTTCTCTCTCTCTTTCTCCTTCTCTTCTTTCCTCCTTCTATCTTAAAAGAAAGTATCATGGCTTAAAACACCTTAAATATGATAAATATTTTGATTAGCTACTGATTATAAAAAGAGGAACTAGTGTCTTCACCATCACCTCTGGCTACTGAAAAACCCATCAAGTTTTCACAGTGAAATATAGCAAGTGTCTGGAGGGAAAATAGAATAAGATTGTCTACAAAATGCAATGAATGTTCTCTTGAATGGGGAAGAACACTGGTTTATCAATGAAGAAGATAATTAATTCCAAAGGAAACTTAAATAGCTATTACATTGTTACAGTATAAACGTATCTGCTTCAAATCTGGCAGCTATAACAGCATCAGACCCATACATATGAATTCAATATTACTGAAATTGATTTTTGTGCTCCTTTCCCCCAAACCAATTTACATGGAAAGATTATATGGTTAAGTTTCTACACCCCCTACAAATCATTTCCACATGCTATGGATTCTAAGTGATTGGCAGTGGAGTCTTAGGGCAAATTATTCCCTCTTTTTTTATCGCTAATGATGCAAATGACAGAATTATGTTAAAGTGAAAAGCATTAATCCAAGAGGGAGAAATTTCATTGATAGCAAACTGTAATGTCAAAAATCAAGTTACAAACCCAAATATTTTCCAGTAGTTTTTATGTTTTTTAAATACATTTTGGAATACTAGGATAAGGGAGATATGATGAACTGAAGTCAATTTCCACTTTTCAAAAGCACTGTTTACCTGATTGATGGAGTAGATAGGATCTTGCTGGCCTTGGAGTCAAAGGAGATATGTTCAAGTCCTGCCTTTAATACTAGAATCATAGATTTAGAGCTGGGGCAACTAGGTGGTGCCATAGTGCACAGAGAGTTGGGTCTGGAGTCAGGAAGACGCATCTCCATGAGTTCAAATCTGGCCTCTGACACTTACCAGTTGTGTGTCCCCGAGAAAATCACTTTACCCTGCTTGCCTCAGTTCCCTCATCTATAAAATGGGCTGGAGAATGAAAAGGCAAACTATTCCACTGTCTTTGCCAAGAAAACCCCAAATGGGGTCACAAAGAGTCAGACATGACTGAAATGACTGAATAACAAGCTTTAGATCTAGAAAGGACCTTAAAAATCATCAGACCTTACTCACTCATTTTCCAAATGAGGAAGCCAATGCAAAAAGACATTAAGTGACTTTACAAGTGTCACAGAGTAATTAAGGTAGGATTTAAATTCAGTTCTTCCTATTGCCAAGTTCAGTTTTCCAACCATTGCACTACATAGTTGTGAAATAACAGAAACATTATGAATAATAAACATCAAGAAACTGCAACTCTGTTGCAGAAACAAAAACCAAAACAAAATTTTTACTTGTGAGATAAATATTTGTAAGGCTTTCTTAGCAGCTCTCTCTTTGGAATATTCAAAATATTTAAGAAGGAAAGAATATCTCTAATCCATGAATGATACTTACTTCTGGAGTTGCTGCCCAATTCAAAGAAACCCATTTCCTAAAGGAATTATTGATTAATAAGGCAATCAGTGTTTATGGTAATTTTCCCCCACACACATAATTTACCCATTAAAGTATCCATTACTGTAGATGCTCATTTGGGGAGGAGAGGAAGGAAGGGGAAAAACCTTTATTAACTGCCTACTGTGTGCTAAGTATTTTACAAATATTACCTCATTAGATTCTCACAACTCTGTGGGTTTTTTTTTTAACTCAAGGTCAAGATTTTACATGTACCCTCATTAAACTTCAATTCATTAGTTTCAGCACAACCTCACTGAGATCTTCTTGGAGAATTCTGGTTCTGTCATTCATTGTGTTAGTTACCTCTCCAAGTGTTATGCCATCTGCAAATCTGTAAGGGAGGAACTATTATTATCCCCATAATTACAGTTTAGGAAACTAAGGTAGACAGATATAAAGTGACTCATCTGTAGTAACACAACTAACAAGTGAGACCAGGTTGTCCTGGATCCAGGCATGGTGCTCTATCCACTGTGACACCCAGCTGCCTCATAGTCTGGCTCATAGTATTTGCAACAGAAATTTGGCTACATTAAAAAAATGCTTCTTAAGTAAAATAGTTTAAAGATGGGTCAAATTTACCTCAGTTACACATTTGCCATGATTGATTTTTTTTCCCTTAAAATGCTTCATTTTTCAAAGATCAAATTGACCACTAGGCTTCATAAGTGTGTAAAATACACACTTATGAAAAGTAGTATGGTATGTTCAAAAGAGCTCTCTTTGCATTTGGTGATTACTGTTCCAGATCTAACTTGTTTACTAAAACTAGCTCATTTTTCTCACTTTTAAAAACTAAAAGATATGCAAGTTCCCTTCTATTTCTGTTCTTTCCTCTTTATTTTTTGAGAGGCAATCAGGTTTTTTTGTTTCTTTTTTGAGAGGCAATTGGAGTTAAGTGACTTGCCCAGGATCACACAGCTAATAAGTGCCAAGTGTCTGAGGCCCTTCTATTTCTTAATCCCTTTGTTCACTTGTATAAACATCTAATTAATACTTTCTATACCTAGTTTTCATATTGCAGAATTTAAAAGTATGAGAATTAAATTCATAGCAACTGAGGAACCTCAGAGACCAGTTAATCCAACCATACCAGAATAGCAATGCCCTTTACAATGTCCAAACAAGAATCATGGTGACTTTAAGAAGAACTCCACTAAAGGGAACTCACTATCTCCTGAGACAGCCCATCCTACTTTTGGATAAATCTAATTGTTAAGAAATTTTTCCTATATTAATCCAAATTTGCTATTGTTCAGTCATTTCATTTGTGTCTGATTCCTCATGACACTATCTTGGGTTTTCTTGGCAGAGATACTAGAGTGGTTTGCTATTTCCCCTTCTCCAACTGTTATGGGAATCTGAGGATCTTCCCTGACCCTAGGCCCTTTGCTTAAGTGGCTTAAATGGCTTTGAGAACTTTCCCAGATTTGAAAGTATACTCTGCCCCCTAATAGGCTGAATATGGTCACGTGGAGCCTGGGTGGGAGGCTTGTTTTTCTGGGAATGCCTGTGCCTTGTTGCTTTGTGATTGGGCAGTGGGCCAAGAGGACTGTGACATTCTCCCATCCAGGTGACAGCTATATACGCCCTGATGTGAGGTTTTGCTTTGGGGCTCACTTTGAGAAGAGTTGTGTGATTTGGCCAGACGAGACTCTGGGAAGCCGTTGAGCCCCCTGGCTTTGAAAAACCCAGATGTTGGTGCTTCCCTCTCTGGTAACTGAATAGGTATGTATGTGATGGTCAGATGATTGGAAACCCATCTGCTGATCTGTTTCTTTGTCTGCTTGTAACTTGTGTTTTGTATTCTGTTTGCATTCTCTGAAGTTCAGGGTGCCGACTTTTTCCCCTGAACTAGGTAAATTATATACGTTTGATTGATTAAAGTAAGATTGTTAACCCACTTTGATTTGCTTTCCTTTAGAAAAGCAGATCTAAGAATCTGTGCTAGCAGCCACCCTGGGTATGCTAGGGTGCTTGCTGATACACTAACTCATTTTACAGATGATGGAAACTGAGGCAAACAGAGGTTAAGTGACTTGTCTGGGGTCACACAGCTAGTAAGCATCTAAGGTCACATTCAAACTCAGGTCTTCCAGACTCCAGGCCCAGTGTTCTATCTACTGTGGGGCCACCCAGCTGCCCCAATCCAAATCTGCCTCTTTATAACTTCTATCCATCATTCCTAGTCATGGTCTCTGTGACCAAGCAAGACAAGTCTAGATCTTTTCCCATGTAAGAGCCCTTGAAATACTTAAGACAGCTATCTCATTACTTGTATGCTCCGGATGTTCTCTTTGTCAGGCTTCCCCAGATCTATCTGTCATCCTGGCTGACCTCCTATGGGTCCTTTCCAATTTATCATTGCCTTTCCTAAAATGTGAATCCCTACACTAAACACTTCAGTTTTGATCTAATCAAGTCAGAGGTCAGTGGATCTTCACCTTCCCCATCTGAGATGCTCTCTCAAGGTAGACAAAAACCAAAACAACTTTTGGGGCTGCCATGTCATAGTTTATTCATTGAGCAAAACCCTATAGATCTTTTTTTTTTCAAGATGAACAATTTAGCCATGCCTCCCCTAGTCTGTATTTGTTCTCTTTGTTTTGTTTTTTTTTAAAAAACCCAAGGGTAAGATTTTACATGCATCCCTATTAAATTTCACTTCATTAGATTCAGCACAACTTCATTGGGATCTTTTTAGAAGACTCTGGTTCTCTCATTCATTGTGTTAGTTACCTTCCAAGTGCTGTGCCATCTGCAAATCTGATAAGCCTTTATCCAAGCCACTGACACATGATTTTTGATTTTATCAGGGTGGATAACTCCCAGTACGGGAACTCAGGTCTCCAACACAGATTTCAACCTATGAATGACTTAGTAGGAAAATCTTAGGGAATAGTTTTGAGACTGTGAGAGGTTAACTGACTTGCTTATAGTCACAAGTCTAGAGTCAGAGGTAATATCTGAACCCAGGCCTTACTGACAGCAAGTCCAATACTTTATCTACTATACCACACTGCCTTCCAAGTAGTTGATTAAAATATTAAATGATACAGGACCAAGCACAATTCCCTCGGACAGACCTGCTTCTATGTTTACATTAACTATGAATTGCTACTCTTTGGAACTGGTCTTTCAATTGGTTCCAAATACATAGAACTTGTAGCCCTTATTTCTCCATTTTTCCTTTTTAAAAATATTTATTTTTCCACCAACCACACATAAAAACAATTTTTAAAGTTTACTTTTTAAAAGTTTCAAGTTCCAAATTCTCTCCATTATTTCCTTCCCTAATGGCTCATTGAGAAGTCAAGCAATTTTATATGGGTTATATAAGTGTAGTGACGCAAAACATTCCATCTCTCCATTTTTTCTAAAGAGAAAGCTGTGAGAATCTTTGATAAAATGCTTTCCTAAAATCTGGACAAATTGTATGTGTGTGTATATGTATTTGTGTATATATTATATGTATGTATATAATTAGTATACATATGTGTGTATATATGTATGTGTGCATATATGTGAGTATATATATGTATATGTGTGTATGCATGTATAATGTCGACTTCATTGCTTTACCAGAAAAATAATACTGTTCAAAAGAAAAATAATGGTTTGTCCTTGATGTGATCACTGATTCTTTTCCCAGATGTTCACTAAACAGTCCCTTTAAAACATAGTATAGACTTTTGCCAGAAATCAAGATCATATTTTCTGTCCCAAAAATGACAGATCCATTATTTTCCCTTTTTAAAAAGGCAACATTTTCATTTCCATACTTCTTCTGTAGCTCTCTTGTTTTCCTCAACCTTCCCAAGATCCCAGACAGAGACTCAGCAACCGTATATGACAGTTTAACATCAATTTTACAGCATATAGTTCCTCTTGATTTGGAGACTTGGCCTTTTCAGAAGCAGCTGATGCTGTCCTACTATCTCCCTAATTATCTTGGGTATCAACTTCCCATTAGCCTTTTTTGCCCTGTCATTCACCTTGACAGGGTAAACAGAAACAAAAAAGGGATTGACTATTTTGGACTTCTTTCCATCATCAATCTTCACTGTCTCATTCACCCCAAGGAGCTTTCCTATCACTTCTTTGATCCTCTTTCCCCCATATAGATATTTTATTTTATTTTATTTTATATTTGCTTTTTTTTTTTGGAGGGGGAAGCCAGGGCAAATGGGGTTAAGTGACTTTCCCAAGGTCACACAGCTAGTAAATGTTAAGTGTCTGAGTCCAAATTTGAATTCAGGTCCTCCTGACTCCAGGCCCAGTGTTCTATTCACTGAGCCACCTCACCGCCCCAAAATATAGATATTTTAAAAAACCAAAAACAAATCCTTAGATTTCCTTTCCATTCTCACTCATTCAGAATTTACAACTAAAAGTATTTTTATAGGACCACTCTATGTTTTCTTATTCATCATTTGCTATCTTTTTGTACTTCTATCCTCTGTAGTTTTCCCCATGAAAATCTAAGTTGGTCTGTAAAGTTCCCCATTCAACTTTGATCTCTTTAGACAATGGCTCCTTTTCCTTCCTATGTGACTCTGGGCAAGCCTGTTTGCCTCAGTTTCCTCAACTGTAAAAAAGAGAAAATAATAACACCTGCCTCATGTAGTGGTTGTGAGGATCAAATGAGATAATCATAAAATTTATAGCACAATGTCTGACACATAGTAGTGTTTAATAAGTGTCTGCTTGCTTCCTTCCGTCTGTACTTCCTTGTTTTCAGAATTCATTCCCGAGAGCTTCCCATTCTTGTTGGGTTGACTTCCCTTATAGAACTTTAGATCATGAAGCCCTGACTATGTTTTCTTCTGAAGCCTTTGAAATTTTGTTTTTCCAAAATCTAGGGTACATATTGGACTCTCCTTGGTTTTCCTATCTTTCTTTATCACATATTCAACCCTAATTTTACCTTGTTGGTTAGTATCAGAAACTGAAGAAGTATTATCTTCATTGGTTCCCCACTTTTTGAAGACCAGATTTTCATTACGGCAAGTTAAGAAACTATTAGTTGTCCTGCTTTGGGAAGAGAAAGCACCCAACTAGAGGCCAATAACCAAACTCCCTTATTGCTACTCTGTTTCCCACCCTCTTTGTCTATTTTCTCTTGTGTCTAGACATTCTGTACTATGTCCAAATGAATCTATGGCTTCATCAATTTGGAAGTTCCCTCCAGTGATGCAGAACACAACCCATCCATTTTGCCTATCCTGTTTCTCTTGTTCATGTTATCCCATCTGTTTGGCACAGTGTGGGTGGCTCAATGTACTAGAGACCTTCCTTACTTTCTTTCGGTCTACAGTAAACTCCAACTAAAATATCACATCTTTGCCTGCCTCTGTTTATCTTCATCCAAATATTCTCTATCATGTAGTGATTCTTATATTTCCTGAAATTCACATATCTTTTTATTATATAATGCTATTCCATCTCTTCTCCCAGTCTCCCAATGCACATATACATGTATTTAACTTGTTCCTCTCAAAGTTTACCACTCTCACTCAGAATCACATTTCAGTGTAGCATTTCATGTTATCAAGTCTCAATGACACACACCTACGAGGTCAAATTAGCATCCTGTGACTCACCTTGTTTGATCCTAACACCTTGGGTATTACTGTTGACAACTTTCTTGAATTTTATTTCCTATGAAATTCTGATCATCTCCTGTGTTCCTACCTAAATTATAATTCTTCATTAGAACACTTATCTTGACCTCATGGGCAGTTTTCTCCTTCCTAATTCTCTTTATTATTTTTAAAGCATTTTTGGTTTGATTTGCAAGATTCTACGCAAATTCATTTTTATCAGCCCTTGTTAAGTACCCTTTGTTATTGGTTAGAAGGGTGTAATTTCCTTCCTTTAATGCAAAATACAGAAATTATTCTCAGACAGACTCCTGTTTGAGACACTGATGGAGCAGTCAAGAGAAAGTGTCATTCCCTACTTACATTTAAAATTATTCCAAAATCTTCCCAGACCTCCTAACAAGTGAAACTGAAATATGAGATTGAGAAAACTTGATGATTTTTTTTTCATTTTCAGATTATCCATGTTCCCATAATTTGTTTGATGCTACTGTTTTGGCAAAAAAATAGTCAGGAAAGAAATCTTGTTTTGAAATCTTTGAAGGTTTGTCATGTATTTCAGATGGAAAAAAGTTGTTGCTCTGGAGGGGATGGATAACTAGGATCAGTGGAGAGAATTATGTATATCATAGAATCAAAGTTGGAAAGAAAGTTCAAGGTTACCCAAGTCATAACTCCTACCTTTCTAACTAGTGAAAGAATCCATCCAATAACATACTTGACAAGATGGAGATCCCGTCTCTGAATCCCTTTAGTGACAGAGAACTCTCTACTTTGAGTCAACTATTCCATTTTTGGACAATCTCACTCACTGGAAAATTACTTATTCCATTGTCCATTATTTTATCCTAAAAAATTAAAAGCTCACAGATGTTATCATGGAACCACTTCCAGCAACTTTGAACAATTGTGAAGAATGGAAAAGATTCTAAAGTATTAGAGACAGGTAAATGTACAAATTTTCCAAAAGGATCTTTAAAAAGTTAGATCCTAGGAAGTATGAACTAGATTGATTTCCCAACCTGCCAATTTGTAAGCTCCATGACCCTCAGTAAGCCTCATTACAACTCCTAGCCTTAGTTTCTTTATCTCTAAAATGAGGATGAGAATAATCTCATTACCTACCTCACACTGTTGTTATGAAGAAAGCATTTTTATAAACTTTAAGGCACTATAGAAACATCACCTATTATTAGTCTTATTTAGCAATATTGTCATTTCACTTGTTTGATCTTTTATCTTTTGAAATTCATGCAGAGGTAGAAGTAAAATGTTGCCTTTACCACATGTTAACCTTCACCACATTCATGTATATTTAATGCCACCTGCCAGCAAAGATTCTGATATCACGCTCCAGTCACTTTCCACTGAATCACTTTAACAGTGTCCCACCTGCATCTCTCACGTTCGGAGTCAATGATCAAAATTCCAATCAGCAAACACCAATCACTTCATCAGCAATTCCTTTGTTATCCCTATACTGAGTCAGAAATTGCAAAATCTTAGTTTGTTTTATTCCTACCAACTTCAATTTATGCAAAGTTCCAAGTTTTCACCTTGAATTTCATATCTAGTATTACAACATGGATTTTTGTCTCTGTCTAGAGACATCTCTCTCAGGGGACAGAGCAGAAAAATGTGTGGTCCACACATACTCATGTCTTCTAAATTCAGTTTTCTTTCTGTTGTCCTGTGCAAATGAACAAATCTATTTCTTACTATCTTCAGTAACAGGATTTATAAAAAAAAAACTAAGCTCTTAGTATACACAAGGAAAAGACCAGCCATTTTTACAAAATAGGCTAATTTCAGATGCTGCAAAATTGGCTCTTCATCTCAACTGTGTTTAAAATCTGTGCCTTGAATAAAGTAACAACCAACAGAAACCTATAAGGAATCAGAGCCATAAGGAACTGTGTTCTCTCTGGGTCTGAATGACACATAGCAGGGATGCTTAGAGGTTAAAACACAGATTGGGTAGAGATACTGAGATAAGCCCGGGTCTAGGAAGCAAGATGAAGAGCTGGGAGAAGAGCAAGTCATTGGATTTATGAGTGTAGTTTTGTTGTCTATGGTATTGACACAAAATTCCTATGTGACTGGACAAGTTACTCCCTCTCTCTAGACCTAGAGTTGTTTTTTTTTTCCCCTCTCTTTGTTTCTGCTGCCCAGATCTGTGATATCATCAACACAGGGAGCTATTAGTGAGCAAATCCATGCAGATCAGTGATTGTTCTGAAATCTATAGCCTTAGAGAGTAGCCTGCTACACTGAGACATTGTGACATTCCCACAGCCATGAAGCTAGAATGAGTAAGAGACGAGATTTGAACCCAGATTGTCCTGACTCTGGAGCCGTGCTGTCTTTCAAACTTCAGTTTATTCATCTGGAAAATGGGGAAGTAGGATTCTAGAATCTCTAAAGTCACACCTTTAATGTGCTGTGTTCCGTGTCCTAAGGTTCTATCTAGTTTTAACATGGTGAAGCTCTGCTATCCATTCTACTGCATTCAACCACTCATCCTGAGAATTATACTAGAACAAGTATTTATAAAACAGATAAGGGATCTCTCCGACTTACTTATTGGTAATAAATAATTGGTGATTATTTACCAAATTGGTAATTATTACCAAATATTGGTAATAAATAAATAAATAAACACCCACTTAAGAAATGAAGGAACAAGTCTTACATTTAAGTACTTTAAGCACATGTAGCTAAAAATTCCACAAAAGCCACAGACAGACAAGTCATCATCAACCTGGTGTAAAATGTGAATAAATAAGATAAATTTCAAGGTGATTTGCCCTCAAATCTGCTATAAATCTGAAAAATGTTAAGAAATAAAGACAGAAAATAAATGAGCAGATTACTTCAAAATGGAAACAGTTGCTTCTAAAAACACATTTAACTCACAATTAGTTGCCTATCCAGAGGAGCAGCAACCAGGATAGTGAAGGGCCCTGAGTCCAAGAGTTCATTCTATGAAGAGTTGAAGGAAACAAGTATATTCTGGGAAAAGAGAAACCTTAGGGGAAATGGAGGTTGGGACTCTTTAAGTATTTAAAAAGGTTAAGTGCAAAAGGGATTGGAGAAATTCTGTTTGCCCCAAACATGGGAGTTTTTGTTGTTCAGTCCTTTCAGTCTTGCCCAACTCTTCATGACCACATTTGGGGTTTTCTTGGCAAAGATACTAGAGTGGTTTGCCATTTCCTTCTCTGATTTATTTTACAAATGAGGAACTGAGGCAAACAGGGTTAAGCAGCTTGCCTAGGATCACACAGCTAGGAAATGCTCAGCACTCTATCCACTATGCCACTTAGCTGCCCAAGGTGGGAGTTAACAAAGAGGCAAATTCAAGGTTGAAGTAAAAACTCTTCCTAGTAATTACAGCTGCCACCAAAATGTATTGAGCTGTATAGAGAGGTAGTGAGTTGCTCATCCTTGGAAGCATTCGAGTAAAGGGTGAAAAATCCACTTGTCAGATACAGTATAGTGGAGA
Organism: Pseudochirops cupreus; assembly: GCA_028627135.1. NCBI lineage: Eukaryota > Metazoa > Chordata > Mammalia > Diprotodontia > Pseudocheiridae > Pseudochirops > Pseudochirops cupreus. Next base: position 65,504,644 of record CM053583.1, on the reverse strand, counting down.
TTCTCTTGCGGTATGGGGACTAAATGGACACTGAATTACTCACCTACTTTAAAATTCTATGATTCTGCAGTAACAGCTAACCTCATCACTGAGTTTCACACATACTAACAACTGTTACAAAAATAAATTAAAAATGCTTAAGGGGAGCCAATCATTTAGAAACGTTGTTTTTTTTTTTTAAGAACACAAGAAAAAGATATTCAATCCATTGGTACATCTTGAGTGAATAGATTTTATTCAGATGATATTCTATTAGGAGTTTTGAGGAAGCGGGAAATTGATACCAATGTTTGTGTTTGAGGAGAATTCTTTCCCTTTGAGATTTTTTTTTCAGAAAGTCTATCTTTAATAAGGTTTAAATTAGTTCCACAAAGTCTTGCATTTGGGCTAAAAAAATCAACTGTGAAAGTCCAGAATGGAGGCAGTGTGACTGATCACATGGAAAAAGAATCTCAGAGGCTTAGTGATATTATGCTCAATATAACCCAACTGGGATGTGGCCATTCAAAATGTCATTGCCATCTTAATTTACGTTATTAAAAGAACTACCTACAGAACGAGGTAGGTGATGCTCTCACTTGCTTATTCCATGATCAAATTACAGCCAGAATACTGTACTCAGTTCAGAGTGCCCCATTTTAAGATCACTGAGACGTAGCATGGTATGGTGGAGGGATCACTGGATGTGCAGTAAAGGTAATCTGAGTTCAAATTCTGTCTTAGACACTTAACTAGTTGTGTGACCCTGGTCAAGTTACTTAATTCTCCTGTTCCTCACTTTCCTCATCTACAAAACTGGAGGAGGGGAATGGATTTGATCATGTCTAATAGCCCTTCTAGACATAAAATATTGATCCTCTGCAGTACTTCCAAAGGGCAGTGAAGAAATTAAGGAGAATACTAGAGATGAGGCCACAAGAGGATCAGGTGAAGAACTGGAATCATTAGCCTTACAAAAAGAGTTCTTAAGGGGAACATGATCACTTTTTAAAAACAAGTATTTTATGAGCTACCATGTGGGAAAGGGGTTAAACTCTTGTTTAATTTCTTCAGGTGGAAGCTGTTTGATCAGTGTAAACAGAAAGGATTCCCATTTCAAGTAATGGTAGGACTAGATGACATTAAAAATGCCTTCCAATACTGAAACTGTAACATACAAATAAGGTCATTTGAAGGCATCTAAAGAAGATAAATTCCAATGCGAAAGTAACTCTTGCTGAGTGCCTTAATAGAATCTGACCCTGTTTAATTTCTTCTTCCCTTTCTCATCCACCACCTTGATGATTGGAGGTATTTTAGGTCACGATTTATGGAATAGGTCATAAAAACATAAATCTAATAATCTAATTTACCCATTGCTAGATCATAAGTAATTCAAAAAACGGAACTAACTGGGAAGCAGCAAGGTATAAGAGAGAGTTTTGGACTTAGTCAAGAAGATTCAGTTTCAAATAGGCTCTGATACTATATCGAGCAAACTGTGAAACCTCTTTGAGCCCCAGTCCCTTCTTAGGAAAAACAGGGAGAATGTACTGCAAAGATCAAGTGAGAAAAGGTATGTAAAGAATTTATTAAAGTTCAAAGTGCTATATAAATGACTTAAAAAGTCATACAATTTTGAGGTTCTCGACCTAACTTTGTCTCACATGGTTCTCAACCTTTCCAAGTGTTTGTTGTCAAAGCAGGTACATGCAAATACTTAAAGTTGTGTAGTTTTTTGTTTTTTGTTTTGGCAGAGATGGAAACTCCTCCCACAAATGAAAATCACAGCCTTGGTATGAACTTAGTGCATGAATCCGAAGGAATTGCCTGAAACATATAATGTTCACAGTCATTCATTCCAACAATACATTCTCCATCTCCAGTGAATTGATGGAACACGAGACAGTGAAGACTGAACTGTGAGTCAGCCAACTTCCATATTAGTTCTGAGCACTGCTATTAGCTAGCCATTTGATGTTAGAGATGTATCATTTTCCTTCTTTGGGCCTCAGTTTTCCTATCTATGAAATGGGAGAGTTTAATGAAATGCTCTCCAATGCTCCTAAGCATGGGCAAGACGGTCTACTCCTCTGAGCCCCATTTTCTACCCTATTGATGTTTGTACTGCCTACCTCATGGACTGTTAGGAGAAAATACTTTGTAAACTTTGAAGTACTCCAGAAATGGGAGTAGTTACCATTCTATTTTCTAACGTCTCTTTCAGCATTCTACGTACCTGAATTTTGATATTTTCAGAGCTAGGCAAAAAGGGAAAGCTGGAGAAACAAAGAAAAATAGATGTTGAAACTGAGGTTCAGAGAAGAATGTGCCCCAAATTCCAGATGTAGTTAGTGGTAGAGCTATGATGAGAACCCAGGTGTTCTGACTCCAGTAAAGGTGATCATTTCTTTGTCTCACATCGCCTCTCAGTTGGAATAGCTCTGCTCACAGACTTCTTTGGGTCAACCATCTAAGCATCAGTTGAATTAAAGAACAGGATAGCAAGACTAGCATAAGCCATAGGCAGACATCCTTGTGGCATGGCACATACACATCACACTTACCATCAGGGGCTCAACCCTTACAAAGCAAGGGAGACGATTTATAAGCTAAGAATGGGACAGATTGTGGTGATTAGAGCTTGACAAAGAACGCAGTAATTTCTCCATGTATAATAAAACCAGCTATCAAAGTATCTAAGGAGTAATGTCACTCCAAAGACTTCGAGGCATATTAACATCCATCCAATGTCCAAAGTTTATTGGACATTTTTATTTAGCTATGGTCACAAACAAGGGCTTTATTGGGTGGTAAAAGAATCTGAAACAAAAATCAATGCATCCACACCAAAGAATAAAAGCTGGTGACAAAGAAGAGAGGCCACTGTTTACGTTTTCAGAGCCATCTGAAGGATAAAGGGAATGTCCCAGAAAGAGTTCCCATCCTGGGTCTAGAAGAGCTGGGTTCATACACTTAATACTCAATGTAACTCAAGAAAATTCACTGCATTTTCCCAGGACTCAGTTTCCTTATTTATAATACACCAAGAATAAAATAATGACTATTTCCCAGGATCACAGTGAGCAAAGTGCTGTGTAAACTATAACATGATATAGAAGTGTGAGTTATTATTAATTATGATGATTATTATAGACTATAAATTCAATGATGTTAAGAATTTTAGAAGAAGAGTCATGTGTTTCAAAGTTGGAGGGGCCCTTAGAGATTCCATAAAGCCCATTATTTTACAGGCTAGGAACCTCAAGGCCAGAGATTTCCAGTGACTTGCCCCAGATCACCCAGGGGTGAGTGGTGAAGCTGCCCTGAAACCCACACCTTCTAAATCCCTGTCCAGATCTCATTTCACTACCCTACTGAATCGGTTATCTTCAACGATGCTCTCATTCAGCAAGGTAAGACTGAGAAAACACACTGCCCAAACTGGCATGAGGAAGCTTTGGATCAGAGAAACAAATTAGCAACTGCCATTGAGTGATACTGCTGCAGATATATGGCATCTTCATCCATGAAAGGGAAGAATTAACGGACACTCCACTTCCAAGTCCCAGATGTGTACAGTTTGTCCTTTTTCAAGTCTTCCTAGTATACTTTGCTTGACTCTCTCCTTTGCCTTCATCACACACTCTGATTTGCTTCATATCATTCCAATTTGTACATGTTATATTCTCTGTCACCCTTGTCAAGCACACCATACCTTCCTTGAGGGCAGGGGATCTTTCATTTTTGTATTCCTAGTCCTATCATAATATCTTACACATGGTCGGGGCTTTAAAAATGCTGGTAAAACTGAAATGAACTGGCTATGTGAACTTACACAAGTCACTTAATTCCTCTGAGACTCAGTTTCCTCTTCTTTAAAATGAGGGGGTTGTTTGATGACCTCTAAGATCCCTTCCACCTCAGCCTACAGCATGTCTAAAGGATCTTAAAGGCAAAAAAAACCCAAAAAAACAACAACAACAGCAGGAACTCCACAGAAATAATTTCATGTCTGGTGCCATACTTCTTGGTCTACCCATACAACATCCCTTCTCTCTAGAACTTACAGTCTTTTAATTGGCAGCAAGGAAGCCTTGGTCAGACTATAACAACGAACTTAGAAATACCGAATTATATGTTCCTGAATATGGCTGCTGTGGCCAAAGGAGATTTAGTGTTTCCTTTGTTTTGTGTGATTTGCTTCCTTAAATTTTATGTTCACATTCCTAGGTGTTTGACCTTGGGCAGGACAGTCTCCCTGGGGTATGTTAGCCTGTCTTAAAAAGGAACAGAGACATTTTCTCCTTCCATTTCAGTGTTCTCTGCAATGGACTATACTGCACCCCCCCCCCCCAACTCTCTTGACCCCTGTTCTAATGTTGTTTCCACGATACTCTCTGAAAACTTATTAGAAGTGGGTAGATTGGGGGAAGGACAGCTAGGTGATGCAGTGGATAGACTGAGGGCCCTATTTTGTGAACTCAAATCTGACCTCAGACACTTATTAGCTATTTGACCTTAGACAAGTCACTTCATCCTGTTTGCCTCAGTTTCCTCATCTGTAATGTGATCTAAAGAAGGAATGGCAAACCACTACATTATCTTTGCCAAGAAAACCTCAAATGGGGTCATAAAGAGTCAGACATGATTGAAACAACTCAACAGAAAAAGATTAGGGCACTGAACAGAGAGAATGTTTTCATATCACCAGTAAAAATCGGCAAGCATTTATTAAGTTTCTCTTATGGGTCAGAGACAAAGGATAAAAACACAAAAGTCAGAGTACTCATCCCTACAGAGCTTACATTCTAACAGAGGAGACATGTAGGTCACCAACAAAAAAGGTAATTAAAGCTTCTATTTGATCATGAAACTCCGACCAGGATAGGATTTTACAACCGGGGTGAATTATTCTCTATCGGAAAGTATATTGTGAGTAGTTGAAAGCTGATTCAAATTTTTCAGTCACATATTAAGCCATTTATAGTCTGAATAGTATTTTATCTCTTGTTGCCAGTAGGCATTACAAGAATGAAAAACTGGACAATCAGAGTTAATTAAGAGTTTAAGATTACAAAGAAATTCTCACATCTCAAATACTCAGAGGCCAAGATTTTAAGATGTTAAGATTTCTAACCAACTGATGGAACTACACTTCTACATCACAGAGGCATTTTTAATTTTTTTTGCTTTTTGGAGGGGATAAGGCAGAGCAATTGAAGTTAAATGACTTGTCCAAGGTCACACGGCTAGTGTTACATGTCTGAGGCCAAATTTGAACTCAGGTCGTCCTGACTCCTGGGCTAGTGTTCTATTCACTGTACCACCTGGCCTCCCAGCAATTTTTTTTAATAATGCTAAATAAGGCGGGGGGGGGGAGGGGAGGGTGGAACAGCCACACACTCTTCAGAGACAACTGTTCGATGTGTAAGGATAATTTTTTTTAAAACCCAATATTTTTATTATATTCATACGCCTAAAGCTGCCTGTTCTAGTTCCTGTTAATACTTTCCAGTAATATAGAAACAGAGACAAATTTATACTTCTCTTTCCATCAGAACAAAACCAGGGAAAGAAGGACTTTTGGTTTTTCGGTCTTGGACTAGAAAAGTTAAACTAATGGAACTCAAAATACTTGAGGTTGAATTCCTAGCCACATAAAATTAAGCAAATTACTTTTCTTTCTGTGTCCATCTCCTCATCTGTGAAATGGGAATAAAAATACTTTTATTAGTCACTTAGATTGTTGTAAGAATCCAATTGTCTTCACATATGAGGAACTCTATTACTATAAAGTAGTACATTAGTGAGTTACTAGCATGGTCATTTCATGGGTGAGTAGGGCAGTACAGTGGATAGAACAAAGGACTCAAATTCAGGAAGACTTGGGATCAAATCCTGCTTCAAAGACTTTCTAGCTATGTGACCCTGGGCAAGTCACTTGGCCTCTCCACATTTCAGTGTTCTCCTCTGTAAAATGGGGATAATAATAGCACCGACCTCATTGGGTCATTAAGAGGATTAAGTGAATTAACATATGTTAAACTATAAACCTTAAAGTGATATATAAATACTAGTTACTATAACTATTATTATCATTATCTCCTTTCTGAAATTATTTTCATTTCCATAGTACTGGTCCAAATAGAGGCCATGCTTTCCCTAAAAATATGAATGTTTCAAAACCCAAATGGACTATGACTGCATTCTTTAGGACCATGATTTTAGAGCTAAGGAATCATTCAGAACTTAAGGAATCAACAATAAATCAATTAATAAGCATTTATTAAGCATCCACTATAGGCCAGGCACTAAGCTAAGGGCTGGATACACCAACAGGTGGCACAGAGTGCTATTTATCTGTTATTAAGCAAGTCGAGAGATTATTTATGGTGTTTGTTTTTAAATTAAAACAACTGACATTTACATAAAGTTTGAGAGTTTCATTATAAATGAAATCAGAGGACATTTATAAACTGCAGCTAAATGGAAGGTTGAGGATAGCTGTGTCCATAGTATATCCCCTCCACCCACTCTTACCCCCTCCCCCCAACAGAGTATTAAGCCCTTTGAGGGAAAGAACGATTTTATTTTTGTCTTTGTACACCCACTTCCCCAGGCCCTTGGAAGGTAAGAAAATACATCATTTTGTCTGGGACAAAGTTAACTTAGAGAACTTGATCAAGAAGCATTTCTAAAACACTCTCTATGTGTCTGGCCCTATGCTAAAAGAATGAATCAATCCCGGATCTCAAAGAGTTTATGATCTGCAGATGGCAGGATGGACACACGATTATACAGAGCTAATATATATTACATAAAATAAATGCAAAGTAGTTAAAAAGAGGGCACGGAGGGAGAGAGGGCATTAGCAGTTGAAGGCAACAGGATGAGTAAATGCAAACAGTCCATCTTGATTGGAATCACAGCTTATATTTTAGAGGAGGAAATAAGAAATTCTTTGAAGAATTTTATAAGATCCTTAAAACCAAGCCAACCTTTACCTTCTTTACCAGGCAAATTCAACATAGGAACAGGGAAGAAAAGTAAAAAGAAATACTGCTTTGGTACTAAGAAATGAAAGACTCTAAAGGTTCTGGATTACACATCTGGATTGTATCAATATAATCTCCAAGATTTGCAAGTCTCTGGATATGGATGCATCAGAAGTCAGAAAGAAATGAAAATGATTGTATTTTAACAGACAAGAAATGAGTGGTTGATGTCTAGCAGTTATTTTAGAATTGGATGTCTGTATATATTTGCAGCATTGACCAATTAGAATAAACACCAAAATTAACAGCCAAGTAGGGGAAAAACCAACAGAGATGAGATTATATTGAGTATAATGACAACAGCTCTGACTCAACCTATTCAAGTAAACTTCTCATTCTAAAAACTGGGCAATAGATAGAGATTTTTATTCTTATTATGAACGTCTCTGAGATACCTTTTAGTCCAAAGTGATCATGATAACAAAAAGGTCAAAGAAATCCAGAAACTATCTTTGCAGGTAAATACTGTAAGGGCATTATCTATTTAGAAGACAGTTATATATAAGGTAATATACATTATACATGTATATATACACATACATGTACATATATGTATATATACATACATACATATGTATATATATACATATATATTTATGTAAATAAAATAGTCATTTGTGTAGAAGATTGGAAACTGAACAATAACATCTCAAAAAGCTGGGAAGAAGCCATACAAGGCCAAAGGAGCTAATGGACAGCTTAGTAGACTACCCAATTAATCACATCATCCTAAGAACATCTGGAGATGAAACTGTCTATAAGAAAGCAGGTAATACTTCTATCATTTTGATAGCAATGGTTTCTCATTTTCAATGATAGTAGAACTATTATATTTAGATTCTCAAACATCAGTACCCATTGGGATATGTGTGGAGTTTGTATTAAACCTAAAATGGATATTCAGAAGAGCAGCTCAAATTGAGTAAATAGATCTCTAGAGCAGGGGATGCTGACCTTTCTTTTTTTTTTTTTAGTCATTGGGCCCTTTGGGTGGTAAAGCCTAGGGCCCATTCTCAGAATAATGTTTTTTAAATGCCTAAAATTAAATGTACTGGATAACAAAGGAAAACAATTATGGAAATACAGTAATCAAAATATGTTTTAAAAAATCAAACTGATGGACTCCCTGGGTTCCATGGGGTCCAGGTTAAGAATCCTTAATATAGAGGGAAGTCCATTCTAGAAGGATACATAATTTTAAATGGATTTTGAATTGATTTGTAAGATATTTCAAAAGGAAGAGGGAGAATTACAAAAGAATAGAATATTATAAATGGCACTATTACCTCCCCCATCGAAAAAAAGATTAAAAGTTATTAGTGACTACTGACCTATTATCCAAGAACCCATCAGAAATGAAAAAGGTAATAGGGATTTCATTAGTACGAGGACTTCTATAAGAGGAAAAAGGTCATGCTGATACAGAGACATAATGTATTCAAGAATTCACTGAAAACTGATATCACACTCCACACACACACACACACACACACACACACACACACACGCGCACACACACACACACACACACACACACACACACACACACACACACACACACACACACACACAAGAAAGATGGCAGAAGTATTTGCCCCTATCGTGGAGGCTGTCATGACAAAAACAGACGAAGGATTCCCTAATAAGGTAGAGGTTCTCCAGCTGTTCTGGTTTGAAGATGACATCCTACTGAGTGCCTCACCCAAGCCCTAAAACATCATGTGGCTGGTTTACTGAGATCCCTGCATAAGAGAGAAGAGTGCAGTAATCCCTCCCCCCCCCCAAAAAAAATACATAGGTGGAGAATGCGTTTTGCTGAGAAAATGATACATAGTTGATTAGGAACCAGCTTTAGTTTGATGTACATCTGGACAGTTTTATAGCCCTTTCAGTGATTCAAAACTGCCAAGTGCTATCAAAGCATTTTACCTTTAGCATTGATATCACCCTAGTTAAATTTGTGTGTGTATAAACATAAACACATTACACACATATGTATGTATATAAAATACATATATATGTATATAGTCTAAATGAAAACCAATGGTGATTGTCATTCAGTTGTATTATTATTACCAATGACTAATAGAACACAATAAGCAACACCCAAGATTTCATCAAGAATTCAAATGTCTAGAAAAGATGAGCTAATCAAGAAGCAATAGTGAAGCAGAAACACCCTAAGGGCATCACCGATCTTTCCAAAATATTCATTAAGATGGAGGAACACCTCCAGTGCATTGGATGAATCTTCTGTAATAGTTAACAATTGTATGATCCTTTAGTTTGCAAAATTGGTGAAATACTTTATATAGGTTACCTCATTTGATCCTCACAACAATCTAGCCAAGTAAGTGCCCTTAAGTATCTCTATCTCATGGATGAGGAAACTGAGGCTCATAACAGCAAATGACTTAACCAGAGTCATACAGGCAGGATTTAAATTTAATTTTCCCTGACTTCAAATCTGGCACTCTATCCCTCTACCCCATCTAGAGGAGCTATATAAAAAAAAATGTTAGATAAGAAACATTGTTAAGTCTTGCTCAGGACAGGAAAGCACAAATAACCTGTGAGCTACACTGACAAAGAGAAGCCACACTGTTGACATCACAGATGGTTCAAAATATCAAATTAAATATTTCTATGGTACTCTAAGGGTTTTTAAAGTACTTTCCTCAATCATTCTGTGAAGAAAGGGGTACAAGTATTCCTTCTTTGCAGACAAGGAAACTACAGACAGAAGTCAGGTATGAACCAAAATCTTCTGACTCTTCATGTATGGGTTGTACTACTTGGCTAAGAGGTACCATCCAACCCACAAATGCTCTGATTCTGTGGCTCCATGGTCAAAAGGCAACCGTGTCAACATTTCTTGTTGTTATCCCACCCATCAGCAACAATCATGAACCTTTAATAATCTAGTACCTGCTTTTTTGAGAGTTACTGAGATTTGAAAATTTCATCATCTAATTTAGATAGGCTGGTTCTTAGATGATGAATATTTACTCAAGTCCATTACTGTTGTCCTTGTTAAAAAGGTCAGAGAGAGGGAAGGGCCCCTAGAATCAGAGTATCACATTTAGAGGTGAAAGGACCTCTGAAACCATCTAGTCTAACTTCCTTGTTTTACAAATGAGGAAACTGAGACCCAAAGAAATAGATTTTCCTGATGTCACATGGTTATTAAACGTCAGCCAGATTTGGATAACCCAGAGCTGAGATTCAGTGCTGGAGTATTTTAAAAAGAAGGAAACGTGTAGTACATGGAGCCAATTACCCGGCTCATATGTTTACAGGGCACTCTCCTACCCACAATTTAAATCTTGCAAGGTAACCATCAAATCCCATATGCCAAGTCCTTTCCCTACTTTCAAGAAAAAATGGCCTTCAGTAACTTACTACGTCTGCTATCATCCGAAAGTATCTTTTGACACCATAAGTAGCTGGCCTAACCTTCATCAGTGTCTTGTCCTCAACTTCTATCTCCTTTGCTGATGTTTTTATTTAGGGGCCTGATACTACATCAGTATTTTTTCACTCTGCATTCAGATTTAAACATTAAACTAACATGAAGACACATGGATGGATGTCTCCAGAATGACTAACGGCAGGGGGGGGGGGGAGGAAAGCCAAACTACTCCAAAGCAGACATGAATTAACATTAGCTCATTCCCATGCCTTTTCATGTCAGAGTTTTGTTTTTTTTTTTAATAGGAATCCTAACAGTGTTTCTATTTGTCATAATTATTTAGTCATAGCACATTCTGAGTCAGGTATAAAAAACTGGTTATCTCAGGGAAATAGGGATTTCCTTACTTAGGAAGGTCAAGTTCCTTTCACATCCAGTTTGAATTCTGATTTCTATTTACAAATCACCAGACAGCCTCTCCATTTGAAAGCTTTAGTTGAATTCCCATGTTCTCAACAAAGTTCTCCTCTTTTCACCATTTATTATTTCTTCCGGTTCTATCATAAGAACCAATTACATTTCTGTATCTGTTTACCATCTTAATGTGCTCCCACAACCATTATCTTATCTGGTCCTCACAACAACTTTTTAAAAGGGATTGTTTCCCTTTTACTGATGAGGAAACTGAGGTTCTAAAAGGTTATGTGGCTTGCTCAAGTTCACATAGCTAGCAGGTGCTGAGATTGAGATTTGAACACAGGCTTTCTGACCAGATGATTAATGCCCTTTCTAACTGCACAATGCTGCCTCTCAACAAACTGCAGGTTACCTCTGGGAAACTGAGTTGACCAGGGTCATAGTGATAATAAGTGACAGAACTAATATAGTAAAACCTAGTTTCCTGATTCCAAATTAATGTTGAATTGTTCAGGTTCACAATAAGAAGAATGAAGAGAGAGAAGACGCAAGGAAATAGATTTTCACTTAATGTTACAAAGCTCTACAACTTACAATAATCCAAAAATGTTATGGAGAAAGAGGATGACTTTGTTCTGATTGCATTCTTCAGTTGGGGGGTTTGGAAGAAGCATACATGTTCTCATGTTAACAGAAGCAGAAATAAGGAGAGAACCTGGAGGAGGACAAAGCTAGACTGTGGATTCTTACTCTTCTAGGGCTTGAACCATGTTCCCTGGCTCTTCAGATGACAATATATCAATGATTTGGTCACTGCTGGTGAATTCTTCACTCACACCATCCACTGAAGCGAACTGTGAGTACTCCAGCTTGCTTTCTTGATGAAGGCTCTGCTGGACCTGCAGAAGAATTTTAGAAAACCTGAATTATATCACTATCTAGGAAATAGCAAGACTAGAAAAGATAAAAGACAGATGCTAGAAGTAACAGATGGAGTTATCATTAAACGTCTCTGGTTTATAACCAATGATAGCGCCATAGAATGTTCTATTCTGAGGACATCAAAACATAGAACACAGAATGACAGCATTAGAACGGATCTTAGGCTATACGGTATTACAATTGGAAAGGACCACAGAATACCAACATTAGATCTGGCTGAATACAAAATGTTAGAGCTAGGAAAGAACCTTGGAGAGTGTCAGATCTAAGTTTCTCATTTTAAAAATCAGGAAACCAAATAAATACATAAGTGAATGAATGAATAAACAGGGGCGGCTAGGTGGCGCAGTGAATGGAGCACCAGCCCTGGAGTCAAGAGGACCTGAGATCAAATCCGACCTAGACACTTAACACAAAATTAGCCATGAGACCTTGGGCAAGTCACTTAACCCCAACTGCCCTGCCTTCCCCTCCTCCAAAAAGCAAATAAATAAATAAATAAAAATCAGGAAACTGAACCCCAAAGACGGCTGTCTTCTACAAACACAAGCTAAGTGGTATAACCAGGGTAAGTACCTAGGGGTCATAGTATCTTAGAGTTTTAAAGGACCCAGAGGACATGTAGTATAACCCTTACCCATAAGATACTTCTACTGAAACATTCCCAGCTAGTGGTCATCCTGCCTCCACTTAAACATCATCAATTATGGGGCATTCACTAACTCCTGAGGCAGACTCTGAGACATGACACAGGGACAGTTGTAATGGCTTGGAAGATATTTCCTATATTAAGTCAATATATGCATCTACAGCTTCTACCCACTATTTCTAGCCCTTTTCTCAGTGATCCATCAAACCCATTCTAGCATATTTTTATGTGACAACTTCTCTAATACTGGGAAAAAGCAATCATGTTCCTCCTTAGATCTGTTCTTCTACAATATAAATATAACCAGTTCATTGAACTATTCCCTACCCTGCCATATGTCATGACTTCCAGTCTTCCCAATACCCTGTTCATCCTCTTATGGCTGTACTCTGGGTTATCAATGCCCTTCTTAAAGTTTGTTATCTACAACTGAATGAAATACTTGTGAGTGTGGTCTGCCCAGCATGGGACAAAGGACAGCACTATACTCTCCATTATTCTGAAAGTTGTGCCAAAATCTAAGGTAGCATCAGCATTTTTGGTAGTATATCACATGTTTGACTCATGAATCTTGCACTCCAAAAATCTTTAGATCTTTTCTACAGGAATCATTGCCTTAATCCACTAGAGAAGGAAATGGCAAACTACTCTGGTATCTTTGCCAAGAAAACCCAGGAACAGTATTGATGTTCTATGGTCCCAGGGCTCACAAAGAGTCAAATATGAATGAGTAACTTAACAACAATAAAACTACCACTATTTGATGTTTATGACTGACTTTTTAAAGTGATATATAAAACTTTAAATTTATTAATATTAAGTTTCATTTTATTAGATAGAGACTACCATTCTAACACATCAAGGCATTTTTGCAGCCTGGCTTATCCAACATGTAAGTTCCACTCCTAGCTTTATCATACATACACACATACATACATACATAATATTATATATGTTACATACATATATAACATTACACACACACACACCTCTATACTTTCATCCAAGTTTCTTTAGGACCTTTCAGTATGGGTGCCTAAAGACACACTAGCAAGATAGCAGGGCCCATTTTTTCATCTTATTCTGTGCTACATGGAGGGGAAAATTCTCACTTCAATGAAACTCCAGCCATAATTCTCTATATAGTATTCAGAGTAAGTTATGCAAAGGTAGGAGCGGCCAATCAAACCATGTATTTTATCTACATTTCCTAAATTATTATTATGAAGAAGAAGCAAAATGCCAAGATAGAAAATGATTTGACTCTAAGATTAAAAGTTGGCATGAATTTTCAAGGCAAAACGTTCAAAGATCTTCAAAATTGGAATCAAATTAACACATCGCTGATTACTTTGCCAAGGCTGTGATCTCCTTCTAAGACACAGAATTAACTCCTGTCATGGATTTTGCCTGATTTCTTGCCAACTATAATAAATTAATGAGGCCCATGAATGTAAAAAAGCAGTCATCTAAAGGACAAAAATAAAAGTAGGTGGAAGCAAGTGGCCAGTGACGACTTACGGATAGGAGATGGGGCAAAAATCCTCCCTAGGGATATTCCGGACTGGAAAGGGAGGAGGGTTATTCATATACATTCATATACATTCAATGTCTCTTCAGTTCTATTGAAGTTTAAAAACAAGCTTGAGGAAATGAGGAATAGATGTAGTTGGAATATAGTGGAAAGGGGACAGAGAATTGAAGAGATTTGGAGTCAAGTTTCAGCCTTGTTGCTAAGTAGCAATGTGACCTTGGCCAAGTCACTTGTCAAAACTTCAGCTTCTTCAACTATAAAATAAAGGCTTTGGACTTTCTCAACAGGGGTCTGTTAGTAGACTTCAGGGGCAGGGGCACAAACTTGGATGAGAAAAAAAATTATGGATTTATTTTCACAATTGAAGTTAGCAATTCCTTCAACTATTTTGAAATATTCTGAGAAGGGGTCCATACACGTCATTAAATTTCCAAAGGGTTCCATGATCCCTGAGAAAGATTAAGAACCCTTGGATAGGATGATGTCCAAGGGAACTCTGTGAAATTCCATGAAATCCATGATAAAAACTTTTATTTCAATGACTGACGTGGGGTTTGATTCAATATATTTGCTTCTTGCTCCACCATCACAGGACATTCCCCATGGCAGCTAGATGATGTAATGGATAGAGTGCTGGTTTATAGGCAGGAACACATGAATTTGACTCCTTCCTTAGATGCCCGTCAACTCTGTGACCCTGGGGATAATAATAGTCCCTACTTCACAGGATTTGAAGATTGATTTTGTCAAACATTTGGCAAATCTTAAAATGCCATAGGTTTGTTATTAGTACTATTATCATTATTATAATTCAGACCATTCTTAGGAGAGGTCTCCTAAGGAGAGGTCTCCTACCAGCCATATTGCTAACAGAGAAAATTACTTTTCCCAATGACCAACTGCAAAGACACCACACAAAGACACACACACACACATACACACACACATATACCCCTTCTTGACCTAATTCATATAGAGAAAATTACTTGCCCTAATGACCAACTGCACACACACACACACACACACACACACACACACACACACACACACCCCTTCTTGACCTAATCCACAAACTTCCAGAGAGCAAAGTAGTTACCTTCAGAAATTTAAGGTATTTTGCTATATAGATAAGCTGTCCCTCATAAGGATCATGGGCATTTAGTTGTCTAATTAATGCAGTCCAGATCTCACTCCATATGCTATCTATTAGAGTACTAGAAGGTTAAGTCTGAAGGGGACACTAGAGGCCATCAGGTCCTGGCTCCTCTCCATACAGATGAGGAAAGAGAGACCCAAAGTCATATAGCTAGTTAATGAAAGAACGTGGATTGCAACCTGGGCCTTTTTACTCCATCTAGTGCTTTCTCCATCAACATAGACGACTTTCCATAATGTAGAGACAATTGGCTAGAACTGGGAGTCAGGAAACTTAGGTTCTAGTCCTAATTCTAAGACCACAATATTTAAATGCTATGGATTTTATTATTCTCATTTTAAAGACAAGAAAACTGAGGATCAAAAAAAATTAAGTGACTTGCCTATGGATGCAGATAAATGATGCCGTGGATAGGGCACTGGTCCTTGGACCAGTCAGGAAGAGTCAGGAAGATCTGAGTTAAATATGGTCTTGGGCACTTCCTAGTTTTGTGACCCTAGCAAGTTAACCCTCTTGTCTGCCTCAGTTTTCTCAACTTTAAAATGGGGATGATAATAGCACCTACCTCCCAGGGTTATTGAGGGAATAAATGAGCTAAAATCTATAATGTGCTTAGCATAGTGTCTGGCACATAGTAGGTACTTTTAAAAAGGAATTTTAGATTTCAGAATTTGGTATATTTGTTTCTTTTCTTCTTTCCTCCCTCCTTCCCTTCCTTCCTTCTTTCCTTTCCCCCTCCATCCCTTCTTCTTTCCCTTTTTTTCCTTCCTTTCCTTTCTTCTATCCTTCCTTCTTTCTTTCATTTCTTTCTCTCTTCCTTACTTCCCATGATCCCACATTCAGTAATTAATTAAAGGTGCTGAACTGCAAGATTTCTCATGTCCCTCAGAGCTAACTTTTCAAGTTCATGTTCTAAGATTCCTTCCAGCTTAGACATTCTATGATTCAATCAGGTCTCCAATTCATTTGCTTCTTTCTCCAAGCAAGGAGTGAAATTTGTCTTAACCTTGACTCAGGAACAAAATCTGCTACTTGAGCTTTTGAAACCGAACGGAAATTGACTTCTTTTCTCTTTCATCTGACCATGAAACTCCTCTCTCTGGTTCTTTTTCATTATGTTTTTTCTTCTCCCCTCAAGCCATCAAGTCATATCTCTTCCATGATTCAAATACACTAAATTCTGAAATCCAAAATTCCTTTTAAAAATCTTTCAGTATACCTAGAGGAGTTAACATCTCTTACCTTCATTCTCATTTACTGACCATTTACTACGTACAAGATCCTATGCCAAGGACCATTGGGATTACTGAAACAAATAAATTGTAGTTTCTGTCCACATGAAGTTTATAATTAGGTGGTTTGGTTAAGGTAAGGACTTGGTTAATCTTAATATAAAGTATTATTTTTGTGCCAGGAATGAATTATAATGTCACTGGCCTTACTTATTTCCCAAGAGAAAGTCCTTGGTTTAAAGGGAGAGATTTGGTTTCAAGTCCTCAATGGCTACTTACTAAATATAGAATCTTAGACAAATCTCTTCTGCTCTTGGGACCTCAGTTTCTTATAAAATTAAGAGGTTGGACTAGCTGAGCTCTAAGTCTTCTTCTAGGTCTCAATTTATGATCCTAAAAATATGTTAGAAACTAAGTGTTTATATAAATCTAGTATACCATTATTCCTTATCAAAATTCAGTACAATTTTAATAAAAACCAATGTTTATTTCTCAATGTATTCTTTATGCCTTTTATATATTCAACCATAAAACTATTTTTTTTAGATTATATGTACCTGGATAGGAACAATGTCTATTTTTTGTATAATATATTGTTCAATGACACTAAGAAATGGAAGCTTAGTAAAAGATTTCTGAGATTGCTCATGCATTATTCATCACATTCAATGATCCCTACTTCAGTAGTACCAATAACAAAGAATTGACAGTATTTTAGAAAGACTGATTATAGCTGCATGTAAAGGAATAATTTCCAAATGATTGCAACTTGTCAGTAGTGGAATAGGCTGCCTCCTGGAACAAATTCCTTTGAGGTATTAAAATATAGACTGGATTAATTTAATGATCACTTATTAAGCACCTATTGTGTGCAGAGCATTGATACAGATACTTTGGGAAACACAAAGTATTCTTAAGTCACAACCCCTGTCCCATGGAACTTACAGAGGAAGAGAGATATATGGTCAAGCACAGTTAGGCACAATACACAACATTCCAGGAAAAGTTCAGTAAAAAAATACAAAAGAACATGAAATGTGAGGTCTGAGGATAAAAGTCATTACTCTGTGGGGAGAAGGACGGATCAGGGAGAGCTTTATAGTGACATTCAAGATAGAATTTAAAAGATGAGGAAGAATTAAATAGGAAGTGAGGGCAAGAAATAAGATAAATAACATTCCAGATCTATGAACAGCATGAACAAAGACCCAGAGACAGGAGTATATTATATATAGGACATTTGGGACGCCAGAGCCAAGAGTGTGTGAAGGACGACTTACCTTCTGAGAGCCAATACTGTCAAGAGATCAAATGCTTGTATTGTGGGTTGTACTAAATGACCTCTCTAAAGTCCCTTCTCCCTCTGTGATTCTAACAGTCTATGGCCTTGGTTATGATTATTTGTTATACAGCTATAGGTTCAACCTAATTCACAAAATACAGCAGTGTATTTTATAGCTAAACACCAATAATAGCAGCATAGGAGGGAAATCGTGTGATTACTCACCCGATTTTTATCACAGATGTTCCATTTGAAGCACAGGGACTGAGACATAAATATGTATATGACACAAGTAAGTACAAGAGAGAGAAGAAATGCAATGAAAAATCCTGCTGCATGGGCACCATGGTTTGGTGAAACCTATGAGAAAAAGAAGAAAAACAAATTTAGAGATTATCTCTAAGATAAACTACAGTTTACCCCCCTTCCAAAAAAAAATCTGTGGGTTTTAGCAGATTGTAAGCGAAGGATGAGGGAATATTATGGGACATCCTGAAAAGTTAATGTAATCTGAGGACTATAGGAAGAAATATAGTTTCCATGAATAAGGAGATGATGGGTTGTTTGTACTCTGACCTGGTCAGTCAGGAATATGGGGAATATTGTGAAGAGGACACATGGGTTAGTGGATGGAATACTGGACATGCCATCAGGAAGGGGTTCAAACCTCACCCTAGACACTTAGTGACCCTGGTCAGGTAAATCAACTTCCATTGGACCTCAGTTACCTAAACTCCAAGATAATGTGGTTTGACTCAGGGATTCAACTAAGTTTTCCTCCAGCTCAGCTCTGAATCTGTAATCTACAATCCTATAACATTAGCCTTATTCAAATATTTATGGGGCTGTCATGTAGAAGGAGTGGAACTTTGCCATTTGGTCCCAGAGGACAGAATCCATAGCAATAGTGAGAAGCTGCAAAGAAGCAAATATAAGTTTGGGGTAAGCAAGGAAAAAAGCACAAAGAAAACCACCTAACAACTAGAGCTGTCTAAGGAGTAGACTGTGCTGATACCTCAGGATACAGTGGGGTTCTTCTCACTGGAAACTTTCCTTTTATATTCATTTTCATTTTTTATTTTTTTTGCTTTTTGGAGGGTAGAGCAATTGGGGTTAAGTGACTTGCCCAAGGTCATGTGGCTAGTAAGTGTTAAGTGTCTGAGGCTGGATTTGAACTCAGGTCCTCCTGACTCCAGGCCCGGTGCTCTATTCACTGTGCCATCTAGCCCCCCCAAAACTTTTTTTTAAACCTTTTTTAATTTAAATTTTATTTTTAATCAATTACATGTGACCAAAAACTTTGTAACTTTAAAAAAAAATTTTAAACTTTTAAAATTAAGTTCCAAATTCTCTCCCATTCTCCCTTCCCGCTTCCCTCCTTGAGAAGGCAAAAAAATTTATATAAATCATGTATGTGTAGTCATGCAAAACATTACCATCTTAGCCACTTTGTAGAAGAAAGCAGAGACCAAAACAAAAAAGCCAAGAATAAAACAGAAAGTAAAAAATGGTGTCTCAATCTGCATTCAGACTCCATCAGTTTTTCCTCTCGAGGTGGATAGACTTTTTCATCATGAGTCCTTCAGAATTGTCTTAAATCATTGTTCTGTGAAGAATAGCTAAGGCATTCACAATTGATCATCACACAATACTTCTGTTACTGTGTACAATGTTTTCCTGGTTCTGCTCATTTCACTTTGCATCAGTTCATGTAAGTCTTTCCAGGTTTTTCTGAAAGCATCCTGCTCGTTGTTTCTTACACCACAATGGTATCCCATTACAATCACATATCACAGCTTGTTCAGCCTTTCCCCAATTGATGGGCATCCTCTCAATTTCTAATTTTTTGTCACCACAAAAAGTGCCATAACAAATATTTTTGTACATGTAGATAATTTCTCCTTTTCTTTGATCTCTTTGGGATACAGAGTTAGTAATGGTATTGCTGGGTCAAAGGTATATACAGTTTTATAGTCCTTTGGGGATAGTTCCAAAATGTTCTCCACAATGGTTGGATCAGTTTACAGTTATTTCACAACTCCATCAACAATACTTTAGGGTTCCTATTTTTTCATATTCCCTCCAACATGTGTCATTTTCCTTCTGTGTCATGTTAGCCAATCTGATGGGTGTGAGGTGGCATCTTAAGAGTTGTTTTAATTTGTTTTTCTCTAATCAATAGTAATTTAGAACATTTTTTCATATGACTATAGATAGGTTTTATTTCTTCTAAAAACTGCCTTTTCCTATCCTTTGACAATTTATCTGTTGGGGAATGACTTATAAATTTGAATCCATTTTTTATAAATTTTAGAAATGAGATCTTTATCAGAGAAACTTGCTATAAAATGTTTTTCCCAATTTTCTGCTTTCCTTCTAATCTTGTCCATGTTGGTTTTGTTTGTCCCAAAAAGCTTTTAATCTGATTTATCAAAATTATCCACTTTACATACTGTAAATGGTCTCTATCTCATTTGGTCATAAATTCTTCCCTTACCCATAAAACTGACAAGGTAAAATATTCCATGCTCCTCTAATTAGTTTATGATATCATCACTGGAAACTTTGCAAGCATAGTTTGGGGAACCATACCAGGTTTCTTATGAGATTCGCTTCAGTATAGGTTAGAAGACAGACCCTAATCTTTCTTCCAACTCTGAAATTTCCTAATTCTGTGCTTCATCCAAAGCCTAAATGAATAAACTCTGCTCCCTCAGACAGACAGACACACACACACACAAATACACATACACACACACACACACACACACATGGAACCACTTTGTATTTGACAGGCACTAAGTACAAATAAATCCATGGGAACCTGGCCTACCACCACTTCACCCTAAAGACATATAGAAATGGGAAAAAATTGTCAAAACTCATGGGAATAATGAGCTTACTGGGAGTGGGGGTGGGAGGTGTCATACAGAAAGGCAAGGAAGGAAACAGAACCAGTGGGAATCATGAGCTTTTAAAAAGTCCACATGCAGGGAAAACTGAGTCTCACAGATAATCCTCATTTAAATGAATTCTCTAAGACTACAACTAAAAGCAGAAATTTGCCTGTATTTATTGCCAAGGTCTGTGGATGATAAACCTCTCTGAGACTTGGTTTCCCTCTCCCTCAAGAACATAGCACACTTTGAAGAATTCTGGGGCTATTCTGGGGAGGTGGGTGGTACCACGGATAATGTGTCAGGTGTAGAGTTCAAATGCCACCTTGGACACCTCCTATTTGTGTGACCCTGAGCATGGTACCTTGTTTGCCTCCATTTTCTGATATGTAGAACGGGGATAATAATAGCACCTACTTGCCAGGGCTGTTGTGAGAATCAAATAGAATAATAATTATAAAGCACTTAGCACAGCACCTGGTTCATAGTAAGCAAGATGTGTTAGTTTGAAGATGATGAAGATGATAATGATGACGATGATGATGATGATGATGACTGTTTGACTCCAGGGTTTTTTTTTTCCCATGTGGAGAGTTAAGTCAAACTCTTATAAAAGATTATGGGTCTCATTTAGGAGATTCTGTAACATTCTTGAGCTTAATGCAACCAGCACAGTGTCACTTTCAGAAAGAAATGTCAAAAGTCCCTCATCATCTCTAAGGAATCTCTCTTTTATTTGAACTCTGTACTAGATCTTTTTGGAGACCATAGAAAAAACACTTTTGACAAGCACATATCGTGTGTGTGTGTGTGTGTGTGTGTGTGTGTGTGTGTCTTTCCTCAAATTCACAGACACCCATCCTCAAAGCCAGGAAGACTTGGGGTTAAGTCTAGCTTCTGACACACATTAGCTTTGTGACACTAGGAAAGTCACTTAACAGGTCAGTGTTCTAGGCCAGAGGCATCTGGGAACCAGATCTAAATGTAATTTGGAAACGTTCAACAAGACAAATAAAAGTGCCACAAAAACCAGATAAGGTTAATGTGTTGTTTTCTAAGTCAATATGTAGATTGCCAGGATCCCTTTGTGCCTTTGACACCACTGTTCTAGCCAAGACACAAAGACTCCAAGTCACAGAGAAGGTGCTGGCCAGAACTACTCAAAGGATTTTCTTCGCTTGGAAATTCCCTGTACTAAAGAAATCATAGGTCAAGTTCCTGATCCTATCTCTCTATGTTAATGATTAATCTATCAGTGAACATCGTTAGATCTTTTTCAAAGAATACTGTAAAATTTTTACGTATGCATGACAGAGATATGAATTAAAGAAAGCAACAAAGTATTTTACTCTTTTCTTGCTATTGCTGTTAAGTCGTGTCTGATTGTTCATGTCCTCATTTGGGGTTTTCTTAGCAAAGATACTGGAGTGGTTTGCCATTTCCTTCTCCAGCTCATCTTACAGATGAGAAAACTGAGGCAAACAAGGTTAAGTGACTTGCCCAGGGCCACACAGTTAGTAAATGTCTAGGCTGGATTTGAACTCTCAAATGAGTCTTGTTAACTCCAAGCCCAACACTCTATCCACTTTGCCACCTAACTGACTCTACTGAATCAAATATTTATAGTAAAATAATAAACACAGATGGATCTACTCTTTCAGTCAATTAAGTAATTTTAAAGTTGTGATTTTCTGTAGACTATCTCTCATGAAATTTTATCTATTCTCTTTAGATATGCTCATTAAAGTCACTATGTATATATACACACATACATATATATATATATATAAAATTCATAACATATTTTACAAATGAGAAATGATTTGTTTTAAAATTACATATATGCATACAAATGTATTTTTACATATATATGTCTGTATATATATATATATATATATATATATATATATATATATAAATACACACACACACACACACACACACATATATATATGTACATGTATGTGTGTATGTGTGGATCTTCCCCTTCTGAAACCTTCTTTTAGCTGCAATTTTCTTTCAATATGGTAGACCACATTATGATTCTAACTGAAGGTCATAGTATTATGGAATTAGAGGTAGCTATGGGAACCCAGGGATGATCATGCACTTCTGATGTGCCCTAGGTGTTCTTTCCATAACTATACATACTATATGTAGCAAACTTTTTTTTCTAAATCAGTCAATTTCTTAAAAAATTATCTTGAAAAAAAGCAGATAAACATGACTAATGAAATGGAAGAGTTGAAATGGTAGCCTTACATTATTCAGCCCATCAAGATCTGTCCTCATTTCTACTAATTTCCACTTTTAGAATAAAAGAATTTTCCATATTCAAACTTTTCACAGATAAAAAACTACTTTCCATTCAAAATGTGTCTCCTCTATTTCCTCCCCTTTCCCACTTGTTTAGTGAGTGCCCTGTCAGAGTGACCTTTAGACTTCAAATGACACAGTCAAAGCAACACAGCTTTGGGGGAGAAATGAACTATTTCCATCTTCTTGATCACAACGTGGATGTCAGCAGTCACTGCTACAGAATAGAAATTTCTAGGTGAAAACAGCATAGGCCAATAACACAAAATAGGGCTGAGATAAAGTTAGAGAAGAAGGTTAATATTGCAAAGGAAAGCCAAATTTTTAGCAGGATGGAGTCTGATGAAAATGGAACTAGAAAGGCAATGCTATCTGCTGCTTTGGGGGAAGGGGAGAGGCAATTATATCCTCTCCCAATGCTTCTTTTATTTTTTTTAATTATTGCTTATCCCAGAAACCAAACTCACCCTACGCAAACGTGAGGAGATTCAAAATGGTAGAAGGCTAGATCATACCTACAGGGTCCTCTCTTGCCTAATAAAGAAAAAGAAAGCACAAACACCTTTCCTGGCATTCAAGTTCTTCCAAAATCTAGCACCAAGTTAAAAAAGGTTTATTAAGTGGCTATCTATGTACAGTTAAGTCATTTTAGAGAACTGTCTATGGAACTGAGAGATTTTGCAAACTGATGAGGTTCAAACAACTAGTTTGGCTTGACCCTTGGATTTTCTGTGATAGCACCTCTCTGCGATGTTGTCTTTCTCTTTGCACAGATCTGATTCTTCATAATATTTAGAGGGAGAGGAGAGGAAACACTGAATTTTTTGCATGAGCAGTTTCCCCAGAATGAAATAACAATGGGATTGATAAAATGGAATCAGAGAATTCTAATTTGAAGGGACCATAGCAACCAGCCTCTTAGGTGGTAAATTACAGCATCAATCCTACTCTTGAATACTTTCATGAGCCAAGAGATCATTTTCCATTTGGGTCAACATATTCTATTGTGGGACATTTTTTAAATTCCTTTTTTACTAGTATGAACTTGGGAAACTTGAGCAAAAAAGAACAGAAAAAGAGGCCCTCACGAGGAATTTCTACCATATAGAACTTGGTTGTTGTATTGTTTTATTTTTATTTTTTTTTAATTAATTTTTTTTAAATAATAAATTTATTTTATTAAATTTTTTTTTGAGTTACATATTTTCTCCCCGTATTTCCCCCGCCCACCACCCCAAAACAGCCATCCCAGTGTTTCCCCCC
>CM053583.1:65464105-65480007 GCA_028627135.1 Pseudochirops cupreus | reverse complement strand
CTCTGTCCCAAATCGCTGGGGTCCTCCCAGCTGCCGTAGCTCTTAGGGAGAGGCTGGGAAGTCTTCCTATATACTTCCGGCAGACTGGATAATAAAGACTCCAAGACCGAGGCCCAAGATGGCTATCCATCCAAGCCACTCAACGCGAGAGCTCTGGCCGAGAACAATCGCTCAGTCCCCCTGCTGCCTGCAGGCTGCAGGCGGGAAGCTGCAAAGCCGAGGGGGGTGCAAAACCTCTGCCTTTCCCTTTTCTGCTCTGGAGGCCTTCTGGCCAGACTGCTTATCTCCCCCTTTCACAAATCCCATTCACAGCTGCTGCTAATCCTCTCACCTGAAGCTTCTCAGCTCCTCCCGTCCAGCCGCCCCTGGGGCACTGCGGCGGCTTCAGGCCAGGCTGGTTTTGGTTCGCAGTGCTGATAGGGTTCCTCGTAGCCGAGCTGACTTTAGTGGGAAGTATCTTTGTGTGCGTTTTGGAGTTCTAGGATTGGTTTAGAGTCCTATTTTATGGGTATTTTGGGGTGGCTATGTGAGAGCTGCGATGTGTTGCTGCTGCTACGCCGCCATCTTCTGTTGTATTGTTTTGAAATATATATTTCAAATGTAACATGGTATCTCTAACACTGCCTTGCTTACCTCTATCTCTTTCTAAACTTCCTCCTGTCCTTATGATTTTTTAAATGATTCACTGACATTATGAGATCCCATTTTTTAGTATCATTATCACTACTTCCCTTCCCCTCCAAAAATAAAAGGCCTCCCTTACAGAAAAATACAGTCACAAAAAACAAATGGTCAATTTGTTTTGTGTATCATGGGACATTTCTAATTGTTAAAAACTATTTCCTATGGTGAGAAAAAAGGTTGTCCAAGTAAAATCATTCAATTTGATGCTATATTTGATACTTTTGACCCTCTAAGGGATCAGTGATCTCATTAATCTGTCTTTTGCCTCTTTATGTAGCCCCAGAGCTTAGCACAATGCCTGGCACACAGTTAAGTACTTAATATTTACTGAATGAATGAATGGGCACTTCTTCCAAGAGTATTGACTCAACCCATCCATGCCTTTTCATCATATGCAACTTTTCTGTATCTTACATAAATGCTCCACAGAGAGTTCTATTCAACATGCCAGGGGCCTTAATTTAGATCTGTTAACTCAGCACTGTATGGTTACTTTGAAGTACTACATCATCATCCTGCCTCCATTTCTGGTTATGCTTCTCTCTAGTGATGTGCTGTGAGGCAGTGGTCCAAATCTCAATTTTGTTACCTTTTTTTTAGCCACATCCCTTCTGTGGGACTCTGTTTTCTCATCTACAATTTTGTTGTTGGGTTGCTTTTTTCAGTTGTGTCTGACTCATCATAACCCCATTTAGGATTTCCTTGGCAAAAATACTGGAGTGGCTTGCCATTTCCTTCTCCAATTCATTTTACAGATGAAGAAACTGAGGCAAATAGGGTTAAGTGACTTTCTCAGGGTCACATAGCTACTAAGAGTCTGAGGCCAGATTTGAAATCGGGTCTTCCTGACTCCAGCTGTAGCACTCCAGTATATTTACCAAGAAAACCCCAAGTAAGGTCACGAAGAGATGGACGTGACTTCAAATGACTGAACAATCACAATTTTTTTTACCTCCAATTTCATAAATACTGAAAACCTACCCAGGTTAGGAACTCCTGGACTTAATGGCCTCTAACTTTCAACCAATTCTAGATCTTATGAACCACATGAACTTTTCTGAGGGATAATTCAATACTTTGGAAAGTAGAGGCAGTTTACAAATGTAAATTATGATATAAAGAAAAATGAAGCAAATTCTACTCCAAATGCCTGCTACTCAAGGCCTCATCAGTACACTATTCAGCAGCAACAATACACCTTCAGTTTTGGTCACTCCTATTAAGACATGTTAACAGGTAAAGGGTAAGTGTCGCATACAGACAAGGAAGACTACTTCACACGTGTGTCCCCCAAAATAACCTCTAAGACTTTCTCATCAGAGTCAGACCTGAAATGTAATGTATCCAACATGACAATGTATCATTTCCAGGATCAAAATGTGATTCTGTTCCGTTGCTTTTGTCTCTGTTTCTGATGTTAGGAGCTGAATCTGTGCCACTGGTATTCAGATAATCTCTCTATTGTTAAATTCTGATCCCTTCCATTGTCTAAATATTGTATTTTGAAAATAGCCCAAAGGATGATTAAAATGTTCCTAGTGTGTGTAGCATACTAGACCGAACTTTAATTGTGTATTAGCTTTTAAAATAATAACAAACTAAAGAAATATATGTAGAATGTCCTTACTGTTGCATTAATAAACTAGTTTGCATAGGGTGGAAGTTGGCATCTAGCTCTTAAGGGAAAGATGAGTCAAGCCAACAATTTGAATTTCTGTTCTTTAAAATGGAGGAGAAATGTCTGTGTTGACTTTAGGGCAACGGGATGTGTTTCTTCTCTAATAGGGTAGAATAAGATAGCTGCAACTGGTAAGATAGCTCACCACTTTCAAAATACTTATCAATATTACATGGGGTCCTGAAGGGCAGGAATTATTCTGCTTTTATCTTTGTGTCTCTCAGCCATGGTCCTGGACACAGAGATGCTTGCTTAATAAATTCTCACTGAATAAACTCCTAAGAGCTCACTTTTCTAGAGCCTCTCAGAGTTAAGAATGCATTCCTGTCACAATGGCCCTCTGTGCTAAGTAGCACAGATCATAGTATCAATGTGTGATAATTAAGAAGACTGAGACTGCTAGAGGTCAAGGGGTTTACCCTCTTAGAAGGCAGGGCTAAGTTTATCTTGTTCTTTATACATCTAAGTACAGTCCCTAGCACATAGTAGGGAGATGCTTACTGAATTGAACTGAAATTTAATTTTGTGAGTTTACGTCTTTTTTCTCTTCGTATTCACATCACTGCTTCACCATGGAAAGCTGCTCTTATTAGTACATTCATGTTAGAATATTCTCCATATGAAATGTTCTCTATAATATTCATTACCTCCTACTAGGATCAGATAAGACACAATGCCGACGTACAACATAAGCAGCTTTTCCAAAGCTTTTTGATTTTGCAAATTTAGGTAACCAGCTTTCTCTGTAATCTTAACTTTATTGGTCTCATAAGAGCAGAACTCAAAAAGGTTCCGTTTTCTACCTAAATTTAATTCAATTACACTTCTGAGATTCCATTATAAAATGTTACAGTTCAAATTCACCCACTGGTAACTACAGCGGGAGCTGTGTTTGGTAAGGACTGTATTAAACTTCAGCTCTCCTGTCATAAAATCAAAGAAAAGAGGGCTTATCAGAGCTGAGGAGCACCTCCATTTAGAAAATAAACTTGATAGTTTGCAATAAGTCAGCAAACTATTTGTTCCCACATCTCTTAAGCCATCAGTAACTTTTACTGACTGTCTTTGGGAGATATACATCATCTAGCAATACCCCAATCTCTTATATATTTTCCTGTGGCAGATTATTTTGAAAAGTTCTATCACAACCTCTCCTAAGATGTGCACTGGAACAAAAAAAAATACCTTTCTAACAATCACAGAATCACAGAAAGTTGGAGTCAGAAGGAAGCTCAGAAATCTTTGAGTTGACTTGCCTTTCTAATTTTGTGGATCAGGAAACTAGGGCCCAGAGACAGAAAATAACTTGTCCCAGGTCTGGTTAATGGAGCAGTCAAGATAGGATCCAAGGTCTCCTGGTTCACCATTCAGTGATTTCTCTCTTGCAAATAAAGGAAAATGCCAAGAAAACTAGCTCTTTGTGGGATATATAAAATCAAATGTAAAATGAGGCTGGAGTGGACTCATTGGTCTTTAATGTTTCTTCTAATTTCAAATTCTATTATCTTATGAATCTATACGTCCAAGTCAACAAGCAAATATCTAAGGTCTCCAAGGTCTCAGGGACAGGAAAACAAAGTGAAAAATCATCTCTACATTTGAGAAAGACATATTCATTAAAGCATTGTTGGATGAGCTGTGCATTAGTCCAGCTATTCTGAAAAGTAATTTATAATCATGCAAATAAAGTGTGTAAAATGTTCATTCACTTTGATCCAGAGATTGCACCATCAGGCATATACCCTAAGGAAGTCACTGATAAAAAGAAAGATTCCATATACACTTAAATATAGTGGCATTCTTTGTGGTTACAAAGAACTTAAAAAATAAACTAGAAGACTACTGTTTGAGGAATAGCTAAATAAATTTTGACAAATGAATATAATGAAAGAAGCAATGGATATGATGAAGGATGAGAGGCATAGGAAGATTTTTATGAACTGATGCAAAATGAAGTAAATAGAGTCAAGGAAACAATACATATAAAGACTTGTTCACTTGTTGTTTAGTCATGTCTGTTGTTTTTTTTTTTTTACCCCATTTGGGGTTTTCTTGGCAAAGATACTAAATTGGTTGACCATTTCCTTTTCCAGCTCATTTTACAGATAGGAAACTGAACCAAAAAGGGTTAAGTGACTTGCCCAGGGTCACATGGCTAGTGAGCATCTGATGTCAGATTTGAACTCAGAAAGATGAGTCTTCCTGACTCCAGGGCTGGCTTTCTATCCATTGTGCCACCTAGCTGCCCCACATAAAGAATGTAAAAATCAACTACCAACTAATTAAAAATTAATGTTGCAAGATTATAAAAACAAAAATAGCCCCCAAAAAGAGGTATGAGAAAACACTCCTCCTTCCCCTCATACTCCTTTGAAGAGCAACCAGGGTCCACTGTTGTGAAACACTGCATATATTATATTTCTTTGATGTGTTTATTGGTTTTGCTGATTTTTTTCTTCATTTTCTTTTTCTTTAAAAAAAAAACACCGATAGGACAAAGAATGATTCTCTGGGGAGAGGCACAGGGTGGAAAAGAGGAAGAAATGTAGGTGATACAAAAACAAAAGATATCAATAAACATTTATTTAAAAAGAAAAACAGTAGCTGCTCTGAAGGAGACTGGATGAGATGTGTAATGAGGGATTGACTGAAGCTAGTAATGATGTACGTGGAAGGAAAGGGTCAGATGCAACAGATGTTCTGGAGACAGGATAGACAATAGATAGTAACCAATTGTTAGTGAGGGACAAGGACAAGGGAAAGAACAAGAATGATTTTGATGCTGTGTTTCAGAGTGACTAGAAAAATGGTGGTACCCACAACAGGAAAAGGCATGTTTGGAGAAGGAACAGATCTGGGGGTAAGATACTGAGGTTTCTGTTGGTTGCAATGAATGTGAAATGCATGTAGACCACTATCGGTTACAAGTATTGGATGACGCAGGACTAGAGCTCAGGAGAGAAATTAGGTTTGGCAATCGTCCGTGTTAAGATAAATAAACCCATGGTAGCCAATGAGCTCCTGAAAAGGGAGGCTTTGGGGGAGGCTAGGTGGCACAGTGAATAGAGCACCGGCCCTGGAGTCAGGAGGACCTGAGTTCAAATCCGGTCTCAGATACTTAACACAAAAACTAGCTGTGTGACCTTGGGCAAGTCACTTAACCCGAACTGCCCTCCAAAAAGCAAAAATTAAAAATAAAAATAAAAAAAGAAAGAAAAGGGAGGCTTTGGAGAACAGAGAAGAGGGCTAAGGATAGAACCTTGGAAGACATTCATATGGGAACCTACACACTATTTCTAATGCTGTTTCCTTAGAGAAAAAAAATAAGGAACCCATGATTCCTTTTCCTGCCAAGAGATCTCATCCTCACCAAATTTCTTATAGTATTTCACTTGAACTTCTCCTTTGGATTTATCTCATTCAGCCCTAGACATGTTCCTCTTTCCATGACCATTCCTACCTCAGAGAGCAGAGCCTATGTAATATCAGTCTTTGATATGCAGAGTGCCTTGCATGACATATACACTTAATATAATAGATTTAGAACTTCAAAGGACCTTAGAAATCATCTGACCAATCTCTTCATATTATAGGTTGATAAAAGTGAGGCCCAGAGAAGTCAGATGATTTCCCCAAGACAATAAAAGACAAACTTAAGCACAGGAAATGATTTTCCTTTTGTCTTCCATAGTCCCATTGCTTAGTACAGTGCACTACAAAGATCAGGGATTTCATAAATGCTTTCTGAATTGGATTAGACACAGTAAAGTTTCAGAGCAAAGCCAGAATTTGAACCCTGAGTCTGTGAATCCAACTCCAGAGTAATCAAAGCGGTTGAAATAAAATGAATTTTTACTCCACACAACTGACTTACAAAGTTATGGAATGTGTCCTCTAAGCTAAAGATTGGAGCCCCATGTTATGCCAAACATTATCACATTTTTAGAAACCCAGTTGTGTTTTTTCTACATTTTAAGGCAAGGCCTTTTATTTGACATTGTCAATTGCTGTAATGGTTGGCATCCCTTCCTCTAACTCGAACAGTAAACTCTAAAGCTGGGGGACCAGCTTTAGACAGACATGCTGATGATCCCTGAGAAATGTTTGGTACAACAAATTATAGTCTTGGTTTTACCTTTGTCTTTTCTTGTCCTCTTATGGTCAAAAGTGCCTTCAACTGTGTTTTATTCTAGAAAAAATGAGATAAAAATGGGGAAAAAAAGATTTATGAATATTTTGGTACATGAGATCTTAGACACATAACTACAGAATGCTAAGTCAGGAAGGGAACTTAGATCATAAAACACTGGGTGTCAGAGGTAGTAGGTACCTAAGTGAAATAGTGTGGGGAGACTGTTGCTTTTTGAATCATAGGACCTGGGTTCAAAATTGGGCTTTGGCAATTACCTATGTGACCTTAGGCCAGCTCTCTCACCTAGTTTTCTCACTGGTAAAATGATGGGGTTGGACCAGGTCACATGGCAATTGATTTAGAAGCACAAAGGAACCTACAGTTCATTTAGTCTAATCCTCTCATTTAACAGATGAGAAACTGAGGCAGAGAGAAGCTAAGTAACTTGTCCAGGATCACACCAGTTGTAAGTACAAAAATCTGAATTAGAACTCAGCTTTGCTGACTCAAGTCCAGGACCATGTCTACTACGCCAAGATTTCCTCTAATAGTTATAGAACACAGGTTCCTAAAGAGGGCAACACCACCCCCCTGGAGGGCGGCAGTAGCTTCAGGTGCAACTGAGGGGTATTGTATAAAAATAAGGGGAGAGTGGAAGCATAAGAAAAGAAGATAAAAAAATTTTGAAAAACCATTCATACGTGTTTCATCTGTTGTATACCACAATTAAAGTCATAGTGATTACATTATTTTTCAAATAAACATACAAAATGCAAGTTATAACCTATCAGTGGTCAAGTCTACCGACAGACCTTAACAAGCAAGTATTGGCAAGCAAGCGTGTCACACATTATCAGGAAGTCCAGTATGCATTGGCAGGAATATGTGCTTGTAATGATTTGTTTACAGTACAATACCATATGGTTACATGTCACAATATTGTATTGTCAAAATTTCAATGCAGGAAAAAAAAACCCCACAAATTCACAAAAAATATTAAATTTAAGATGCATCATTTAAATATATATAGATGTATTTTATATTTTTTAAAATGATGCAAACTTAAAAAAAAAAGTTAAAGGGTTAAAGAAAGCAGATTTCCAGGGAGGGGGTACTGAGTAATTTCCTATTGTTTTGAACAAGGGGTGGTACGTCAAACAAGTCTGAGAACCTCTGCTCTAGATCGATGACCTTACAAACAAAGAATATAGAATTCAGAGCTCATTTTAGGAGGAAACTTAAAACACAAAATGTTATAACTGGAAGGTCCCTTGGAATCAAGAATTTTAGTTATGGCAGGGACCTTAGTCATCATCCATTTCAACTTCTTCATCTAGAAGACATAGTGGATATACAGTGCTGGGCCTGAAGTTTGAAAAACTTGAGCTCAAAACTGGCCTCAGCTGTGTGTCCTGGACAAGTCATCTTTTTATATTTCTACCTCAGTTTCCTCCACTATAAAATGGAATGATGATAGAACCTACCTCCCAATCATTTTTGCAATCCAATGAGATATCTGCAAAGTATTTAGCACAGCACCCTGGCAAACAGCAGGTGCTATGTAAAAATGCTAGCCATTATTATCATTTTTACATAGAAAAAGAATCCAAGTTCCCTTCAGTGCATCCCTCCTCAAAAGCATTCTGAATCTATTACACAAAACGAGGCAACAAATGAATGGGAAAAGGTCAGCATTCAACCTGCATGTTGATGGGATTAATTATTACTTTTATCAACCAATTTTTTTTTCTGCTCACTAAACTCCACTCTGACTTTTAAAAAAATTCTAACTCAAGGCAAAATGCCAGACATTTCCGGATGACAGCATCCTTCCTCCTAGGTACAAAAGCCCACACGGCATGCAAGATCATCCCCACATTAATAATTAATAGGTACAACAACCACAACGGATGATGGCCTGCAATTAAATCTTGGGATTTTTTAGCTTTAAGCAAAAGGCTTGGATTTGGGGTCTGATGCCTTGGGGGACCAAATGCTGAAAAGTAGCTTAGTTTTGCTTCTTTGTTTCAAATATTTGATTAGGCAATTGCATAGAACCAAAGAAGATAAAAAGACAGAGAAATCCAGAGCTTCTGGGCAGCATTAAAGAGGAAATGCCTATACACTTGGGACCAGAGGACCTTGATTTAAATGCCAACTCTTACTACCCTTGTGAACTCAGACAAGTTCCTTCACCACTTCTTTAGAATGAGGGGGGAGGGTGCGAATGTGATAATCTTTTTGGTTCCTTCCAGTTCTAAGTCATAGCTTCCTACAAATGGGGAGTAATTTTGAAAGGCGCAGGAATTACCCAACTGAAGAGGATGACTAAATTTATTTAATTAATGAGAATATTTGGCAGAAGTTTATCTTGTGCCCATCCCTATATTACCTAAGAAGCAGTGACTGCCAGAGCTTGAAGGGGCTTTCAAGAGAAGAATGCATCCAGTCTTTGTTTTATGGATGAGAATCCAAGGTCCAGAGAGGGGAAAGAATTGTCTATGACTACAAAGCTGGCTGGGAATCAGAAACTCAGACTCCAAATTTGGGTCTGTTTCTGACACTTTGTGACAAAAATGCCACTAGTAGGCATTCCTAGAAATTGATCATTGCCTCAAAGCACCCTGTGATGGAGGGAGGCTTGGATCAAAATCAGAGATGAGGGTTCTAGTCCAAACTCACTCAGTGATGGAGGGAGGTTTGGATCAAATCCAGAGATGTGGGCTCTAGTCCCAACTCCAATTGGGCAAGGCAGCATGTGGAATGGGAGGGCTTTGGACATACAATAAGAAAAAAAAACACAACTCAAACATTTGTCAGCTTTTATGGATGCCCATAAATCATATAACCTTGTTGATATTTCTTCTAACCTAGCGGTTCTCAACCTATGTGTTGCAACCCCTTTGGGGGTTGAACGGGGTCGCCTAAGACCATCAGAAAACACATATTTCCGATGGTCTTAGGAACTGAGACACCACTCCTCTATCCATCTCCAGGCAGGTCCATCCATATGCAGATTTGCCCACATACAGAGTATTAAAAGGTCACGGCATTAGGAAGGTTGAGAACCACCCTAACCCATAAAATCAGGATGATATTGCCTAGAGTAGCTATCTCATAGGGTAGGCTGTTATTTGGAAAATCAAGTGAGAAAATATTCAAAGAACATGCTGAAGAAGATGAAGAGTTACACAAATGTCAAGAACCACTGTTTTCATTATTGAAACATTTTAAGTATCTCTCTACAGGCACTGTAAAACCACCCGGTTTTTCCATTTGAACAATCTATTAATGCCTGCTGTTTCTAAGGCACAACTTGCCATTAGTTCTCTTCAAAAACAAAGGATGAACAACAATAACAATCATAAGACAAAATGAAAAATTCCAGAAGGAAATACCAGCGATAGACTCTGAAAGGTTAGTTGTGCAGGGAGACTCAGAATCTTGCTGTCTCTGACTTCTTTGGCCTTCAGTAGGGCACGATAGCTTACTGAGTAAAAATCACCAGCTGTTGAAACAAAGAGCCCAGAAGAAAGACCATTAGAATCACTGCACATAGGATGAGTTGTCCAGTTCCCACCAGCCCCCATTATCCCAGGGGTTGAGGTTCATAACAATGCAACTATCTTATCCAAGCTTGGCAGCCAAAAAAAGAAAAAAAAAAGCCTTTTAGATCTGATTGACAGCCTACTCCTGACTCCCAAGGAAGGAAAACAACAAGTCATGTTTTGCTCTCCATCGACAGAGAGTGCTTATGGTGCCTAGAGCAACTTGTGAAAAGCTTAATAAATAATGGACTTTTAAAAAATTAAAATTATGAGTGGGGCTTTAGAAGGACCTCAGCTTTTGAAGAAGTTAGTGGAACAAGCTTTGGACTTGGAGGCAGAAATCTAGTATGGGGGTTCTGGGTCTGCCCTTTATAGGCTGAGACTTTATATATGGTACTGTAGCTATAGAAGACTTCATTTCTTCATGAACAAATGAATGAGTTGAACTAGATAATCTTTAAGGCCCTTTCCACTTGTATTTTACCATTCGTTGATGATATGGTTCAGAGGCTGGATGACCATGTATCAAAGATGCCAGAGAAGCAATTTTTACATGAGGTGGGATGCTTCATCAGATAACCTCTAAGGTTATCAACAATAAGGCTCACTATATTTGTCATTTAGTATTAGGAGAGCAGAATCCTGGTCACACTTATTGGTTTATTACCTTGAACAAATAACTTAAGCCCTGAGAGACTCAGTTTTCTCATCAGTAAAATGAAGATAATAATACTTGAAATTTCTCACAACCATCCTGTGAGTACCATATAAATAAAAATTCACAATAATTTGATTGAAAATTTGGATTAATTTATAGAATTACATAAATTTTTAGGCAATATACCAATAATAGAAGAGCATTGGACTAGTAATCAGAAGACTCGTTTTTATTCCCACCTTTATTACCCTCTATGTGAGAATGGGTAAGTCACAACCTTTTTGAGTTGGCTTATCCTTACAAAGGGCATGATGTTATAACCCTGTTTTATCTTTCTTCTACTATATCAAATATCATATATCATGAAGTGAAATAATCATGGAGGATGGTAGTGAGAAAAAAATTTAGAAGCTGGGAAGAATTACATAAGTAATACCCCAAATTTGCATAGGGCTCTAAGATTTACAAACGGAATTTCCCCAACAATAATGCTATAAGAAAGGCAATGTAAGTATAATTTCCTCTGTTTTCCAGATGAAGAAATGGTGACTCAGAGAGTGTACCCCAGATCACAAATAATCCATAGGTAGAATTTTATTCCAGGCCTCTTGATGTAGCATCCAGGAACCCTAGACGTGGAATCAGAGGACATGTGTTTGGATACTATGTACTATTTGTCAATTCTGTGACCTGGAGAAGATCACTTAGCTCAGTCACTTTGTTCAGTCTTCAGTTTCCTCATCTGTATATCCAGCAGGTTAATGTTATAGTGTAAGGTGGGGGTGAGGAACCTGTAGCCTTGAGGCCACATGTGGCTCTCTAGGTCCTCAAATATTAAATCCATCATTGTTCTGTGAAATATGGATTCAGTCAAAGGGTCACACTTGAGGACCTGGAGGGCCATGTGTAGCCTCAAGACTGCAGGTTCCCCACATCTGGTGTAAGGGGTCACTAACCTGGTTTTAAAGCAATATTTTAATAACTGTGCTTCAATATAAACTTATTTAACTTGAGATACTACGTATTTTATTTTAGGCAATTATAATTATTCTGAACAAGGGTCCACAGACTTCAGTAGACAAAAGAGGTCCATGAACCAAAAAGTTTTAAACTCCAAAATACAATGGATAGAGATGTGAATTTAGCATCAGAGGGAAGGGGCTCAAATTTTAGCACCATTTGGGCAAGTCACTTAAAACTCTTCCGGGTCTCAGTTTCCTCATCAATAAAATTAGAAGAGTAACCTAGATGATCTCTAAAGTCCCCTCTAAACCTATGATAATGATGTTCATTCTAAATCTAAATTCCATTATCTGTGACTCTTGGTCCAGAGAGCCATCATTTTTTATAAAGTGTCAATATATGAATACTACAATAGACCCTTAACTTTGACCTCTGGTTAAGTCCTTTTACACTTTTCTTCACACTGAATAAGAAAGAGCATCCAGTCATCTAGTAAGTTTTCAGCAGTCACTGCCAAACCACAGAATGGTTTCAATTTGCCAAACCAAATGAATTCTGTTAGTTGAATTTGTCTTATCAGATGAGTTTGGTTTCTTTTTTAAGAACCTCCATGTTATGCTATGGGCTGAGTTCCAACTCTTCTTTGCCAAAGATTTCAATCCCTAACCTGAAAACCAATAAAGCCTTCTTTACTCCCAAACTCTAGTCTATTTATGACCCAGAATGCCACTTCTGATCTGCATGACTTTGGACCACTTAACCACTCTGAGGCTCACTTTGCTCAGCTATAAAATGTTGACGATAAATCTGTTCTCTAATTCACAGAGTAGTCATGAAAAATCAAAAGACATAATGTGCATAAAGTGCTTTATACACTAGAATGTTGATATGTGATTGTTAGCCATTAAAAAGGATTATCACCACCAAATGAGGCATTGATGAGAGCATCTGAGTTTATAAATTACTTTTTTAAGTAGGTAAAAAAAGGTTTGATATTTTCATTACATTCAGGGATGACTTTTTTTAAGTTTTGCAAAACAAATTTAAAGCTCTTTTTATTTATCTTCTTTCTTCTGGTTTGCTATAAAAACTGCCACAATTTGTGGCAAGTGGGCCATTTTAAAAGATTCTTCCAAAAATGGAAACTAGAGAAACTTAAAATATTGTGTTAAACTATTTTATCAATATAATCTTTAGCAAACACTCAAATTTATTTAGCTTTCTCAGTAAGAAATGAATACCATTTTCTATTCCCATAGTCAGCAGAACTTCTGACCAGATTGTAAAGTATATTATTGATCATAAAGTGGACCATTTGTGCACATACAGTTGATGTACATAGAATTTGGAGCTGGAAGGAGCCTTAAGGACACAATCCAACTTCCTCAGTTTCTGTGAGAGGACACTGACATGACGAGGAAAGACAAGGGAAAGAACATATCCAAAGTCACAGAGGGTAGTATCAAAGTCATTATTTGAATCCTGGTTTTTCATACCAAATCCAATCCTCATTCAATAATACTCAATAATACTACATGGATTTAGCTCAGAAGAAACTTCAAATAAATAGAATACATAGGAAATGGCATGATTATCAACTATAAGAGGGAAAAATGCTTGCTGGTGAAATATACAGATGTCACAAAGCTAAAAGAGATAGCTTTTGGTGAAAAGACAGATTCCAAGAACAATCTCAATAAGCCAGACTGTTGGGTTAAATCTAATATGAGGACATTTAATGGTGAAAAATGTCAAGTCTTATACTTAGGTTCAAAAAATCAACTTCACAAATACCACACAAAAGACACATAGGTAAATGGCAGCTCATCAAAATAAAAAATAAAAAATGATTATTTTAATGAACTTCACACTCAAATTCAATCAATAATATGACACTGCAGCCATGAAAGCTCACACAAATTTAGACTGCATTAAGAAAAACAATTGTATACATAATAAAGAAGTGATGGTTCTGTACTTTGTCCAAAACAAACTATTTCTTTTAATCCATCTGTTATTTTACTGTTTTAGGGAGAAAGAATTTCCTCTATCAATGCTGATTAGTGTTTAGCACAATGTCTGGCATATCCGTTGTTCAGTCATTTTAGACGTGTCTGAGTATCTGTAACCCCATCTGGAGTTTTCTTGGCAAAGTGGTCTGCCATTTCCTTCTCCAGCTCATTTTATTGATAAGGAAACTGAGACAAACAAGGTTAAATGACTTGCCCAGGATCACATTACTAGTAAGTGTATGAAACCAGATTTGAACTCAGAAAGATGAGTCTTTCTGTCTTCAGGCCTGGTACTTCATCCAATGCACCACCTAGCTGGTACACAGTAGGTGCTTAATTAAGTTTATTGATTGACTGGTTGACTGATTAGAATCAGCTTGGAAATCAAGAATCTTAGAAAGCATCCTGAGGAACTGAGAGGTTGGCACTTTCCCAGGCTCACTCAACCAGTAAGAATCAAAAGAACTTGAACTCAGGTCTTCCTAGTTGACTTTACCACGTTGCTTCTCAGTTAAACCGTATCTAGAATACCGTGTTCAGTACTAGATATTGCACTTTTGGAAAGGCAGTGGATGATAGTATTAGAGATCTGGAACTTGAAAGTATCATTAAAGGCTCTGGAATCTAACACCCTTATCTAAATAGATGAGTAAATCCAAAGGGGTTAAGTGACTTGTCCAAGGTCACATAGGTAGTAAGGAGCAGAGTCAGGTCTTATTGCTACAATGCCAACAGTAATCCAACAACCCTATGATGACATAATAGGGGGGAGTGATAGCTGGCAAATACAGAGTTCTTTAAAGTTTGCAATGGGCTTTGCAATCTAATACATAAAATCAATCAGTTAGCTAATATATAATCTACCTATTATCTACTAGATAAAATATAGGACAGCAAGCATCTACAAGATCATTGGATCATAAATTGAAAGGTTGGTTTATCCAAATGGGGATTTTTAGTTTAGAGAAGACAAAAGTTAGCATTCTCTTCAAATATCTGAAGGATTGTCTTGGGGGAAAGGGATTATCCATTTTATTCTACTTGGCCCCAGAAGGCAGGATTAGGCAAGTGAGAAAAAAAGTACAGAGAGGCAGATTTAGTCTTAGTTTCATCAGTCAAGCATTTTTACCAAGATGTAACTTCCTGACAATTTTAGTTCTGCCAAAGACAATGAGCTGTGTGGAAAATCAGTAGGTCTACCCTTTCTGGAGGTCTTCATGCAAAGGCTCGAGTATCACTGAAGGTCTTGTAGAAAGGATTCTGGTTCAGGTATTGCCTTGGACTAGATGGCCTCTGAGGAGATCCTATGATTGAGGCATTTCAATAAACTGGATTTCTTAGATAATTCAGAGTTAACCTGATACCTTTCTGGAGGAACTGAGCATGAGTTGAGATGCTCAACATCCGATAATGCCTCAGGGTCAGAATTATGAACTTTGAATAAAAGCTGGATAAGCATTTGCCAGGGATGCTACAGAAGGAATTCATGCTTCAGGCATAAACTAGATTGGATAAGTTTAGAAATTCCTTCCATTCCTGGAAAGGAATCATTTATTATCACTCAGTGCTAACAATCTATATTGTCTACATATAGGAGAAGACAGGGATGATGAGTTGAATGTTGGTATTTCTAAATTTCTTCTTTTAGTTAATTCCCTAATGTGTTTTATTTGCAACCTACTTTTCTGGCTCTGGTTCATAAAACTAACCCTCACATACTTTAAATTTGAGCCAAAATAGCCTACTCACTGTTTTCCAGACAAATTTTTAAAGATTTTTTTTTGCTTCTGTTTTTGAATTTTATTTAATTCTGAGCTTAACACCAAATAAAATGAGCATTTTCATGCACATGGTAGAATTGAAGCAGGGTTGTAAATGAAATTATGAATCTCTGTTATGTATGTATAGTTTGCTTTTCTTTTTAGGTATATAATTAAATGTGTTACTTCCAAAGCTGTTCTAGTTATCTGTGATTCCTTCTGGCCATCCTTCTGGCTTTTTATGTGCATTTGTTAAAACTCTTCAATGACTCTCTTCTCTTCTTCTTCTTCTTGTTCTCTCCCTCCCTCCCTCCCTCTCCCTCTCTCTCTCCCTCCCCCTCCCTCCCTCTCTCTCTCTCTCTCTCTCTCTCTCTCTCTCTCTCTCTCTCTCTCTCTCTCTCTCTCTCTCTCTCTCTCTCTCTCTCTCTCTCTCTCTCTCTCTCTCTCTCTCTCTCTCTCTCTCTCTC
>CM053583.1:65451790-65464005 GCA_028627135.1 Pseudochirops cupreus | reverse complement strand
TAGCAAGTTTATTATCTCTTTATCAGGAATTGTGGTATGCTGGATTGTCAGTCTTTTGGAATCATGTTTGGTCACTGTATTGATCAGAATTCTTATGTCCTTCTAATCTCTTAGATGCATCATAGGTTTCCATGCTTCCCTCCATGCCTTTACTCGTGATGTTACTTCATCTAAAATGACCTTTCTCCCCATCTCTTTGCTCATTTAGTCCATATGTGCACAAACAAGTATCAAGACTTTGTTCAAAATGACAGCTCTTGCATAAAGCATACGTGATGCTTCAGCCCAGGAGGGATCTCTCCATCATTTGATTCCCACAGAGTTTTCTCTTCATTTTTCTTCTCTTCATTCCTACTTAATTATCTATGAATATGTCTTATCTCCTCTATCGGACTGAAAGTTTCTTGAGGTCATGGATTTTGTTTTCTTTCCAGTGCTTATTATTCATATAATCAGTATGGTGTCATATGAATATAGCACTATATAATAACTAAAGGACAGTTAGGTGATGCAGCGGACAGAGTGCCAAACCTGGAGTCAGGAAGACTCATCTTCATGATTTCAAATCTGACCTCAGAAACTTACTGGCTGTGTGACCCTGGACAAGTCACTTAACCTTGTTTGTTTCAGCTTCCTCATCTGTAAAATTATCTGACAAAGAAAATGGCCAACCACTCCAGTATCTTTGCCAAGAAAACCCCAAATGGGACCAAAAAGAGTAGGACATGACTAAGGGCACCTAGATGGTACAATGAGTGCTGGGACTAGAAATAGAAAGACTCATCTTCCTGAGTTTAAATCTGGCCTCAGACACTTACTAGCCATGTGACCCTGGGCAAGTCACTTAACCCTGTTGGCTTTGGTTTCCTCATCTGTAAAATTAGCTGGAGAAGGAAATGGCAAACCACTCCAGTATCACTGCCAAGAAAATCCCAAAATGGGGTCATAAAGATTAGGACACGACTGAATCAGCTCAACAAAAACAACTATACAAAAACA
This sequence comes from Pseudochirops cupreus, assembly GCA_028627135.1. Taxonomy (NCBI): domain Eukaryota; kingdom Metazoa; phylum Chordata; class Mammalia; order Diprotodontia; family Pseudocheiridae; genus Pseudochirops; species Pseudochirops cupreus. The sequence goes on along the minus strand of CM053583.1, from coordinate 65,463,006 downwards.
CACACACAATAGTCTATAGACTATAGTCTCAGAAAGTGTATATAAATAATATATAGTATATATAATAATCATATCTATATTATACATATTATATTATATATGTAAATATACATATATATATACACACTGTAGTCTTAGAGTGTCTCTACATAACATAACATAATACAATATAAGAACATGATATATAAAACTACTATATACATATATACGGTATACATATACACTCTATTGTCTTAGAGAGTTGTCTCAGGGCATTGAGAAGTTAAGTGACTTATCTATGGTCACAGAGCCAGTACAAGCTCTAGCTTGAGGTGCTTAACAGGGCTTGAACCCAGTTATTACCTTATTCCAGTACTGGCTCTCTGTACTGAACTTCAACATTATTATTATTATTATTATTATTATTATTATTATTATTATTATTATGCCACAAGACTAAATGAATGAATAGATTAGATAGATTTTCTAATTAGTTTCCACTCTCTTATAAAATTATAGGGTGATGAGCTCTTAAAACGTGGGGGGCTCTCTACACAATATACTCACGGGATCATAGATTATAGAATCAGAGCTAGAAAGAACTTCAGAGGTCATCTAGTTCAACTCCCTCAGTCAATAGTGAAAAAATAAATCAAATAAAAAGAAGCAAACAGAAAATAAATGAGTCGCCTAAGTCACACTGGAAGTAAGCCAGAGGCAACATATGAATCCAGGTCCTCTAACTCCAGAACCAATCAGTACCTATTTTTCTGTTCCACACTGTCTCTCTCTTTAATTAATGGAGTTTAGGCAATTAGAGATTTACTGTATTAATTAATCACATATAAGAGTTACCTTGGAGAAATTTCTTTCTGAATACCTGAAACCCTCCTGAAGTCTTATTTCCAGAGGATTCCAGAACAATGAGGCCTGTAATATTGTCCAGCAAGACAAGATCAGAGAGGTTGGCTGCAGATGGTGTCTTGGTATTGTTAATGAGCAGTCTCACAGAGGCAGTCTCAGGTTCAGTCTGCTGGGACACCTATAGTAAAGAGGAGGAGAAATCAATGCAGTGTTTCCTACCAAGAGGCATGCTTGGTAAAATGTGTTAAGACTCACTTGTGGAAGTGAAATCTTCAGGAAGGAGGGTGTTATGGTGTTTTCAGCATTCTGATGTTTTGTCAGACTGTTTGATTTTTAAACTCCCAAGGAGATTCAGAACTCATGTATGTCGAGCTGTTGCTTAGAGACACTGGGATCGAAAACCTCTATTTTGAAATATAGTACAACAGCTTTTGCAGAGAAATGTTAGCTGTGAGTGCAATTAGGAATCCATGAACCTGAGCTACAGCCTGGTAGAGGAGCTGCAAAGTGTAATATCATAGAGTTTGGCACAATGAAAATCAGCATTGGTACAAGGAGTCCACTATTAAGATGAGATCTTTTTTCATCAATTACGAATGAAGTTCTGTTATCACTTCATTTGTCATTTGAAGGTCCCCACAAACACATACTTCATAGCCTGTTCTCTCTGTTATTCAGAAAAGGATGTCATCTCATCATAATGGAAAGAGCCCTGGACAGAGTTAGACAAGTTGCTGCTGTTCAGTTGTGTCCAATTCTTTGTGACTCCATTTGGGTTTCTCTTGGCAAAGATACTGGCATGGTTTGCCTGCAAATGCCTTCCAAGAGAAAATTTCATTTACAGAACATTGCGAATCTTTTTAAAGAAAACCTATATTTGGGGAGGAATGGCAATGATTCCCTCACCTAGTCAGAAATCAATAAAAATGAATGTTTTCCAGGAAGATAACTGATTAAAAACTTCAAGGTTGTTTTCCAGCCAAGCGACAAGAAAATGCCCATATGGCTAACTTGTCAGCTGCTAACAAAGCATCTGTTCAGCTATATTTAAAACATTTTTAAAAGACAGGAAAGATAAAACACAAAATAAAATATTAATTAGATTTCAATATGGAAGCTATCTTTCCTTTAAAGTACCTAATTGCAACTAATTTACACTTATTACTACCCTTAGATTCTATTCTGATCATTCTGGAATTTTGAGGAAAGTTTTAATTTACCCTAAAACAAAAGGATCTCATAATAACAATCAATTAAAAAATCAGGGAAAGCATCTGCGTGAACATTAATAGGAGAAAAAGAAACAACTTCATAATGGAAATATATTATGGACTGCCTGTCTTGGAGGAAGATACAGATGAGAAGGGCTTAAAAATAGTTGCATTTTTTTTTTTTGCTTTCTTTTATCTTTAAGAGCCTATTGCAATCAAAGGATTAGGAACACTATGCAGGAAATTTAGCTTTTTTCTCAATTTTCTATGTTGTCTTCCTCTGTTAGAATATAATCTCCCAGAGGGTAGGGATTGTTGCTTGTAATTGCAAAGACTTTTGTTGTAGTTGTTGTTCATTATTTCTTAGATATAAAGTCATATTTGGTCACATTTTAGTGAGTATATTTCACCATAATTTTTTATAGAATTTTAGATTTGGAAAATACCTTAGAGATCATCATATTTAATCTCTGAACCAATTCAGGAATCCCTTCTATAATAAATCTGACAGATGGCCATCCAGTCATTGCTGCAACTTCTGAAAGCTTTTGATATAATTAAGACTTGGTGGGATGTGAGTTACGACTAGAATATGGCAGTATACGGGAATAATTTATTCAAGAGAAATATTTGGTGGAGAATGACTGGAGGGAGGAATGAAGCAATATTCTCTTAGATGTACAATACAGATTACTAAGGCAGGAAAAGAAAACATATTTAGTTTAGGAAATAGGTTACAAACACTGAAGTATGATCTAGGAATGATGGGAAACCTCAAACATCTGTTAGACTTCTCTCACTTCCAGAAACAGAGATGATAAAATCCGTCACTTGCCTGAACGGTGATTCCATTCTCCAAATGGTTAAAGAAGCAATGGCAGGAATCTATGGTTTTAGTTGGAATTTATCAACCAACTAAAAATCTGAAAAGAGTAGAAGATGATGGAAGCAAAGGCTGCTTACAAAAGAGTGATGTGGTCCTTTACAAAAATGACAGGAGCCTTGAAAGTCAGAATGAGCTGAGGCCAGGTATGAATGCCAAGGACAAGCCAGAAAGCTTGATTTGCTAAATTGGAAGCATGAGATCAAAGTAGTGATAGCATGCTTTTCATGGACGATGGGATGATAACAGAAGATACAAGAAAGGAATCAACTGTTATCTTGTCCAGGATTCACCACCACCAAGGAGACTAAATTTTGGATGAGGAAAAAGAAATTACATATGGTTAACATGAAGCAAAACACAAAACTAATGAGAAGATGGTAAGAAAGTACCTAGTTACCTTCAATAAGTACAAGTCACTAGGCTGAGACAAACTAAGCACTGAGAATAATAATTTCATGGAGAAGAGCAGATATGCCATAAGACTAGAAAAAAGGAAATTTCTTCATTTTTAAGAAGGAGAAATAAGACTTTCCAAACTATCACCTGATTAGTTTCTCTCTGATTCCTGAGGAAATTCTAGAATGAATAATTAAAGGGACCTTAAAGAAATACTTAAAGAAACTACCAGTGGTCATCAAGAGTCATAATGGCTTCCTCAAGAACAAATTATGCCAAACTAGCTTCATTTTCTTTCTTTTTCTGATAGGATTCCAAGACTGGTAGACTTCAAGCCATGGGTGGAAAAGTATACCTGCATTTGAGTAAAGAATTTAACAAAGTCACTCTTATATCCTTACAGAAAAGATGGAGAAATATGGGCAGAAAGATAGTATGGTATCTAAAATATCACTGAAAACTTGGTCTTCCCTGACCCCAAGTTCAGAATGTTTTTCACTCTACTACACTGCCTCCCCTGCCAAACTGACAAGGCTTGGTACACTTCTTTGAAGCTTAGAAAGGCAATGATCTGAAGTATGGCCACCAAGTGATGTAATTTTCCAGCCAAGGCAACTCATGAATGTTGTCTACAGAGTCAGAAAGAAGCTAAGCTTTTTGATTGTGGAACGAATGCCCTATGCCAATGAAATTGTGAATGTTCCAAGTATTGACTATAAATGAATATTAAATCATTCACTGCTCCTGTGTTTGACTACATGTAGGTAACTAGTATGATCCATCTTTAATATACAAAACCAACATCATTTATTGGAATAAAATGCAATGTTCTTCTCAAATGCAGCCCATATGTGAAAACTTACCATTGCACATTTCTGGAAAACTATCCCATACTCGGAAGACACGGGAATACTGGAAACGTCTTCATGCTTTAAAAAAAAAAAGTACTCAGTGAAAGAAATCCATTCCGATCTACAAGCCCTTTATAAAACAGTACTATAGCATACTTAGATAAAAATGAAAAGCAATGAAATGAAAACAAATGAAATCCGAAAACAGAACACCTGCTTTTTTCTGACGACTTTGACATTTTGGCTGGCTGGTTTCAGAACAAGCTACTGAATTTAGACTAGGAAAGGACCTCAAAGATCATCTTACCCAAATATTTAATTTTACAAATGAGGAAACTGAGGTCCAGCGAGGTGAAATAATGTAATCAATATCATTCACACAGTAACAAAGTCATGATCTGAACCTAAGTATCCTGAGAATGTTGTATGAGCAAGTCTCAAAGTCAAGAAGTGTTAGATGCAAGTCCTACCACTGACACATACTGGCTGTATCACTTTGGGCAAGTCATTAAACTTCTTATTTACAGACAACTCTGTAAAACATTTAGTTACAGAGAAATACCAAACATGCATTGGTAATGGGTGCTTCTTCACCTAAGACTTCCCCATGCCAATGAATCACAGTTCCAATACTTATCCATATAATAACTCTAAATCCAATGTTTTTCCCACTATGCCAGGATACTCTTAATACTTCCCTCGAATTTTAGATGCCTAAAATGTAGATAATAATACCCAACTTCTCCAACTCCATTGTTCTGGTTAAGAGAATCAGACGATGTCTATGTAGGCACTTTGTAAATTCTAAAATACCATATAATGAAAAGATAAAATTAAAGGCAGAATGCAGACATAGAGGGCTTTATTCAATGATTTTAAAAAATCCACTTTTGGGAAGCATTTTGTCACCCTTAAAGCACCACCTAAATGGGAACTCCATTATTAACACCATAATCTCTATAAGAAATATATTTGCATGGATATGAGGCACACATAATATATATGCTATTTATCTATCTATCTATATGTGTGTGTGTGTGTGTGTGTGTGTGTGTTTGTAATATGCATGGCTTGAAAAATATGATCTATAAGAAATTTCTTTTTGTTTTTGTGTGACCATAGAAATTGATTAAATATTTTATTTATGAGGTCAATAATATGGAGGCAAAGGCACAAGTAGGTATTTTATACTTTCTAGATATATTACCCAGAATAACTCACTTCCCCTCTATAAGAATCAGTTTACCCATCTATAAAATAGGGCTAATAATATTTTCTACTACTGACTTCTCAAAATTGTTGTGATGAAAGTGTTTTAAAAATATTAATGTGGTAGACTGCTGTCATTATTATTGTTGTTATCAGTGATGCTCTGGCTGGTTGTCTGACCTCCCAGCAATTGAGACACATTGATATACTGCCCACAAATCCAAACTCAGACTTCCTCTGGCCCCAACTGATCTTCTGTCATTTCCCCTAATTTGGGTCTTTCCCTACAGGCAAGGGCATCCACATATGATGACTTAGAAAATGCTCATAAGACTTTGCACCTCTCTGCCTGGATGCATTCCCAACTTAGTACAGTGGAAAACACACTGGATTTGGGACTAAAAAATCTGGCTTCAAGTTCTGTTTATACAACATACTACCTGTTTTACTTTGGTCAACTCATTTAATGGCCCTGGGTCCCAGTTTCCTCAGAATCACTGGGAAAACTGTGGTATATATGACTATGTCATATTATTGTGCAGTAAGAAATTATGAAAGAGACAGATAAGAAGAACCCTGGGAAGCTTTGCATGAACAGATAAAAATGAAACAAGCAGAACAATTCATGTAATAATCAGAACATTTTAAAGAAAAACAACTTTAAAAGTCATTAGGAATTTTGATCAATGCAATGGTCACTCTGACTCCAGAGGATTAATAAGAAATACTTCACACTTCTAGAAAGTGTGGCAAGGGATCAGAGGTGGGGAACTAGATATACTTTCTATGTACATGGTCAGTTTGGATATTTGCTTTACATGACTCTGCTCATTTATTATATGGGAGTTGTTTTGTTTTGTTTTGTTTTTTAACGGGGGGAGACAATTGGGAAAGAGAAGAGAACTAAGAATAGTGATGGAAGGAAGGAAGGAGCATTAATGCAGCATTTTAATGCATAGAAAAGAATAGAAAGACGATCAGAAGGAAATACAGACAAGCAAGAGAGTTTTGGCTAATAATATGTCAAAGTTAGTGTATCCTTTAAAGGCAACAAAAACACACTGTATGTAATAAAATTTGCAGCAATGTTATTATTGAGTCATATCAGATGTTTCATGATCCCATTTGGGGTTTTCTTGGCAGAAATACTGGAGCGGCCTGCCATTTTCTTCTCCAGCTTATTTTACAGATGAGGAAACTGAGGCAAATAGGGTTAAATGACTTGCTCGGGGTCACACAGCTAGTAAGTGTCTGGGGCTGGATTTTATTTCAGGTCTTCCTGACTCCAGCCCCGGCATTCTATCCATTGTGCCATCTAGTTGCTCACTTCATACACAATACGTTTTTTTCCCCTATTCTATAAATACAGGAATATCCATGTTTTTTGGTATTTCATAAGTTCTGAATAACGCAATAAAAATAGGAAAATATTTTTAAATGGGAGAGGAAGGTAAATGGGGCTGTCTGAAAAGTACTTTCTAGCTTTAACTCTATGAATCTGAGTCTTATGATATCATAGACATCAGCTTTCTCAGGTCCTGTCTCCAAAATTAACTACACAAGGCAACATTCCTTTCCTAACTGTCCCTTCCTATAACGGGTCATCATTTTACTCAAAATTTTCTCAACAGTAAGGGAAAATACCCATTGTACCCTACTAAGCATCCTTGATTCCTAGACATATAATGTCTAAATTTTTAAAAATCATCAAGTTTAACACCCTGATTTTTGCTGTTGTTCAGTTGTTTTTAGTCATGTCATATCTGAGTCTGTGACTCTTTTGGGTTTTTTTTGTTTGTTTGTTTGTTTTTTTGCTTTTTGGAGGGGGGAAGGTAGGGCAATTGGGGTTAAGTGACTTATCTAAGGTCATATGACTAGTGTTAAGTGTCTGAAGATGGATTTGAACTCAGATCCTCCTAACTCCAGGGCCAGTGCTCTATTCACTGTGCCACCTAGCCGCCCCACTTTTGGGGTTTTCTTGACAATGATACCAGAGTGGTTTGCCATTTCTTTCTCCAGCTCATTTTAAAGAAGAGGAAACTGAGGCAAACAGGGTTAAGCTACTGGCCCAGGGTAACAGAGCTACTGTCTGAGGCCACATTTGAACTCTGGTCTTCCTAACTCTGTCCCATAATACTATCTAGCTACCTTTATTTTACTGAAAAACAAACAGGCTCAGAGACTGGAAGTGAGCTGCCTGAAGTCATACATTTATTAATGGTAGAATTAGGACTTGCCCTGAGATTTGCTGACTTCCTCTAAACTACTTCAAGAGTCCCAGGGACAGGAAACCCATGAGGCATCTCATGCTAGTACTAGAATGCCCTAATTGTCAGGCAGTATCTTCTTTACTGAGTTGAATCTGTCTTCCTGTAATGCCATAAGGCTCTCCAACATGTAAATATGCATCAAGTGTTACTAGAGGTTTGCCACAGATTGAATGTTTTTATAGTACATTTTCGTACTACATGAAAGTAGTGAAGTAATAATATCTATTTTTAATATGTCAAATGATTCACTGACCAGGTGGTACATGATAGAAGAATCTCTTTTGAATAAAGTCTTCTTGGTCCATGAGCTTATTAGAGAAAATACTGAATGGCTCCAAGGTTCATCAGAGGCTGCTGAAGTCAAGAGCAGGTCAAAATCTTGAGCTCTTCTGTCGTTTCCCATTCCAAGTGGCACTTCAGCTAAAATTTCAACCACACATGAGTCATAGAATGAATTAAAAGGATGTCATGGTAAACTCTGCAGTCAAGCACTGCATTAGCCGGAATTGTTCATAATGACAATGACTCATTTTCCTAAAGGGCTTCAAGTTTTTCCAAAGTGCTTTTCCTACAACAACCCTTAAAAGTAAGGAATTTAAATGCCATCATCTCCATTTTTTCTGAAGATGCTATAGAGAGCTCAGGTGATAGACATGCTCAGTCTTGTGGGCTGTAAATGGCAAAGCCGTTCGAAATTAGTCAATAAGATAATGATTGGTCTTAGATTAAAGCCAGACTGAGTAGGCCCCCCTCACTAAGAGAAGGAAGGGAGAGATGCGGATCAAAACTGATTACCTGTCCTTGTGTTTAGCATTATCTGACCTATTCATGACCAGTGTACTCAGAGATATGTGGGACTGACTTACCTTACACTGGTTCATTTGGTTCCCCTTCTGTGCCTGATATTTAGGTGACATTCATAACTGCTTCAGGGGCCTCATGTAATTAGGTTGTCTGGGTTGTGACTATATTTCAGCTTAATTTCCTCAAAAAAGGTAAAAATAGGGACCAGAAAAAGCAATGGAATGCCATGTGCACATCTTCTATCCTGCTTGTTTAAACTGGTCGATATATCATGTTCTATCATGATGGGAAGGGAATACACCACAAGGGTGAGGTTAAAATTCAGCTTGGAAGAATTCTGGGTTATACGGTCAACAAGACAGAGACTTAGACATTTTATCCAATCCTCAGTAACTCTCAAAATCTTCCCAAAAGTGAATTATGTGCTAGAGGTGAAGCAATGACAACTGTCTCTATAGGCTAAGATATCAAGAAGACAAAAGGGTTTCTTATGAATTATCTATAGAGAATTCTATGCTTAGTTACCAGTACGCCCTCTACCAGCAACCATAATGGGAAATGAAGAGAGTAGGAGAAGAGGCTGTTAACACCAAATGGCTTCAACTTTCTCAGTAACGAAAAAGATGAGATCTTTGGATAAGAGAAAGAGGAAAGTGGGAAATTGGGAGAGCTCAGAGGAAGGAAGAGAAGTTTGAAATCTTTGTAGATGGAGTAGAAAGAACACCTGAATTGGGATGAGATGCCCTGGGTTGAACTTCAAGCACCATCACTTAGCAGCTGTGTGAACTTGGGAATGTTACTTTGAACTAAGGATTTAAATGAGCCTCCATTTTATCATCTATAGTATAGCATAATAATTACTGACATAGAGTTGGGACAATGAGCTACATTGGATATACAATGGAAAGTACTGAACACCTAGAACAAATAGGCAATATGCACTAATTGGTTGAGAACTGTATCCTTTTAGAGATAAATCACCTAGTCTGATTCCTTTATATCTCCTATATGAAGAGACAGACATTCAGAGACAGAAAGTGACTGGGCCAGTCCTTCATACAGTGAGAAGAAAAAGGAGCAAAAGACAAGCTTCCTAATTTCCTAACCCCATGCTCTCTTCTCTGTCTACTGTGTTCTACACAATCTTTTGTAAGGTAGACTGTCTCTTAAGCTAAATGTAGTCTCAGATATACCTAATGAGAAAATGCAATCTACTGAATAAATCTATTCTCTATAAATCTATAATATTATATGTATATTTATAATGCATTAGAAGAATTCAATATTAAGGTCCTCCAAAAGAGATTTTACATGGCCAAGACACTTAATGGGACACAAAGGACAAGGATGAGAGAGAATCTGAAACTGCTTGTTGGTGATACTAAATTACTCAACATAATGACCTAGCCCCTAAGGGATGGTGGAGAGGTCGAGAAGGATGCACACTTAGTGAAAGAATAATGCAGATAAGTCAGTCCGAGTTCTTGGGGCTACATCTATACAGGAGAATGTCAGAGGTAACAACAGCACAATTCCTACCTTACAGGATTGTTGTAAAATAAGTTATCATTAATCTTCTTTCATGATAGTATGACAAATGACACTCTCAGAAGGTCTGGGTGGCAGATATTACAGAGACAGTTTATCACATGAAGAGGTAACTGGTGAAGAAACAATTTTTTCTCTGCTCATTAGAGAGGTGGGGAGGTGGGGATGGAAAGGAATGATGCATATCCTGCCAGATGCAGTCACTTAATCACTTTTGCTTTACTGTTTGCACAAAGGAAGTTTCAGTGCGGTAGGTCCAAGAAATGACAGTGATGTACAGTACAAAAGGTGCTACACAATACTAATAAAAAAAAGTATCAGCTAAGTCATGTAGCAAAGATGGCAGAAAGAAGGCAAACATTTGATTTACAGACTAGGTCAAAGGGTACTATAAACAAACAGGAAGCCAAAATTCAGTGAGGAAATCCCAGGGTTCAATTGTTTGGACAAAAATGGGGAGCATTGGGGCGGAGCCAAGATGGCGGCATAGCAGCAGCAACATATCACAACTCTCACATAGCCACCCCAAAATACCCACAAAATAGGACTCTAAACCAACCCTAGAACTCCAAAACGCACACAAAGATACTTCCCACTAAAGTCAGGTCGGCTACAAGGAACCATATCAGCACTGGGAACCAAAACCAGCCTGGCCTGAAGCCGAGGCTGTGCCCCGGGGGCGGCTGGACGGGAGGAGCTGAGGAGCTTCAGGTGAGCAGATTAGCGGCAGCTGTGAATGGGAATTGTGAAAGGGGGAGATAAGCAGTCTCGGCCAGAAGGCCTCCAGAGCGGAAAAGGGAAAGGCAGAGGTTTTGCACCCGCCTCGTTGCAGCTTCCCACCCGCAGCCTGCAGGCAGCAGGGGGACTGAGCGATTCTTCTCGGGCCAGAGCTCTCGCGTTAAGCCTGGACAGATTGCCGTCTTGGGCCTCGGTCTTGGAGTCTTTATTATCCAGTCTGCCGGAAGTATATAGGAAGAGTTCCCAGCCTCTCCCTAAGACCTACGGCAGCTGGGAGGACCCCAGCGATTTGGGACAGAGCTTTCCCTTCTGGAAGCAGAGCCCCACAGAGATTTAAAAAAAAAATCACGGTCTGAAGAACCATGAGTAAGAATAAGCATAAGAAGCAAAGTAAGAACAGCTCCCAAACCCTTGATACCTTCTTTGGGGTAAAGAAAGATCATGGGAGAGAGAGGGAGGA
>CM053583.1:65433977-65451290 GCA_028627135.1 Pseudochirops cupreus | reverse complement strand
GGAGAGTAGGGGGGAAGGGGATGAGAGAGGGGAGGATGGAGGAGAGGGCAGGTTGGGGGGGAGGGTTGTTAGAAGCACACCACCTCACACTTTTGTAAAGGGACAGGGACAAAATAGAGAATAGAACAAGAGGGGGTGGAATAGGAAGGAGGGAAATATACAGGTACTGGGATAGGGAGATCCATCTTGCCCTACTGGAAAGTCAGAGGGGAGATGGGGGAGGATATAGGAGAGAGCTGATTGGGGGAGGGGGTATACAATGGGACCACTGTTTTGGGGTGAAAAGGGGAAAGACAGGGAGAAAATTTGTAAATCAAAAATCTCATGGAAATGAATGATATAAACTAAAAATAAACAAAAGTTTAAAAAAAAATAATTCCAGAGACCTAGTCTGATAACTAAGCCTGGACTTGCCTTTTTTTTTTGGTGAGGCATTTAGGGTTAAATTACTTGCTCAGGGTCACACAACCATTAAGTGTCTAACGCCACATTTGAATTCAGGTCCTCCAGGACTAGTGGTCTATATACTGTTCTACCTCACTGCCCCCTGGACTTGTCTTTTACAGAAGTTATGTCAATATTCCTTTGAAAATTGCTCTTGGGACTTCAGGTTTTTGTTTTTCTAGTTTCATCATGTATTTATTTTTTTTTTTTAATTATATTCTGAACTTAGTAAAACAAGCATTTCCATAGCAAAGTGGAATAGAAAAAAAGATGACTGTACATGAAAAAGCTTTAAGACATTTTTTTTTAACTCCAGATGCCTTGCCTGTCACCTGGAAGGTCTAACTTTACTACTGTATGACAAACTCTTGGGGTCTCTGTTCCCTCCTACAATGATGGGTTAGGGTGAAAGATTTGGTCTTTGCCAGCTCTCTTCCTATGGTATTCATTGGCTACCCACCTCTGATTTATAACTTATGTTCCAAAGAAAAAGCATGGATACATATTACTTTAGAAGTTCTTAAGTCACATTTACTATTGAGAAGCAAAACAGCTTAAAATTTTTTTTAAAAGATATTGGCTGTTAAATAAAGGAGAAAAAAAGGAAAAAAAGAAATGACAAAACAGGTAGGTGAGTAAGTGCCTAGTATATACAGATATGCTTGTTTTGTAGTTTCAAATGTATCTCATTATTTCAGTGACACCTTCTGGGCATAATCAAGGCTCTTACAGAACTGAAAACACATGCTTTAGGTATTTTATGTACTCAGAGGTGAATAAATGAGAGAAATAAGACAACATTTGAATACCATGAGGAAACTGGTTGAAGATCAGGACTGCCATGTGGAAGACAGATGAAATTTATTCTCCTTAGCACCAGAGGGCAGAACAAGGAGCAATGAGTTGAAGCTGCAGAGAGGATTTGGGCTTAAATGAGAGCTTTCTATCAACTAGGGTTGTCCAAAAGTCTAACAAGCTGTCTAAAAGTGACTGGTAAAAGCTAGAAGACCATTTGTCAGGATATTGCTTCAGGTGTAGGTTGGACAACATTGCCTTTGAGGTTACTTCTAGCTTTGAGGCTAAAGAAATCAGTGTCTACTCTATGAGAATAGGAATGAAGAATTGATGAATTCATCAAATTTCATTATAATCTCAACAACTCTGCCATCATGGTCCATTCCAGTAGGTTCACAAGTGAGCATCCCCTATTTTTACAGTCATCTAGGTAATCAGACTTCTGTCTAATGGGACAGACTTCAAAATAGACTTCAGATCTGAGGAAAGCCACTGGATAGTGAGAGAGACATCTTTCTTGTACAGAATCTTTGGATGTGTGAAGCTGAAATTCCAGGGTGGTACTGTTGTTGTGTGTTTCATTTTCCTTACTGAAATGCCTTTTCTGGGTAATCCCTTTCACTAAAATCTTACTTATTCTTTTAGATGCATTCAATGCCTTCATCTCCACGAAGTGTTCCCTAATGTCCCTTCTTAGAATTAATCCTTCTACTGCATGCTGGGGTGCAATAACCTAAGACTAGATGTTAGACCTCTAACTCCAAATCTAGTGCTCCATCAACTATCCCAAGAATTGAATACGGTCTAATAATAAATGTATCTGAGAGGGGGAAGTAAAAAGAAGAAAAGATGATTAGCAATATCATTCTCTTTTAAGGATTAAAACAACCAAAAGTACAATCAGTATCAAAAGTTACCTGTTATGTTATAATGGTAGTTCTCTACACAGGGAAACTTCTTACAGGAGAAGACCTAAAGTTTTCAAAAGATACAAAGTAATTAGTCAGAACATATATTATACTAGCAAGAAGTAACTGTAAGATACATTCTTACATATGTTATATTTCATTTTCTTTTTATGTTCTTCTGTTGTGTCCAACTCTTTGTGACTCTATTTGGGGTTTTCTTGGCCAAAATACTGGAGTGGTTTGCCAATTTCCTGCTCCAGTTCATTTGACAGATGAAGAAAATGAGGCAAATAGGGTTAAGTGACTTGCCCAGGGTCACCCAGCTAGTAAGGGTCTGAGGCTGGATTTGAGCTCGGGAAGAGTTCATTTAGTTTAGTCATCCAGTCTCATTTAGTCATCCAGTTCTCATTTAGTTTCAGCATAATGTAAAACTTAAATTATATATATATACTTTAAATCTATATACTCTATGTACAATATATACACACTATGCTAGCTATCCTTTAAGTATATATAATAAATGTGTATATATAGACTGTACTTTATAAATACACTATAAATATATTACTAGTATATATATTATATCTATAAATATACTATAGTATATTATATACATAGAGAGATGGTTATTCCAGGGGTAGAGAACCTGCAGCCTTGAGGCCACATATGGCCTTCTAGATCCTTACGTGCAGCATTTTGACTGAATCCAAATTTTACAGAACAAATTTGTCTAACCTCAGACACTTACTAGCTATGTGACCCTAAGCGAGTCAATTAACCCTGTTTGCCTTAGTTTCCTCATCTGTAAAATGATCTAGAGATGGAAATGGCAGACCATTACAGTATTTTTGCCAAGAAAACCCCAAATGGTGTCACAAAGAGTCAGACATGATTGAAAATGACTGAAGAACAACAATAATGATTTGGAAGTTTTTCTTCTCACGGAACCAAAAATCCACTCCTAAAATTTCCACTCATTTTTCCAAACTAATTCTAATCTCTGAGGGCAAGGAAAATCAAATGAGTCCTTCTTCCACATGGAATCTCTTCAAATATGTGGAAACAACGATATTGTTGTTCCCCCTGCCATGTCTTCAGAACAGACATCCCCAGTCCTTTCCCTCAATTGCCATGATCCTCAGACCCTCACATTCTTAATCTCTTTACTCTGGATGAATGATTTTGAGGGCCATCATTATTCTGGAGGTCCTCCTCTTAAAACACTAGAGTTTCTTCTGTGCCCTTTCTCAAATGCGGTGTCCAGAATGGAATGCCATATACCAAATGAGGTCTGACCAGAGCGGAATACAGAAAAAAAATTACCACCTCACTCTAGACTTCATAGTCCTATTAATATAAAATTCTAGTCCCAGCTCAGATGCTCGTCATTTACTTTATATGTGGCCATATACTCACAAATGTACTTTGTATTTAGGTACTCTATGTAGGTATTTATGTGTGAATGAATAAAAATGTATTTGCTAAGTGCTATGTGCCAAACATTGTGCTAAGTGTTGGGGATACAAGTCTAAAGGCCAGATGGTTCCTGTTCTCAAGATGCTCATATTCTAAGTACAGGATATAATGCATATAGGAGGGTTCTGCTGCAAGGCTGATGGAAAGGACTGGGGTGTCCTTAGGACATGCATGGCAAGATAGATAGACAGATAGATAGATAGAGAGAGATAGAAAGATAGATATGTATATGTATGTATTTTTGCTTTTTGGAGGGGAATTGGGGTTAAGCAACTTGCCCAAGGTCACATGGCTAGTAAGTATTAAGTGTCTGAGGCCGGATTTGAACTCAGGTCCTCCTTACTTCAGGACCAGTACTCTATTCACTGTGCCACCTAGCCGCTCCAAGCTCTATATATTTTTAAGATAAAGTTTCAGGGCAGATGGTAAGGCCAAGAGGTCTGAAGGGTGTTCTGGCAGAGCAGATTAAATTTATATGGTAATTTAAGGTTTTCAAGATTTTTCTGCTTAATCTCTTGTGGTAGATTCTAGATGTAATAGTATTCCTATTCTATGGATAAGGAAACTGAGGTTTAAGGAGAGTGGCATACAACTAAGATATGTCTAACCTAGTACTGAAATCTGGATCTTCTGATAGAATCAGTATGTTTCATATTAAGCCATGATGAAGGCAGAGAGAAGCCAGGTAAAATTCCAGAATGCAGCAGGTTCAAGTGCAGCTAGCATTTGTAAAGTATTTCAAAGTTTAAAAAAAAATGTTTTATAAATACTCTATCCTTAAAACAACCCTTGGAGATAGGTGCTATTATCCTTATTTTACAGATGAGGACACTGAGGCAGAGAGAAGTTTAGTAATTTGATGAGGGTCACAAAGCTAGAAAGTGTCTGAGGCTTAATTTGAATTAGTCTTTCTGACTCAAGTGCTCTATCCACTGTGACACCTAACTCTAACACTCTTCATTTAACCCTTTCCATTATCCTTTGATACTCAAAGTTCCTACCATTTAATCTTAAATCACTTAATCTCAAATCAAGTAGCCCAGAGTCATGTTGGCACAGACTGTTTTCACTATATGAGAGTTTACAATATTTTGTTGGGAAGAAGAAGCTTTCCCGGCAATAAAGTCAGCAGCTACAAGATGGAAGAGCAAAAGTGGACGTGAACTTTCACTAGTATTGTGAGTCATGGGGACTATGTAGGTTGTGGTCCACAGGGGCATACCTTCATGGCAATCCTTAAGTCAAGGCTGACTGTATAGGTCTCTAGGAAAAGGGGGGTGGAGTACAGTAAAGAAAGATTACTTAATTTTCTATGGATCTTTAGCCACACAATGTAGTACTACAAGAGGCAGAATTATATGGGCCCCCTAGAGAAAAAAGGGTGGGGCAGAAAGCTTTCATCACAGTCTTTTTAGTGTTTTTTTTCCTGTATTTTTATGCTAAATTAAATTTATTCTATATTCCATGCCTTATTATCTCAGAGACTTTCAAGAGAAAGTAGGGTCCTTTAGAGAGCAGTAAAACAAGTTACCTGCTGAAGTTCTCGGGGTTTCCTTGGTTAGGTGCAAATTCATGAGCAAGAAAGACTTTTTTGAGAGGCCCCACCACAAATTGTACCTGATCCTTACATACTAGAAGGGATTCTCTGATACTAAGACTTCATGTTCAGGTCTAGCTTCCTAGCTCCAGGACTATGGTAACATAAATTAATTCTTCAGGAACAGAAAAAAAAGTAATTGTGTGTTATCTTTCTTAAATAACTAGATTCTTAATGCTCTACAAAAAGCACAATTTGGGGAAGAATAATAATTGGGTAATATTGAAATGAATAGTGATTGATATGAATAATACAAACTTGATTACTGATACTCTAATATTAATAATTCACAATTCTGTAGCACCTTAGGATTAGAAAGCTCAACCTCCTCACCTAACAATCTGCTGAATTAGGTACTAAAAGAAATTTCCCCATTTTACAGAGGGTGAAACCATATCTCATAGAATCTAAGCAAACTGCTTATGCTCATCCAGTTTACAAATGAGGGAGCTGAGACAGATATTGAGATGTTCTGGCCAGAACATCCTTCTGTTACACCAAACTGCCTGAGACCCTGGCTCAGATCAAAGACAAATTAGTCTCAAATATATCTGAGATGTTTACAGAATAATAATAACAACAAAACCATTCAATGCTTAACCCTTTAAGCACTTAGTTTGCAAAGCATCATCTTACATTGTTATGAGTTGGGTATGACTAGTATGACTCTTCTTTCTATACCATGATTCTTCTTGTGAAAGCTAAGTTGCTCATGATGGGTGGGAGGGGGCATTATCAACACAGAGTTTTGTGATCTATCCTGTCTATTCATATTCATTTCATTTAGGAAAGGATATTCACACACAAAAACACATAATGTTTTCACATGCAAAATAATGGAAGAATCATAGAAAGACATCAATCTCTGCAGGAAAAAAAAAGCTATTAACTTAAAAATATTAGAGACACCTTTCAAAGATAAATGGTTTATACCTTTGATCTGGCTAGTGGTGCTTCCTTCAAATGGGCATCAGTACCACCACCACCACCATCATTATAATAGCTAACATATATTGTTTTTAGGTATTCCGGGCATTTGTATCTCTTCAACAGGTTGGGGGGGGGGGGGTGGAAGTCAAACTAGGAGTTTTAGTTCAAGTGCTGTTCAGGCTATTTGACCTTGGTCAAATTATCGCACCTATCCAGTTCAATCAGTTTCTCATCTGTAAAATTGGGCAATTTGACTAAATGCTTTTTAAGCTCCCTTCTAGCTTTTACATACTGTGTTCTAAAGTCCCCACCCACTTAACTTTTAAAGTCAACGAACATTTGAAAAACAGCCAACATAATAAAGTGGGGGAAACAAAAATAATACAATAGGGAAAGGGCTGATTGGGGAAGTTGTCTTTGTCCTCTTCACAAGGACTCAGCGGACATGTCTATACTGTATTAAAAAAGATAAAGTCCCTTAAAGTCTCAGGAAAAAACAAAACTCATCACTCTGTAAATTAATCAAATCATTTGATGAGCTTATAAAATAGGTATAAGATAGTTACAGGTCTTTTTCCTGGAATTTCCAAAAGCACTTGTGCCTAAAGACTATGAAAAGGCCTTTTGACATTTATAAAGAAGGAATAAGACAATCTGCTGACCAGAGGCAATATATCATAGAGGAAAATTTGGTAGAAGTTGGATTCAGAAATACCTGGGTTTGGATTCCACCTAAGAGACTGGATATATGGCCATAGGTGTCATTAATCTCTCAGAGACTCAGTCTCTTCATTTGTAAAATGAATATAATAATGCATGGGCTACTTCAATCTTTTGGGTCATTGTGAGGAAAGCATTTGACAAATCTTAAAGTAGAGTTCCTGGCACATAGTAGGTTATTAATAAATATTTATTGGCCGACTACTATGTAAATGTGAGTTGTTACTATTCTCTGCATTTCTTTCCTAGAGCCAGCCCCTAAAAACCATGATTATTCAGCACATTATCATTCAATTGTATTTAAGCAGTAACCTCCTTTCTCCTAGGACGTCAACTAGCAATCTTCAGTTCAATGGATCTGCTACAGCTCAGTCATTGCCATGGAAACCAGTTGATGTCTAGCATGAGATTTTATCTTCACTATGGGGGCAAAGAAACAGGAGCTAGGGTGAGGAAGAGAAGAAGCTTTCATATTATACAAAAGGGAGAAAAAAGGAGAACTCTGAATGACGCATGCATGCTGATTACAACTACATACTGTGTATAATTAAAAGGATGAGAGAAATGTACAATTTATTATTTTTTTTTGTTGGCAGTAGTCTTTATGTTCATGTTTAGAGAATAGGGAAGAGATAAAGGCAGAGAAAGAGAGAAATGGAGAGGGAGACAGAGACAAGAGAGAGAAAAACAAAGAGGAAAGAGACAGAGAGACAGAAGGAGACAAGAGACAGACATAGAGAGACAGACAGATAGAGACAGACAGACATAGAGAATGACATAGAAATAGAGGCAGATAGAGAATGATTTGAGATTTTGTCAGCAGAAGTTTTTGTATTCATATGTTTAGGAAATAGGAAGACAAGAAAACAAACAGAAAAAGAGACAGAGACAGACACACCAAGCCAAATACACACAGAAATTTCAGTATGACACTTTAGCGCACAACAGACAAAAATCATGATTCAAGGTATGCTTCCCACTTGTATGAACCTGAACAGGTCCCTTAAACTCCTTGGACCTCGGTTTCTGGATCTGTAACATGAAGGGGTGACACTGCATGGCCTCCCAGGCTGATTCTAGCTCTAGTACTGTAACTTAGGAGTCTCTGAAGTATAGTACTTCCTATATTCATAACCAAATGAAAAGAACCCCTCTTGCTGTTGCAAGGCTAAACTCCTTTTATTTTAGTTAAGCCTATGAAATCTGTTTGGAGACAAATCAAGAGTAAAAGGGAAAGTACTTCAAACTTTTAATGGTCAATTCCATTCTAAGATTTTTTTCTTTATCTAGGCCATTCTAGGTTCTAGGTCCCCTTACAGTGCAGAAATTCTCAGTTTCGTGTTCAAAGCTCCCTCCATCTTTGACTTTATAATCGTTCAGACTGTGTTATTATTTAAAATGCCTTTCTCCACTCCCAAATTTTGCTACTGTTACTGTCAAAAATAAGCAGATGCTATAATAAGTTAGGAGTTCACAGCATTACTGGTGAGAACATAGGAACATCACATTCAGTGGGGGATTTGAAAGAAGAAAGGGCTGGAGAAAGTTAACTATTGCACTCAAAAGGGTGAGGATGCTAAGTCAGATGTCTTAGCTAAAAGCACATGAAAGCACTAAAAGCTACACCAAAAATTGTATAACTTCAGTTTTCAAATGACTGAATGCCATTTTAAGTTTTCCAGACAAAAATGGCCTGTCTATGCTTTAGGTGACTATGCCCTATAATTGCAACCAATCTAATTAAAATTGATATTTCTATATTGCTTTTCCCATGAACTGGTGAGTTAGGTGGTATTATTATCCCCATTTCATAGATGAATAAACTGAGACAAGGATATGAAGTAAGTAGCTCTAGGTCATATAAATACTAAATCATGATGCCAGGGTTTAACCACATCTTCTGACACAGCCTATAACTCTTTGAACTCTGCTGCCTGCCGTAAAGGAGACCTTTTTTCTGTCATTATCCTTCTTGACTTCTATAGTTTTTGATATTAATGTTCCCTTCAGACTGTATAATCTCTCCTCTGTGAGTTTTTCTAACCCTGCCCTGTCTTGGTTCTCATTCTACCTCAATGATACTTTTCAGCCTCTTTTCTTGGTCACCATCCATCTTAAATCACCTAATCCTGATCCTGGGTGTCCCAGGTAAGGCTTTGTCCTACATCTCTTCTCTTCCCTCTTTAAACCTTTGGATTTCAGGTGTCAAGGTTGTAATTACTGCTCCCAAATCTATGTATCCAGCCCTTATCTCTCTGCTGAGTTCCACTCCTCCATCATCAACTAACTGTTGGATATCACCCAATTAAGAGAAAGGCATCTCAAACTCAGTATGCTGAAAACTGATCTTGTTGTGTGTAACCCACCACACACACACACACACACACACACACACACCCCTCTCTCTTCTAACTTGCTTCTTTTTGTCAAGGGCACTGCCAGGCTTCCAGACATTCATTGTCACCCTCGCTTTAGTAGACACTTAGTAAATGCTTGTTAAAGAATAAATGAATAAATGAATCACCCTTCCCTCTATCTCATCCAATATCCAAACATTTGCCAAGCCTTATCAGTTCCACTTCCATAAAACCCCTTGTTTCTGTCTCCCTAGACCTCCACCCACTTACACAGTCACCACCCTAGCTCTGAGCATCTTATATCTTGACAGGACTACTGCAACAGCTGTTTAATTGTTCTCTCTTCTCTGTAATCCATCCTCCACGTAGCTGTCAAACTAAGATGACCATGTCACTGGGTTTGACCATGTCACTCCCATGCTCAAGAAACTGGTTGCTCCCTAATTCTCCCAGAATAAAGTGCAAGTTTTTGTTTTGAGGCAGCTGGATGGTTCGGTGGCTAGATCACTGGGCCAGCAGTCAGGAAGACCAGAGTTCAAATCTGGCCCCAGACACTTATATCTAGGTGACCCTGGGCAAGTCACTTAATTTGTTTACCTCAGTTTCCTCATCTGTAAAATGAGAATAATAATAATAATAGCAATACCTCCCAGGGTTGTTGTGATGATGAAATGAGATAATAATACTAAAGCACTTAGCCTAGTGCTTAACATACAGTAAGCACCATGTTAAGTGTTAGCTCTTATTACTGTTCAGCACTTATTCACACTCCATCTCCAACCAATCCTTCTAGACTGATATTATTTTGTTCCCCTTCATGCCCTGTATGTTTCAGCCAGACGAGTCTACTTTCTGTGACATCCTATGCCTGGGCCTTTGTCCAAGCTGTCTCCCATGGCTCTCACGGAATGATCTCTCTTCTCACCTCTGCCTCTAAATCCCTTGGATCCTTTTTGAAACCCCCATATGGGGTCAAGAAAAAATTGGCAACACTGAAAGGTTTCTGAATGTGTGATGACCAAAAATTAATCCAAAATCAAATGTGTAATGAATCCGAGGTGTTTCTGGCAACTTCACAGTGGCCTTGGTTCTCAACACAAAGATGCTCACTTTGCATGCGGGCCACACAACCCCATCACTGCCAAAACATGAAAGGAGGTCCTGAGTGGAAAAAGTTTAAGAAACCCTGGTGTAGATCAAGGGCCACCAAGGTTTTTTCCTCAGTAATTAGTGCTCCCCAAATGAATATGTAATTATTCTGTATATATTGTGCATGTACCTGTTGTTGAATGTCAACAGACTGTAAAGTCTTCGATGGGAGGAGCAGAGTTTTGTTGTTTTTACCTTTATATCCTCACCTGCTAAAACAGGGCTTAGCATACAGAAGGTGCTTACTAAATGCTTGCTGAATTGAACTGGTAGCTACAGGCTCATATCTACCTGAAGATCCTTCAGTGCCTTGATCCACTCTATACCCCTCAGCTGGAACAGTCTTTCACTTTTCCCCCTACCCAAGTTGGATTACCCTAGACCCATCTTTTAGAGTTCTAAAGCTGGAAAAGCTCTTTGAACTCAACCATCCCAACCTTTAACCTGAAAGAACATACTCTAAATCATTCCTAAGAGGGAATCATCTAGTGTTTACTTAAACAATTCCAATATGAGAGAGTTCCCTACTTCATCAGGATTCTTGTTATTCCTCTTTTAGTGACAGGCAGCTACGTGGCACAGTGAGTCCAGTGCTGGACTGGGTGTCAGGAAGACCTGAATTCAAATCTTACCTCAGTTACTTATTAGATGTATGATCTGGGGCAAGTTACTTGATTTCTGTCTGCCTCCATGGCCTCAAATGTAGAATGGGCATAATAACAGCATATACCTCCCAAAGTTACTGTAAGGACCAAATGAGAAAATATTTATAATAAACCTTAAAACACTATGTAAATGCTAGATCCTGCTGCTGCTGCTGCTGGCCAATGGTCATTAACACGAGGTTCTTCTTCCTCTTGAGTTGAAATCTACACCAATTGTTCTAACTTCCATCCTCAGGTTTCAGGGAAAAAGGCGACTTCTTGGAGTAGCTCATGATGGCGGTCATCATGTCTAGCTACGTCTTCTACCTATGTTACAAAGCCCACCTCAGATAACTTACTAGCAGGGGGACTTAGAGTAATTAATTCATTGAACCTTTTTTAACCTCAGTTCTTCATCTGACAAATGAGGTAGCTGGACTAGAGCTGGCCTCCACAGTCCATTTCAGTTTTAAATATATGAACCTATGATCCCCTATTATGCCTTCCCTGGTGACACTGGCCCATATTTCTCTCTACTGGGCTCTTATAGTCTGTACCACACAATGGAACACTCTTTGGTGTATCTGTGTATCCGTCATGAGTCTTCAATGAATATAATATGTCTAAACCAGAAGGAATTTTATTACACACTTCTCAACTCTTTGGGCCCTGGATTTCTAATCTGTAAAATAAAGAATTTGGGTTGGATTACCTAGTACATTCTTTGATTCTATGAACACAGGATATCAGAGCCCACAGGCCCTTAGAATGCTGGAATGTAGAATACCGGGGGTGGAAGGAAATGTAAATGTAGAATGTTAGAAAGTAATCATAGAAACTAGGTAATCTAGGTGGCACAGGGCGGGTAGGTGTTGAAGTAGATAAAGCACTGGGCCTGGAGTCTGAAAGATCTGGGTTCAAATCTGACCTTGGACACATACTAGTTGAATGACCCTGGACAGGTCATTTAACCCTGTTTATCTCCATTTCCTCATCTGTAAAATAAGCTGGAGAAGGAAATGGCAAACCAGTCTATTATCTCTGTCAAGAAAACCTGAAATGGAGTTTCAGACATGACAAATTAACTAAACAACAACGATTCACTATTTGTGCAGATAATGAATGAGATATACTAAGACAAGTGACATACAAAGTCTCATTAAAATGGTGACAGAGGCAAGACTAAGAGCCAGTTGTCCTCACTTTCTGACAGTGGTGAGATACTATGCTGCAGTGTTGTTCAACCATTTTTCAGTTGTGCTCAACTCGTCATGACTCCATTTGGGGTTTTCTTGGCAAAGATACTAGAGTACTTTGCCATTTCCTTCTCCAGCTCATTTTCCAGATGAGGAAACTGAGGCAAATAGGGTTAAGTCACTTGCCCAAGGTCACACAGCTAGTACGTTTCTGAGGCCAGATTGGAACTCAGATCTTCCCAATTCCAGGCCCAGTACTCTATCCACTGTGCCTCCTAGTTGCTCCCTATGCTGCAGAAGTTCAAATGTACATAGTCTTTTAAGGTTTGCAAAGCACTGTGCATCCATTATCTCACTGGATTTTCAGAAAAACCCTGTGAAATAGTAGTAACTAGATGACACAGTGAATAGAGTGCTGGATCTGAAGTCAGGAAAAACTGAGTTCAAATCTAGTCTCAGACACATATTAGTGTTGTGATCTGAGTAAATCAACCTTTATCTATCCCAATTTCCATATCTGTGAAATGAGAATAATAAGAGCACCTACCTCTCAGAGTTTTACGAGGATGAAATTAGATAATATTTGTAAACCTCAAAACACTTCCTAAATGCTAGTCATCATCATCATCATCATCATCATCATCATCATCCCCATTTAACAGGTAAAAAAACTGAGGCTTAGAGCTCAGAGTTGTACTAGCATAGCTAGTAAGTATCTGAGACAAGATTTGAATCCAGGTTTTCCAGATTCCCAGTATGGCATTCTATTTATCATTCTATGCCTAGTTACTACAGTCAGGAGACCTGGAGTTTTGTCCTGGTTCCTACATTAAATATCAACGTGACAGCTGGAAAATCATTTAGTCTCTTTGAAACCCAATTTATTCATTTGTAAAGGGAGTGCAAATACTCTATTGTGAACCTTACAAGTTTTTTACAAGAAAAAAGTTCAGTAAAACTTGTTGGAGTCAAGCCTTGAGCCCAGGTCTTTCCGATTCTTAGGCTAGCCACACTATACAGCTTCTCATTGACATTTACACAGTGCTTTTAGTAAACGCTCATTAAATTGTTTACATGTTTTAGATACGTGAGTTATTATAATTGATAATATTCCCACTCTATCACACACTTGTCAGCTTCTTGAGATTAGAAAATGTGTTTCTGGCTTTCCTTTTTCACAGTAGAGCATATAATAGGCATTCAATAAATGTTCCTGCTTGACTGCTGTAATGCCATCAATGATCAAAGATCAATTCAGAATAGTCCAGACCTGGCCAAACACCTGGGTCTTCACCTTCAGCCCACAGAATCACTCACTCACTCAGATACTCACTAACTCATTCTCTTCTCTGCCCACCAAGAATGAAACTTAGGCAGTGTTATATGGTGAGTATGTATATTTCATAATCTCACCATAAAATCTCAGTGCAGGCAGGGACCTCATGGGCCATCTTGTCCAATCACTGCATAAAAGGGGATCCCCTCTACAACAATGACAAGTGGTCATTCACCCTCCATTAGAACATTTCAGTTATTCAGTCTTTGTGACCCCTTGGACCAAAGCACTCCTGACCCTTCTATCCTCTACTATCTCTTGAAATCTGCCCGTGTTCATGTTCATTGTTTTCATGGCACCGTCTACCCATCTCAGCCCCTCTGCCGTCCTCTTTTTCTTTTGCCTTCAATCTCTGTCAGCATCAAGTTCTTTTCCAGTGAGTCCAAACTTCTGATTAAGTGAGAAAGTAGTTAAGCTTCAGCTTCAGTATTTGATTTTCCAGTGAATAATTTAAATTAATTTCTTTAAGTGTTGACTTATTTCATCTCTTTGCTGTTCAAAGGACTCTCAAAAGTGTTTAGCACAATTTGAAAGCATTGTTTCAAGTATAGCAATAGGAAATTCATTCCTTCCATAGTCTATTTCTCAAAATAGCTCTAATTGCAAATACTACAAAAATATGCATCTTAAATTTATGAAATAAAGCAACACAGTACAAGCTCTGGAATTCATTCTAAGGATTAGTTTCAAATTTCGGACTCCAGTATCTCATACCTGACACCATCATCAAATCGCTATACTTCTATTAGCCTCAGCATCTTTAAACAACCTAAGTCACAAGGGTATTGTGAGAATGTAATGAGGTAATGTGTGAGAAAAAAAAACACTTCATGAACAATAAATAAACATTTACTAAAAATAATGTATAAGCATCATCAAGAGGCTGCCTAGTGTAGATAGCCTCAGAATTAGACTTCCTTCTGACAAATAACTGACTGCGTGATGCTGGGACAAAGCACTGAACTTTTCAATCCCTCAGTCACCTCTCTAGAAGTATAAATTGAAGAGCAGGTGCTGACCCATATTGGTACCAGAGGTTTATCCCTGTGAGCTCTCTACACCAGGGATGTTATGTTCGCCACCAACCAGCTGCAAGTGGTCCATAAAACTCCTCAGTATATCCAAAGCAGATTAAAACATAACTGGAAAATGCTGAACAAAATAAGTAAAAATACAATACAACATAGACAATGTCAACTTGTGATTTTCTAAGTCAATATGTGGTCTACTGGTGGGGAGGCTAGGTGGCACAGTGAATAGAACCCGCCTAGGAGTCAGGAGGACCTGAGTTCAAATCCAACCTCAGACACTTAGCACGTATGAGCTGTGTGACCTTGGACAAGTCACTTAACCCCAACTGCCCCTCCAAAAAGAAAAAAAAAATGTGGTCTATAGGGATCTGTTTCCATTTGAGTTTTACATCACTGAGTTACACTGATGAAATCAGAAGTCACGAAATAAAGACAGAAAGGAAGAAAGAAGAAAGGAAAGAGAAGAAAAGAAAAAGAATTGAAAACAAAGGAAGGAAGGAAAGAAGGAAGGAAGGAGGGAAGGAGAGAGGGAGAGAGGGAGGGAAGGAGGGAGGGAGGGAAGGAAGGCAAGAAGGAAGGAAGGAAGGAAGGAAGGAAGGAAGGAAGGAAGGAAAGAAGGAAGGAAGGAAGGGAGAGGAAGGAAGGAAGACAGACCATGGGGCAGTAGGATAGAATCACGAAGTCATGGATCAAGGCCTCCCTCTGAACACAACTGTGCGACTCCAGGGAAACTTAATCAATCAGTGTCCCAGACAACTTTCTAAGATTATAAATTGTGTAAAAAGGTGCCAATCTGCATACCTAGTGAAGATTCCTTCACCAGGAATTCCCTGTCCTGATGAAATCATATTCCTAGACCAACAAAAAATAAAAGGCATTACCTAGGTTAGATAGATGGACAGACAGACAGACAGACATATAGATATGCATATATAAACCTAATCCGTTATTAGGATCACAGTTTTTTGAGATGGGAAACAAAAAAAAAACCCTAGATAGCAACCAGCTCAATCTCCTCATTTTATATATGAGGAAACAGGCTCAGAGATGTAAAATAATATCTCTAATCACAAAATTAAAAAAAAAAGGTAACTCACATATACCCGTATTTCTTTAAGGTTTCCAAAATTTTCTTCATAAAATACCGGCTAGGTAGACAGTGAGAATATTATTACTCACTTTGGAAGTGATTTGTTCATGTTATGCAAATACCAAGTGCTGCGATCTGAACACTCCCAACCCAGGGCTCCTCCACCTACAACCCACCTTCACGGAAAGTTAGCTCTGGAAGAGGTCTTTGAAGATATATTCTGGTCCTTTCGTTTTTTATAGCTGAGGATTTATAAGTGATACACTTACTATAAACATCATGCATGATAAGCATCAGCCTCAAAAACAACACGATCTGAGCACTGTTAGAAACTTGCCCCAGGCTCTTCTTACAGATTACACAAAACCGGTGGGTGAAATGAAAAAAAGGAGTCGGACTTTGAAAGAAACTGAGGCAGAAGTCTCAATACTTGCTTGGTCTGGGGTGGTGGGAACCTTACCTGATTTTCTTCCAAAGGAGCTCCTTCCAAGAGATCCTGGAAAAGAGCTTCGGGTTCTTCCAGGGGATGACGTGCGTGTGTAGGGTGCGAAGCCTTTGATGGCAGGAGAGGCAGGTTAAGGACGGACAGACTGCCGTTGGGGACCCAGACATCGCTTTTATAGAACAAACTTGAGTTCTCCAAAGGGGCTCCAATCCCGATCTTGGGCACCGCACTTTCCCGGAAGTGGCGGGGTGCCTGGGAGGCCCGCTCAGGCAGCTGCAGGACTAAGGAAACAGCAACAAAGTTTATAGCCCACGTCCAACTCCAGGTGGGAAGACAGAGCCCTGAGGGCCTGGCTGGCCGCATTATGTCCCAGTCCGGGAGTGGTGTGGCCCCTGAGGAGACGCATGGACTGGATATCTCTCCATGGAGCAGACTGGGGAAAGAATTTCGAAGTTTCCAGGGAACAGATGAGCGGGAGAGTTTGTTGCTCTGGACTAAAATACTGCCTTGCTACTGAGCATGCTCAGTTCCATTGCAGGGAGGGTAAACTTTGAAAGAACGCATTGCTCCCGTTAGGTTTCCTTGAGAAAGGGAAGGGAGGAATCCCGGACACAGACCAGAGGAAAAACATCCCTAGCTGGAAAGGACCACAGCACACAGAAGTCCAGGCTGAAAAGGAACTAGGAGATGCTTTAGTCCAGGTCCTGTGTTTCAGAGATGATTCTGAGATCCCAGGGCACATAGCTAGTAAATCACAGAGCCAGAAATGGAACTCAGATCCTCAGAGTCTGAATTCAGTGTACTGAGATCCTCAGAGGTCAAATCCGGTGTTCTTCCACTCCATTGCAGTGAATTGGCAGGAGCCTTGGAATTCCAGCCTGACACACTGAAAAGATCCTGAGATTGAGAAGACTGAGTCAAATCCTAGCACATTATGTTACTTTAGGCAAATGACTTTTTTTTAATTGGGCCTCAGTTTCTCATCTTTAAAATGAGGGAGTTGAACTAATAATCTCTGACGGTCTTTCCAGTGCTTAAGTACCATGATATTATTTTATAAATAATAAAATTGATGCCCAAGTTGGAGAATTGATGTAACCAAGATCATAAAATGATTAAGTGGTTGTCTCCTCTTTCTAGTACACTATATTAGCTATGCACACACACACACACACACACACACACACACACACAC
>CM053583.1:65400649-65433477 GCA_028627135.1 Pseudochirops cupreus | reverse complement strand
ATTAAAGCTCCCTTTGACTATCAAAAGGTCTCAGTAAACCTGGCCTTTGTAAGGAGAGAATTCAGATTAGCAACTGTTTATCAACCCTATGAAAGACAAGTGGGATATATCATCATGTTTTATTTATCTGTGGTAATGGTTTGGCACTCTTCAAAGTAGAGAATGTCAGACCTGCAGAGGGTCTTCAAAAATAGAATGACAGGTGGAAGGGCTAAAAGATTCTTTGAACAAAGAACAGAGAGTATTGGTGCTAGAAGGATAAAACCTAACCTGACCTGCAGGGGACCTTCTAATGTACAACATGAACTATTAGAGCATCAGGAACCTGTTAACATACACTATAGAAAAGGAGAATTAAAAGGGACCTTGTAACATACAGCCCAGTATATTGGATCTTAAAGAAGAGCCCCTGGAATATCAGAGCTGGAGGGAACTTTTGTTCATCTAGTTCATTAATTTTATAGAAAAAATGACAAACCAAAGGTCATGCAGTAGTACAGGTAGTAAACAGCAGGCCTGGAGGAGCTCAGGATCTACATTCAATGCTCTGTCCAATGTACTACTGAGGACATCTCGTGTTGTCCTGATTCATATCTTACCGTGGGACCCAGATGGCTCCTGAGGAGAAAGTGAGGCTGGTGACTTTGCACAGCCCTGCCTCACTTAAATCCAATTAAATCCAATGAATTAAATCCAATTCACTTGCAAGTCATAGCATCATCTTCCTGATGTCACAGTCCTCTTCGAGAACTAAGGACAATGACAACAAGGATGTTCCGTATTGTCTGTCCTCCTGAAGGTAATAATTATCCTTATGAAGTAATGACTGTCTTTGGAGTACTGTTTGGACCTCACAGAGAGGCCAATGTGGGCTTTATATAAGGATTTCTTTTATTGATTAGAGTTCTCCAAAAATGGAATGACCTGCCTCAGGAGATGTCTTCAAGCAAAGGCTAATGGCCATTTGTTTTTTATACTGTAAAGGGAATTTTTATTCAGATATTGGTTGAACTACATGGCCTCTGAGGTTCATTGCCACTTTGCAATTCTGTGCATATTTGGAGGCAAGTCAGCATGGGAAATAGAGACAAATTTCACATTTTTAAGGGAATCAGCAGGAGTGAAATCTGGAGACCGGCAATAATAATTATTCTCATTTCTGTTATATTTTAAGCTTACAAAACCACTTTTGTTATGACATACCTGTGCAGAAGATAGTAGAGTAGAATTCAAGTAGAATTTTTTCAATTTTGCAGATAAGGAAACTGAGTCAAATAACGATCATAGTCCTATATGGTTAGTCTACATTGAAACTAGAATTTGAACCACCGTCTCCTAACACCACACGTTCATTGTACTACGTGGTACTCAAAAGTTTTCTATCTAGAACATTCAGACATAGACAAAGCAATCAGAGGCATGTCTAGTCCTAAATAGACTATGAAGTGTGAATACCTTTGAATGGACTTATGGTCAGTACCACTCTTGTGGTTCTGAAAAAGATTCTTTCAGCTGATCCCTGCTACCCAACTGAAACCTAACAGTTCTCAGAGCCAAAGAAAAATGTGCACAGTTTAGAGAAGTATTGTGTAAATGTTTTGCAGTCTGGGAAAGAGAAGCCTATAAGAAAACAAACATACAGTGCCATATTTATGAAACTGAAAACAGTTTCAAATGTTTTTTTTACCAGGAATCTATTTTTATATTAATTTCAGGCTTATCATGAAGTCCTAGAAAAGCAGAGATTAACTCGTTATGATCTTGAAGAAGAGGACGACTTTGACACGACGGAAGCAGTCACTGATCTGTGCCAGGTAAATTTGTGACATAGGAGAAAATCATTTGAATTCGTATTCAGGTGACACCAATATTCTTCCCCTCCCCCACAAAAAATTCTTCTCTTAAAAGGCAGTGTGGTAAAGTGGAAAGTACTTAGGACTTAGATTCAGGAAACCTAGATTCAAGTCTCAACTTTGATATGTTTTAGCTGTGTGGCCACATGGACAAGTCCCATAACCTCTCTGAAGCTCAATATCCTGATACTCATAGATTAGCAATGGTTCTGTTCCATACCTCCTAGGGTTGTGATAAGGAGAATGCTTCTTAATGTAAAGTTTAAAAAAGAAGAGAAATACCAAAGGAACAGAGTGGTCAGTAACTACAGCTAGATAACAGAAAAAGTGAATGGGTATGGATGCGTAACATGTAATAGAAATGGGAGATGCTGGTGGAGTTAATGAAGATTGCATTGAGGGCATCCAGAGATGTGAAAATGTCTCAGTGTTTCTTATACCTTCTTTCACCTTGTTAGTCTCTAAGTCTCAGCTCTACTTATAAAAAGCAGAAACTCTTTTCCTTGGAATGCCCAGTGAGTTCAGTAATGAATCATGCAGGTTTCCATGGCTCCAGGCCAGACTGAAGATCTCTTGAGCATCTTATATTCTCTATCTGGCTACACCCAGTTTTGTTATAACATACCTTCCCAAATTGATTTCACATTACTTCCCCATACATAGTCTATGTTCCTGGGGTATGCTGTTAAATTTTCAACAACCAGCACTACAGAAAAAAAATATATATATGATACACATTTAATTTTAATCTTCATTATTGACATTTTTCTCTATCACTTTACTAAGTCTGGAAATTAACTAACTAATAAATCAAGCCCTAATTTGTAGCATTTGCTGATTTTCCAGGTGTAAATCCTCACATTGAAAATTTAATTATCGGCTTCCTGAATGAGTTTGAGCTGGCTGTAGTATGCCCCTGCTTTGTTTCAGCCAAATTGGCCTATTTATTGTTTCCTATACATAGCCTTTGCACAGGTTATTCCCATGCCTAGAAGATAATTTCTGCATTAAAAAAAGATTATCTTGGAATACTTACCTCCAATCAAGACTCAGCTCCAAGGTCACACAGCTAGTAAGTGTCTGAGGCTGGATTTAAACTCAGATCCTCCTGATTCCAGGACTGTTGCTCTATCCACTGCCCCACCCCGTTTCTTTTTTATTACTTCCCCAAATCTATGATTCATCACAGGGTAAGTACGCCTTCCTCTGCTACATTTCACATTTTCTCAATACACCATCTTTATGAAGTGCTGTGCTCAAAAAAAAAATCATTACCCACTGACCAACTCTCTAGTGATGAGTTTTTACAAAGCAGGTGAGACTGGTCCTTTAGAAATGGCCATTTAGTCCTTGGTCAGCTATTTACCTGAAATCTTTCCAGCTCTGCCAGCTTGGCAGGACCTTCCATGGACATAGCCATTAAGAACCCAGAGTCCTCTCCATGGCACCATGAATTATGAAAGCAGTAACAGTGATTGACATTCGTGTATATGAAACTGTAAATCATTAGTGAGGTAAACAAGGCAAAGATTCTTATACCAATTTTACAAAAGAGGAAACTGAGGCAGGACCTTTAAGGAAAGCCAACAGGGTCATTTACCTAGGGACTGAGATATTCAGGGCTCTGTTCTTAAATTTCATGTTCCAAGTCCTCTGTTCTTCCCAATGCAGCACCTTGCTTCTCTGAAACTTTGTTTTTAATATAAAATGCATATTTTAACATAAAAAGAAGAATACAGAAAGTACCACATGTGAGTGAGTGATGGATTATGTGCATCTATATATAGGAAGAAAGTATTTGGAACTACAATTTATAAGAGCAAGGTGTTGATATGAAAAGAAGAAACAAGGTATGCTTGCATGTTTGTACATCTGTGTGGGTGTTTTGTGCGAAGTGTGTACAAAAGCATGAGTCAACTTGTCTGCTCAAATTAGACCGGACATGTTTGCTTGGATCCATTTTGTCATTTCATTGGAAGCCCTTAGGGACCTCAAAATGGGTTTCTTCTGCATGCCCAGATTGTGGAAATCACTGGCTTTACTCATCTCTTTCAAAAGGAGATGCTGACTACCCATCTTGTATCTATTTTGAGTCATAAAAGATATAATAGATCTAGAAGGAAATGAATGAAAACCATTTATGAAACACTTGCTGTATGCAGACACTGTGCTAAGGACTAAGGATACAGATAGAAAAGAATCAGTCCCTGAAGTCAAGGTGCCCACATTCCATAGGGGAGATAACACATGTAAAAGGAATCAGCTACAGGGCAGACTGAAAGGCCCAGTGGTCCTTGGACCCTATGTAGTAGCAAAGTGGTTGGTAATGCTTCTTCTTTAATATTGTCTCTATTGATGAAATGATTTGATAGTGTTGAGGACTTGGGTAGTACTTTCTTTTCTGGGTCTTCAATAGTTATGACTGCTGAGCAGGGACCCAGTTATGCCCATGTCCCTTGGGAACAAGGTCCTGGGCTGCCTCTACAAGATTGGGAGATGAACCGTGAGGCAGCCCAGAGTTCTTCAGGATTAGACTGTGACTGGACATTCTTTGGCAGGCCCTTATCTATGATGGAAAAACATTTGGTGACAGCCCTGATAATGGACCCTGTGTATGTCATCTAAAGACCAGCCTTAGCTAATGCACAAAGGCCTGGTCCCAGACACTTGCCCACCACGTGATGAAACTTTTGACCTGAGCAACTCAACAAACTGTCTACTAAGGTACATGGAGTGTGGAAGAGGAGATGCTGTTTTTTGTCAGTGGAGGGAATATCTGTCTACCCTCTCCCTTTTTTGTGGACAAAGAAACTGAGAACCAGGGAGAGGAAGTGACTCCCCCTAAGTCATAGTGAGCCAAGACTAGATAGTAGCTTATCTGCCTCCTGGTCCTATGCCATTTCTGCTACCTTGGACTGCCTTGCCATCTAGGTAGCACAAAAGCCCATGGCATGGTCGTACTCATTTCTCCCATTGTGTCACCACCAGCAGCACCAACAGACCACAGTTAGATATTCCATCATGATTGCAAAATACTTTTACTCATAGTGTTTCATTCGATCTTCACACTCCCAGTATGAGGCAAATATTAGTATTTTTTCAATAGTAAATGAGGCTCAGGTGCCTGCCAAAAATCAAAGGAGTTAGCAAGAGCTAAGACACAGACATGGGACCTTTTGATCCCTGGTTCAGAGCTCTTTCCATGACACCAAGCTGCCTCATCTGTAGTACAGATCATAGGAAAAGCAGGGTGGTGCTCTGCAAAATTCCATCTTGTATAAATGCATCCTTTTCCCCATCCCCCAATCACTGATTTTTTTTAAGAATCTAAAATTTTTTAAAATTAAAAATATATAAAATTAAATTTAAAATTAATTTTTTTAATCCAGCATTTTTAAAATGAAACCTCATCATAAGATAATGGCAACTCCCATGCATCTACTATAGTGTGCCAGTTTACAGAATGTAACCCTGCAAGACAGGGAATCCTCACTTTATGGTCTCTATCTTACAGATGACGAAATGGTATGACCTAAGGCCACACAGCTAGGAAGTATTAAATTAAACTCAGGCCTCCTAACTATAAATAACATACTCTTGCCACTGTATCATATGTCCTCTCAGAATTCTTCAGCCTACAGCAGAAGACACTGAGGTGGTACAGTGGATACAGCACTGAATCCAAAGACATGAGTTCAAATCTTGCCTCAGAAACTTACTTGCTGTGTGACTCTGGGTAAGTCACATAACCTCTGTCTACCTCAGGTTCCTCATCTGTTAAAAGAGAATTAATAATAGTATCTGCCTCCCAACATTGTAGTGAAGATAAAAGAGATCATATCTGGTGAGCAGTTTACCAACCTTAAAGTGCTATATAAATTCTATCTATTGTTATAAAAAGGACCATTTTCTAAATGGTACCTTCATCATTTTATAATAGGTATTTTGACCATAGAAAACTACCGTGGTCATTTGTGAATGACCCTGCACAAAGAGTCATTTTGACGGCAACTCAGTTAAGATTTTTCATTGCCCTTATTAAAGTAGAAAGAATGTTTTAGATACAAGTTTGGAATCATTGTCTTTGGTGAACGAATGACTCTGAGACAACAAATTTTGCTTCCAAACTTTGAAGTATCTGGGATATCATTAATAAGGGCTTTTGGTCCTCAGGAGTAAGTTATAACTCACCTAGACCTGTTCATTCTGTACCATCTCTTTTCATGCCCTTGCATAAATCTCCCAAAGAGGATCTCAAGTCAACATGTTCAAGACTACCTCTTGAGTTCAAATCTATCAATATCTGTATCTTAGAGTGTACAGATTCCCCATCCCTGTCTTAGACACTAAAAATGAACATTGAGCTGAAACTGGAGTCAAATAGGAAGAAAGAAGCTACCTGGCTTGCATTTGGAAATGAGAATACAAATTATACCAATAAAATATAAGATGGTATAAGTGTAAGGTGACTAATTTCTATGTTGTGTATGTAATTTAGTGACCAGAGCTTGATTAGTGACCAGAGATTGACAGTGAGCATCACATTATGGCCCTGCCTGGCTCTCAGTAGAGCAGTTTAAATGTGAAACAGTAAACATTCTTCATCATCAGAGGCACGACCACTGGCAAAGGATTATTTCATCCCCAGCAACTCACAAAGGCCATTTACTGAGGCCTGGACAGTGACTTCCAACTGCCTCAGTGAAAGAAGCACCAAGTCAGCAGAATTATAAAACGTTTGGAGAACTGAAATACTAAACATTCACGAATTTCTACAATACCTGTCCCCCCAAACAAAACAAAACAAAATGGGGGAAGGTCACTAGCAGGACAGATTGTTGTCATTTGTCCTTCATTCTCAAAGAGGACCATGCCATCAGGAAGGCGATGCCATGACTTACAAACAAATTAGATTTAAGTGAGAGAGAGCAGTGCAAAGCCACCAGCCTCACTTTTTCCTCCAGAGCCATCTGGGTGCAGTGGCCAGTTATAGATCAGGACAACTGAAGATGGCCCCTAGCAGGACAGATAAATCCTTCATGAAGGAGTGATTACAACATATGGGCAAGAGTTGCAGTTGAAGTCCCATAATGCCCTAAAGAATGCATTGGGATTTTAGTGAGAGGACCTCATTCCCATTCCTGGTTTTACCCCAAACTGCATGCATGACTATAGACAAGTCATTTCATCTTTCTGGGCTTCAGTATGCTCATTTGAAAATGATGGGGTGTCTAGGTGGTGCAATGAATAGAGTACCAGCCCTGGAGTCGGGAGGACCTGAGTTCAAATCCAATCTCAGACACAACACAAAAAACTAGCTGTGTTGGGCAAGTCACTTAACCCTACCTTCCCCCCTCCAAAAAAAACCAAAAAACAAAAAATAAAGTAAAGGGAATGATGAGGTTGGACCAAATACCCTCCAGGGTCCTTTTAAGCCCTAGGTCAAGGTTCTTGTAGGGCTAAGGTGTGGAAGGTTTGCACTGTGGGCTGATAGAGGGAGTAGACATCCTGAGGAAACTATATATCCACCTGTATAGTTAAACATTAGTTTTACCCCAGACCAGACTGAACCACTTGGATTTTCTTTAAGGCTCACTGACTATATGTGGAGAGCCACTGTGGACACCACCTTCTGAATTGTGTTCCTGGTCCCTATACTACAGGTGATATGTGTCCATACTTCTTCCAAGACCATCCTCCCACCACCATGGCCCTCAGTATGATCCTATACAGCATGTGAAGAAAATATAACATTAATGTTTTCCAGTGGAAGATAAGATAGCATTCAGGACTGAACCAAAACACATGGACCAAATTACTCTGGAAAAACTCCGTGCTTCTAACAAAAGATTTGCTCCTAATGATGTCTCCCTAAAACCTTACTGTAAATAGTATGTTCAGAACCAGCATCATCTCAGATATGCCCATTGACTTGAAATATGTTAAGTTTATATTGTCAGAAATTATTCTAGGACTAGCTGTCAGTTTAACTCGAAGCACCCAACTTTGTTGAAGACCTCCTGTGTGCCAGGCAGTGTGCTAAGCAATGGGAGACCTACAGATGTGAATGACAGTCACAAACTTTTGTACTTGTATCGCCAGAACCTAGCAAAGTGTCTGACACATAGTTCATACGTAGGAGACACTTATTGATTGACAGATTCCTTCTCTTGGGGAAAAATAGGTGCATAATAACTCTAATAGACAGTAGAGGGTGATAAGGACAGGGGAGAGGTCAAAAAGGCTATAGATACCAGTCAAGGGTAGGGAGACATTACTCGTTCCTAAGATTTTCAGTTTTAGGCCAGTGCTCATTCCATTATATTAATCAAGCAAGATCCTAGAGATTTACTTGAGAAGACAGTCCTGTGACATTTTGTATGATTTGTTTGAAACATGCCAAATGCAGTAGGCACAAGGGCCTGAATTTACAGGTCAGTACTGAGAAATCCTAATAATACTCAGCTAGTTTTCCATATAAGTTTAGCAGAATGGAAATGGAGCAGAGAAGGATCATGGATATTGAAAAGGTCACCCCATGCTTAAATAGCTTGTCAAGGGAAGTGTTGAAATTTCCTTAAAGGTCAACAGAAGCTCCCTAGAACTCAGAGAAATTGGTTGTGCGGTTTCAGGGCCTAAGATGCCAGGGTTGATCTGTGCGCACCTACTGATGGAATAGGGTGTTCTCTTGTCAAGTTTCAAGAACATCTGACTTGGGCATTTCACAGTAGGTCATTAATAGCATCAGGGGCTTCCTTGATACGCTTTATAACTGGAAAAGTGCTTTTGGCATAGTAAGAAGGCAAGCAATCCTCCAGATAGCCATCATTACAGACATTTTCTGAGGAATCCAGTAGCCAGGCCTTCTTTTCCCAAATCTGTTCCCACATTTCTATTAATGGAACCGCCATCCTCCCAATCACCCCAGTTTCTTCAAAAGCTCTGAATCATGTTTGTCTTTCCTCCCTTGTCCTCCTATATTAAATAAGTCACCAAAGTCCAACTATTTTACCTCTGAAATATTTCTGACAATTCAATGAGATTAAAATCCTGTCATAGCTGGAGGAGGTGTTAGAGATCATCTAGTCCATTTCACAGTCAAGGAAACTGAGTCCCAAAGAGCGTAAGAGATTTGTCCAAGGGCAGGCAAATAATAAGTGGAAGAGTCAGGATGCAAACTCTATTCCTCTGACTTCAAATAATTTATTCTTTCTTTTTTTTTTCTTTTTTGGAGGGGGAAAGGCAGGGCAGTTAAGTGACTTGCTCAAGGTCACACAACTAGTAAGTGTTAAGTGTCAGAGACTGGATTTGAAATCAGATCCTCCTGACTCCAGGGCCAGGGTTCTATTCACTTCACTGCTTAGCCGCCCCGATTTATTCCTTTAACCACACCATAGCTCCTTCCTAAATCATCGACTTCAAAATATATTGTCTAGTTGCTATTATTGTTGCCAAGGGAGGTTTAAAACTTCAGTCATGATTGACTCCTGCTTTCCCTTGTCCCCAGTATTTGGTCAATCACAAAGTTCTGTTGATTTGACATTTATAATATGCTCAAACTAACTTGTTTATTCCAAGATTAAACTAAATATCCCTCCCCATTACAACTCAGTCCATATCTCTCTTCAATCAGTTTTGGTTTCCAAACTTTATGTTTCTAACATGAAATTTATTTATTTTTAGGATTTTTTTAAACAATGAAAATCCACCTTCTCCCCTTCCTACTTACTCTGCCCATTTGAAAAAAAATTAATTTTAAGGAATATTCATACTCAAACAAAATAAATATCCACATTGGCCATGGCCAAAAAAATGTGTGTGAATCTTTCCCTAGAGCACCATCACCTCTTTGTCAAGAGGGAAGTACTATGTTCCATCATGAGTCTTTTGGAATCATGGTTGATCATTGCTTTGATTGGAGTACTTACGTCTTTCAAAGTTGTTTGTCTTTACAGTATTGAAGTGATTGTATTAATTGCCCTCCTCACTTTTTTGTTCACTTCACCGCACCAGTCTTCTAACAGTTTACCAAAACCATCTCCTTTATCATCTTTTACATCAAAATCATAATCCATCACATTCATATACCATAACTTGTTCAGCCATTCATAACTGATGGGCATCTCCTCAGTTTCCAAGTCTTTGCCGCCACAAAAAGAGCCATTGCAAATATTTTTGTACAGGTATATCTTTTTTCCTCTTTCTTTGATCTCTTTGTGATATAGACCTGGTATTTGTACCACTGGGTCAAAGGGCATGCACAGTTTTGGGAGTGTAGTTCCAAATTGCTATCCAGAGTAGCAAGACCAGCTCACAACTCCACTAATAGTGTGCATTGTTAATTTCTTTTATTCTCACAACAAACCTGGGTGGGAAAAAGGGTCAACTGTATCTCTATTTGACAGATGAGGAAATTGAGATTCAAAAAAGTGACATCCACCATATTCCCATAGCTAATAAATGTTTGAACCAGTACATGAACACGGATCTCCTCATTCCAAGTCCAGTGTTCTTCAGAGTAAGCTCAAGAGATTCATAGAGCTTGTCACCTGGACCAAACCTGCCTGTAACCTGTGGATAGCCAGAGCTGAACAGAGCAGGCTAGAGACAGGAGAGTTGGGAATCAAACAGAAGTTTACTTTCAAAATGAGGGAAACAGCTTGAGAGCAAAGGGACAGACAAGATACATGTGCCAGGGCCCTGACTCTATCAGGATGACCCAACGCAATGTGAGGAGATCTCAGCACAGTGAGCTGTACCCCTGACAATGAGAGGTAACAGCAACGATGTGACAAGTTTGATTCATAGCAAGGTATACGAGCTCAGAGAACACCTGGTGCTGGTCAAAGCAATACAATAATTCGGTGATTTTGCCAGAGACTGAGATCATCTAGCAAGTGAGCACAAAGGATTGTTATGTCAGGCTGAGGGCGCATCTTGCTTTCTGGGCCTTAGCTTTGGAAAACAGGGTATTTCCTAATATCTTGACAAGGTAAATGAATATTTTTGGAATTTAGCTGAAATAGAGTGAAAAGGGAAAATCTATAGTAACTAATTTAAAACTTCAGAAGACTTATGATTTCATCTATGTGGCTGTTCTGTCAATTGACACAAATCAAACTCTTTGTTCCTTACATCACACCCTTAGTACCACTGTCCAACACAGTTCATTCCTTTGTAGAGTTTTCTGAGTCATTCTGGCCCTTGATCATCTAGCAGCCAACCCTATGGTAATGAGCCTCACTGCATTGAAAGGAGTTGGTGCTCAGATGATAGACATCCAGTCCATTTTCAGGCTTATGGTCTTTTCAGTTTGGGCAAGGACCTTCCAGAGTCTCTCCTTCACTGATATAGATTTCAGTAGGGTCACTTTCACCGAACCCCCCTCCCCCCCCCCCCCCCCCCCCGCCATGGAGAGCTTGAAGGATATGGGTAATGTTCATGAATTTCCCTTAAAAGGAAATTCACTTTGAAGATGGACAAAAGACAGTTTTTACGTTTCTTTAAGTGGTTCTGAGTCAATACATATTCCTGGAGAATGAGGAAATGAGGGAATATTTAATGAGATGTTAACTTTTGTGTTTGTGTTATCCAGCTAAAGACATCAAATGACAGGTTGTTTTGCTCAGCTAAAGAAATAATGTACTGCGATTTAAAAGTGGTAATAATTTTTAATGCTTTACTTTCTGTTTTCACATTCTCCAGGGAAAAAAGAATCCCTGTCTCCTTTTCAGTGCTTTAGTTGGCTTCACAAGAGGGAGAAATGTGATTTCCTGATATTGTTACATGCCAATGATTTCTTCGTATCTTCCTTGATAATTTCTTGGTCTTTGAGGGCTAATGGTAGCTAGAGTAATAATCACTCCTGTTTCTCTAAGATTTTAAGCTTTGTGAAGCACTTTGCTCACTACAACCCTGTATTATTGTCCCCATTTTATAGATGAGGAAATCAAGGTTTATCAAGAGATTCACTGAGTGCCAGGCTGAAAGTATCAGAACTAGAATGCCTTTTCAAACTAAATCCAGTATTCTCCCCATTGTACCCTACTTATATTTGAAAGCACTTTGACACCCATTATTCTGACCTGGTGAAATGCTTTCCTTTCATCATTAACTTTATCAGATGCCACCAACTCCATAAAATCTTTCCTGATATCTTCAAGCTGGATGTTCATCTCACCGTTCTTGGTTGGGACCTCTCCTGTGCTCCATTGGGGCATTACAGTCCTTGGTGCAGTGCCTTCTCTACCCTGCTAGATTATAAGTTCCTTGAAGTCTTTCAAGTCATAATAAATATTTTCCAAATCACTTTGGGGCAGCTAAGTGGCACAGTGGATAGAGTACCAGGTCTGGAGTCAGGAAAACCTGAATTCAAATCTAACCTCAGACTCTTATTAGCTGTATAACCCTGAACAAGTCACTTAACCTTGTTTACCTCAGTTTCCTCATCTGCAAAATGAGCTGGAGAAGGAAATGGCAAACTACTCAGGTATCTCTGCCAAGAAAACCCTAAAAGGAATCATGAAGAAATGTATATGACTGAAAAAATGACTAAAAAGCAAGAAAAAATCTCTTTAATTTGATCATCACACCATTCCTTTGAGGTGACAGAGCAGACATCATCTCTATTGAAAGGATGCATGAACTAAGGCATAAAATGGAATGATTTACCTAATGCCACACAACTGACTGTTTTTGTTTTGTTTTCCTTTGCTTTTTGGAGGGGGGAAGGCTGGACAATGGGGTTAAGTTAAGTGCCCAAGGTCACACGGCTAGTAAGTGTTAAGTGTCTGAGGACGAATTTGAACTCAGGTCCTCTGGACTCCAGGGTTGGTGCTCTATTCACTGCACCACCTAGCCGCCCCCACACAACTGACTGTTACTGAAGGGAAGGGAATAATCATTTATTAAATGCTTACTGTGTGCCAAGAACTGTGCTAAGTTTTACACATGCACCTCATTTTATACAACCTCAGATCAACTCTGTGAGGTAGATGCTATTATCTCAATTTTACAGTTGAGGAAACTAAGGCAGATGGAGGTTAATTGACTTGCCCAGGATCACACAGCTAAGAAGTATCTGAGACTGGATTTGAATTCAGGTCCTCCTAATTCCAGATCCTTCTCTATTCATTGCACCACCTAGCTGCCTCTTGAACTGGGACCAGAACCTACGTTGTTTCTAGTCTAATGCCCATTTCCTTATTTAATGGATTTCAGTCCACCAATCATGTAATTCTTTTATTTTCTGTGACTATTTCAGAAACAAAACTGCTTTAGATATTAATTTACATCATGGAAGAGGTAATGCTCTTCCCCAAAGCACAAGACTTGAAATAAGAAGTCTGAGGTTTTGTCTACCCACTCTGACATTTTCATAGCAGTCTAGCCTTGGGCAAATTATTTCCCTTTCTCATCCTCAGTTTTCCCATCTGTAAAACAAGGGGGTTGGGTTAAATCACCTCTAAGTTACCTTGTAACATGATGTAAAAATGATCAATTGACCCCTTTCTCTCTAGAAGAATCAAGACCTGGTGTTCATAGAAAGAGATTTCATTTTTCTCTGAAGAGAGGCAGAAGAAACTAATGAGCTGCCTAACATTTCCAGATTAGAAAGAAAAAAAAGTATAATTTTACTTAAAGAAATGAACATCCCTTTTCCCAATTCCTTCCATGGGCTACACGACATTTCCAGCCTTATCTGTCATTACTCTCCAGAACCAACCCTGCTGCTCCCCAGGCAGATTCATTGACCTGCTCACTTCCCCTAGAAAACACTTATTTTCTCGTGTTTATGCTGCCCTTCCTGCCTTGAGTGTCTTCTCCCCTTTTCTCTGCCTGCTAAACTTTACCTTTCTCAAGTCCCATCCCTAGTGCTGCCTTCTCTATGAAACTTTCCTTGATCTCATGACCTTCATTGATTTTTTTTCCCTTTTCCGGATTTCTATGGCACTTTCTGTCTGACCCACTCATTTGGCCTGTCCTTCCTGGCATGGTTATCTCTGGATGCCTCTGTGTATGCATTATCTCTCCTATGACATATAGATGATGTGGAATAGTGTATAGAGTACTGGACTAGGAGTCAGAAAGACCTAGGTTTGAACCTTACCTTAGACACGGTCTTTCAATGTGACTGTACGTGTTACTTTACTCTTGGTTTCCTCATAGGGATACTGTGAAGACTCACTGAAATAATGTTTATAAACACTTGATAAACATTAAAGTACTTTATATTGGCAAAACAGAGAGAGAACTAGATGTGGAGCCAGGAATAGCGAAGTCTGAATCCTACGTCAGACATTTACTAATCATGTGATTCTGGGCAGATCACTTAAATGCTCTCAATGAGTTTTCCCATCTGTATAATATTTTAGGTCATAATAGCATCTACCTTATGGATCAAGTCAGATGCTATATAATAGACCTTACCTTAAACCTTATAGTGCTAAAGAAATGATAACTATCATTATTGTGATTAATTAGAATGTGAACTGGACTTGTCATTTCATTGGTACAGGAAACTCCCAAGTGGAGAAACTGCCTCCACCAATGCAGGCTGGCACCTTTTTGGCAATTTACAATATTAGTGAGTTTCTTTCACTAAGAGGTAAAGGGACTTGCCTGGGGTCACACAGCTGGTATCTCTCAGAGGTAGGATTTGAACCCATGGCATTTTGACTTCAAGATGGGCTCTATCAACTTCCCTGAGACTGAATATTATAACTACATAAATATCTGTGGTTGTATTCATGAAAATTGAAGCTCCATGTGTACATGGACCACGTCTCCTTCATTTTTTTAATCCCAATGCCCCAAGCTTGGGGCCTAGCACAGACTCCTCAACAAGTAATTTTGGATTGCTTAATGAATGCCTTTTTTGGCTGTCAATAGGATTTTGAATTGCAGCAGAAGTTAATCATCAGCTAGTTGGCACAGTGGATAGAAGGGTGTACCTGAGTTCAAATCCTGACTTAGACACTCACAAGCTCTATGAGCCCGGTAAAATCATTTAAGCTTTAACTGATTCAGTTTTCTCCTCTGTAAAATGAAGATAATAATAACCTCTACTGAAACCTGGAAAGACTTATATAAACAGATGCTGAGTGAAGGGAGCAGAACCAAGAGAACATTGTATACAGTAACAGCCACAGTGTGCAAGGACTGATTTTGATAGACTTAGCCCTTCTCAGCAATGCAAACCTGTAACAATTCCAAAGGACACATGATGGAAAATTCTCTCCACATCCAGAGAAAACCGTGGAGTTAAAATGCAGAATGAAGCAGACTAT
Organism: Pseudochirops cupreus; assembly: GCA_028627135.1. NCBI lineage: Eukaryota > Metazoa > Chordata > Mammalia > Diprotodontia > Pseudocheiridae > Pseudochirops > Pseudochirops cupreus. Next base: position 65,418,335 of record CM053583.1, on the reverse strand, counting down.
TTTGTTTTTTGTTTTGTTTTGTTTTTTCCTGTCTCATGGTTTTTCCCATTCATTATAATTCTTCTATGTAACATGACTAATGTGAAAATGTGTTTAATAGGAATGTATGTGTAGAGCTCATATTGGATCGCAAGCAGTCTTGGGGAAGGAGGGGGAGAAAATTCAAAACTTTTGGAAATGAATATTGAAAACTAAAAATAAATAATTTAATAAATTGGGGGGGGGAAATAACAACCTCTACCTACCAAGGCTGTTCTAAGGATAAAATATTTCTAAATTCTTTGCAAATCTTAAAGTACTGCGTAATAATACAATAGGATCCCATATGACACAATATAACACAACACCATATGATACAATACAATATAACATGACATGACCTAGTATAATATAGCATAGGATAGGATGCTAGAATAGAACGTAAAATGTAATGTAACGGCTAACATGTTAGCCATTACTGTTATTGCTATGTCTGATCCCATCATTTTTACACATGAGGCCCAGAGAATGGATGTCATTGGACCACATGGTTAGCAGTTAGCAGAAGCAGAATTTAAGATCAAATGCTCTGACTCTCAATTCAGGGCTTATACTGTTTCTTTTTCAGACCCCTATCTCCCTTCATTTATAATATATCCGAGCTTGGCCCTTCAGCTTCTCCTCTGGAATAGCAAAGGAAAAATCATTGAAGGTTCAAGAAATGACCGTCCTGATGTTCAGTCCTAAGGCACTGGTATTTTAATGAATAGGCCAAACTGTGTTAAGCACTCACCATGGACACTGAAATAGGCACAGACCAATTTTGAGCAATGTATCTCTACCACCAGCATTTGCTGACAAAGTTCTCTCACACAGTCATTCTGAGCAACCTAATTAACTGGTCATATCTGCTTAGGGAGTCATGTTTTCCCTACCACTTTCTAAGGAGGTTTAGAAATGTTCTGTAGCTGGTTGGATTTGCTGAATAACGAATGGGTTTAAAATCATAGACTCTGGGAGCTGGAGTTGACTTCGGAGATTATCTAGTCAAATTCCTCCTAGATATTTGAGAGAGTTCTCCATGCATATCCCTGACAGAGCACAAACTCTGTCTGAATGACAGGAGACATGAAATATTCTCCATCTTTTGCCTTCTGGGGAGAGAGATGGCAGTGCTGTTTAGTGGAGAGTGTACTAGATTTTGATTTTAAGTCTGAATACCTGATTCTCTTTCTAGCTGTATGACATTGGGCAAGTCACTTCCCCTCTCTGGGGACATACTATCAGGCCCTTTCCCCCTCTGTCTTTACTAATAGTCTCTTATCAGCTTAAAAATCTGCAGATCCTTAAACTAATTCTCACAAGGTCTGGTCTCCAGTCCCCTCATTATCCCTAGCTACCCCTTTCTGGATGCTCTTCAGGTTGTCATTGTCCTCCTAAAATGTGGTGCCCAGAAATGTGCTCAACAGTTCAGAGGTGATCTATCCAAGCAGAGGACACTGGGACTATTACCTCTTTCATTCTAGACATGGTACTTCTATTAATAGATGCTTTGAGTCGTGTGGCAAAAGTCCATTCTCAGTCTTCATCTCCCCAGAGCCATCCTGGCCATTTCAAAGATGCTGAGGCAGTCGAGTAGGAAATAAAACAAATTAATTTTAGCTCTGTTCAAGGCAGAAAATCAATATTTACCCAGTGAAAAAAATGTCAAAATTAAAAGGGGAACGAAATGCATTTTCTTTCTTATCAGAGGATAGTAAAAAGAATGAACCATTGGACAATTTCACATTGGAAGTCAAAGTCCTTCACCATTTTTTATTAGAAATAACAGCATCCAATCTATTTTATAGACTTAAAAATTAACTGTCATCTTAATTTGCTGCTTCTATTTTTGTTGCTTTATAAAAGCCTAAGAGAGAAGGCAACTCTTCAATTACATTTGTTCAAGTACCCCAAAGTAGCTATGTAGAAAAAGCAGTCTCAAAGGAGAGAAGAATCAATATCAACCTGATTCCTGACAGAAAATCAGCATTTCCAAAGGTTGGATGAAACATTGCCAAAACACTAGCCCTGTGGATGGGCAGCCTCCCTGTCTGGTCACACTCGTCAGGCAGGGGGAGTCGTGCATGCTAAACCAAATCCCAAAATTCCTGTCCTTAGGGAAAATGTTACAAATGACCGTGGCTACCAGAGACACTGAACTCCCCTTTTATGTTTTGTCTTCTTTTCCCTTTGGCAGGAATGTTGTAGAAATCATTACAGTTTAGGAACATTTCAACCCGGATGACCCAGAATCAGTGAATCTTAGAATTGGTAAGGATCTCAATAACCATCAAGCCTAAACCATACTTGAAAAAGAATTTAGCCCTTGCTTGAAGACCTCTAGGAAAGAGGAACCCACTATTACCCAAGACTTCTCATTCCACTTTGAGATAGTTCAAATCTTTAGGAAGTTTTTCCTTATATCGAGCCTTATCCTGGTTCTTTTTAACTTCTACCCATTGTTCCTAGGTCTGACCCCTGGGGACAAGCAGAACAAGCCTAATTCAACCCTTCAGATACTTGAAAATAACTTTCATGTCCTACCTAAGTCTTATCTTTTCCAAGCTTGTCATCATCCCCAGCTCCCTCAACTGACCCTTACATGGCATTATCTTGAGGCATTCACAATCCTTGGTCAGTCTATCCTGGACATGCTCAATGTTGCCAATTTGTAAAATATGAGCCCTAGTATAGAGTACTCCAGATGTGATTTGATCTAGGCAGAGTAGTGGGACTATCATCTCTCTAATTTCAAACATTATGACTCTTTCAAGGCAACTTTTTTGTAATTTTATGTTTTCTATTTTATGTAACTAAAACATTATTCTGATTAGTCCCTAGTCTCATAAGCTTTTTGTTTTTGCTATCAGATTGCATTGTTGACATATTATATCAGCTTGGAGCTCACCAAACCCCTAGATCTCTTTTTCATATTTGTTGCCACCTTTCTCCCTTCCTTTATCTTATACTTATACAATTGTTTATTTTATTATTGGTTTTCTTTATTTTTTTGTATCACCCGCATTCCTCAGTTATTCATCTTCCTTGAATAACATCCTGAATAACAAAAAAAAAATCTAAAAATGCTTGCTATGAGCCACTACTAACAATTACTGAGGTTTACTCTCAGTAGATGAGCCCCAGGGTAATGGATTCTCTGGCCTTGGTAATTCCTGAAACAAAACAAAACAGAAAAAAGCCATAAAATTGGTGCTTCTGTATATATTGCCTCCTTTACCTTCTGTATGATAGTGACATTGTAGTAGAGGAAGGAATATTAAGACCCACTAGGCAATATTGAAATGAATTCAAACATTTTAAAAAATCCTCATTCAGTGAATCAATGGACAGTAAAATACTAGTAGGAGATGAGCTGTATGCAGAGTTGAACAAGAAGAGAATGTGCAGGATTGCCTTCAGGAAACTATGAAGCTCTTTTAACGATCCTAAGCTTCCTGTGAAAACTGAGGCTCATATTACTAATATCAACATTGTAATAAGGTTGCTATATGGTATTCAACATGAAATAGAAGAGTCTCTTCGAAGAAATTAAAATGAGAATCAAACAGAAGAAAATGAAAAGGTGAATGGTAATTGTGAGCAGACTGTAACACATAACTAAAGAGGAACTAAAGAACAACAGTGCAAGACATCCTCAGGGAATCATGTAACATGAAAATGATGATGATGATGGTGGTGATGATAACAGTAGTAAAGATGGGTTGCTCATGTGGTAAGGAGAGATGCCCGGAGTGCTCCATCAATGCCTTTCCACTGACAAGGAGAAGCAAAAAAGGTCTCCAGCACTTTGGGTGGATCCCTGTGGTCAGTTTATGAGAGGACATGGATAGATTGTAATCTGCATCCTTGGAGAGAACTTCCAAATTGATGAGATCAGAAATCCATTTGAGTATATAGTAGCTTGACAGCATCAATAAAATTGAGTTAAGTTATGCATTATGTGTAAATAAAGGACAAAATGGTAGAACAGAGTAGCCTGAACTTTTAGGGGGAGGGAATGGTTCCTTTTTTTTTTTTTTGCATTTTGCAGGAGGGAAGGCAGAGCAATTAGGGTTAAGTGACCTGCCCAAGGTCACATGGCTAGTAAGTGTGTCAGTTGTCTGAGGCCGGATTTGAACTCAGGTCCTCCTGACTCCAGGGCTGGTGCTCCATTCACTGCTCCACCTAGCTGCCCCGTTCCTTTTTTTTTTTTAACTATTTTTAAAAACTTCTTTTCATTCCCCCATTAAAAAAAAAAACTCACCAAATTAAATACACCTTGGTCTTTTGTAGAACAACAGAATCTCAGCAATCAAGAATTATCGAAGAAATGTGAAGAAATTGAAGAAGACAGTTCTTGAACTGTTAAGTTGGAAAGTTCCCAAGGATCAGAGAAATTGATAGCTGTCACACAGCCTTTGAAATATACTACAATATTTAAAAGAACTGTGGTTTTGTGGTATTAGGGCTACCCTCTCTAGAAAAAGGGTCCCATACTGCCACATTTAGTTATAGGAGTTTATAACCCAGGGTCTACATCAGTGGTTCTCAACCTGTGGGTTATGTTCAATTTAAATACATCCTGCTTATCAGATATTTACATTACGATTCATAACAGTAGCAAAATTACAGTTATGAAGGAGCAACAAAAATAATTTTATGGTTGAGGGTTACCATAACATGAGGAACTGTATTAAAGGGTTGCGGCATTAGGAAGGTTGAGAACCACTGGTCTACACACTGATTTCAGGGGTTGCCTGAACTTGTATTGGAAAAAAAAATGCATCATTATTTCAACATATTAGTTTCTTTTGTAATTTTACGTATTCTATTTTATGTGACTAAAACATTATTCTTATTAGTCCATAGGCAAGTTACCTCCTGTCCACAGGGCAAGTGACCCCAGGCAAGCCCCATAGCCTGTTTGGTTTTTGCCTCTGTTTTCTCATCTGTAAAATGGGGCTAATAATAGCACCTACCTCCCAGCGTTGGTGTGAGAACTGAATGAGATAACTGTAATGCACTTGGCTATCTAAGTACTTTATTGTAAGTGCTATATACATGTTAGCTATTTTTATTATTGTTGTTATTAAGGACTACTCCTTAGTATATGGTTTCCTGACTTGCTATGCCAAAATCAGTTAGTCAAAAAATTAATCATCACCTGTTGACCAACCTTCTGATGAGGAACTTCTTCAGGTTTAGCTAATTTGGTCTTCATATAATCAGTATATCAGACTGTATTTGAAGCTTAATAGAACCTGCCAGCCATTTTGCTTGCTTACTTGGCATTTGAGGACTTATGGTTAACCCTTGGACACAGTGACACATGAGGAGAGGTCTAGTGGAGAAGTCACAGTATAGTGTGGTTAAAACCTGGTCTGAGGCTTCCAGAATATGGCACTGGATGATGAATTATGCAAGTCATTTGTGCCTGTAGGGAACAGGAGATGGGGAGATATGAAGAACAGATGAGCTGGAGAAGGAGCAAAGGTGACCAGCTGTCCTGCTGTTCAAACCCAATGCTTCTGACTCCAGATCCAGTGCTCTTTCTACTGCCCAATACTGCTTCCATTTGCATAATTAATGATGATGATGATGATGCTTGGGACTGACATGCATTATGTCATTTGATCCTCCCAACAGCCCCAGGAGAGGTAATACGTGTCTAATTATCCTCATCGTACAGGTGAAGTCTAGATTTTATCTCAGAATCTTTTTTAAAAATACAGTTCATTGCTGAGGTGCTTTGAAAAACTTTTGCAAATTGTCTGTCATCCCGCATGTAGACTAATTTAAGAACACATCAAATGGAGAATATGCTCTTTTTTAACAAAAGAAATTTCGAAAGAAACTAAAAAAGCCCGATAATAGCTCTGGAAACAACACGTCACTCTTTTGTGGGAATTTTAACAAACAAGAACTCTCTGAATAGAAATTTTGTTTTCTTTTATAAGAAAAATATGTAATTACGTTCCCCCGTTAAAGGATCTGCCCCTGGCTGTGGCGAGGTAGCCCTCCAGTCCGCCCGCCTAATTTCCTTCCTTCATGCCTAATTTTTTTTTTTTCCGGGGGGAGCAGATTAGATCTTCCTATCTCACCCATGCTGGAAGTATAGCACTTTTTCACGGGGCCAACCCACTACTGGTCAGCAAGGGATGTTTGACATGTTTCGTTTTCAACCTGGCCTGGCTTGCTTCTCCTAAGGCACTGCTCCCAGGCAGTCATTACATTGGTACTAGACAGTGCATGTTTCTGAATGTCTTAGCACACTGAAGTTCAGAACTTCCAAACTCAAGTGATCCACTAGCCTCAGCCTCAGTAGCAGGGATTACAGGTATGAATTCTCATACCCCAGGCATTTATTAAACACTTTCTGGATACAGAGCACTGCACTAGGCACTGGGCGAGATAAAAAATTCAGATAATTTAACTACCCTTGTGGAATTCCTTGTCTAGTAGGAAGACATGTCATAAACAAATAATTTTAGTGCACAGTATTACAAGAGAAGTTCATTAGAAGTCTTAACCAGGGAGGTGGAAGAGTTCTGACCTCTTGGAGAGAACAATGGATCATAGACTTCCATTTCTTCCTAGGATAAGGAAAAGGCAAAATATTGACTTTTGAGAGCCAAAGCAGATCAAAAGAGAAAAACAAATAGAAGGAGAAAGTATAGAAAGGGTATGATGGGGAGGGGGAGAGGAAGGCGATCTACACCATCCATTTCAAATGTTATTATTCCCTTATCTGATCCTTCCTTATAAGGGTGGTATATGTGTGTGTATATGTATGTATGTACGTATGTATGTATAAAATGCACCGATTCACCAGGAAATATTAATGAATTCTAAGTAGCTTAGTATGAATAGATTAGTATAAATGTAAATAGGTTCTGATTATTTAGTATGAATGGGTTTTAATAGCTCAGCCATAAAGGAGTTGGTAATAATTTGGTATGCTGCCCTTCCTGGGAGGCTTTGGTGATTAAGGAGGACCTCTAGTTTCCCAACCAAAAGAAGTCTTCCTTGAGATGAAGGCTTTGGAGGAGTGCACATCAAGGCGGGCACTCATGTTTGGCTCCTTTTTCTTGCTTCTAAATACACCTTCTCACCAAGCCTTTGATTCCAGCTAGGCATTGTGAACTTGATAAGACCTCAGATCATTTTAGCATTGCTTTGTTGGTCCCTAAAAAGAGTGGTGGTGAATCCTCTCAATATATCAGATGGAAGGAATTAAAAGAAGTCTCCTTAACTGGTAATTTATCATTAAAGCTGCAATTTGATTCATTTCAGGAAACAGTGCCCACTAAGAACAAGGCTCTAGGCATGGCATTGGAGATACAAAGATAAACACAGAGCAGTGATAAGCTTCAAGGAGCTTACATTCCACTGGGTGAACAGAAGAACAACAACGTGTGCACAATTAAATATACAGCAAATGTAGCTGAGTTGTTTTTCAGTCATGTTCAACTCTTCATGACCCCATTTGGGGTTTTCTTGGCAGAGATACTAGAGTAGTTTGCAATTTCCTTCTCCAGTTCATTTTACAGATGAGAAAATTGAGGTAAACAGGGTTAAGTGACTTGCCTAGGGTGACACAGCCAGCAAGTGTCTGAGGTCAGATTTGAACTTGCATCTTCTTCACTTCAGACCCACTGTACTACGTAGCTGCCATAAAGCAAACAGAATGGTGTAAAGAAGGCACATTAGAGCAGGAGTTCTTAACATGGTCCATATAGATTTCAGTCTGATTTGGGAGGGGAAAAAATACATCTTTAGTTTCTACAGCTTTTGCTTTACCTTATAATCCTATGTATTTTATGTTATACAATTAGTGGCTGCTAAATGGGAGAATGGGTGGAACACTGGACTTGGAATCGGGAAGACCTGAATTTAAATCCAGCCTTAGATACACACTAGCTGCAAGACCCTGGCAAATAATCTATCTGCATTGCTTTCCTTATCTGTAAAATGGGATGATAATAATAGCGCTTATCTCTCAGGGTGGAGATAAAATGAGATAAAATTTATAAAGTGTTTTTCAAGTCTTGAGCACTATTTAAATGCTGGCTTTTATACACGTTGACTATTAAAAAATATTCTGAGGAGGACAAAGACTTCACCAGATTGCCAGTGAGATATAAGACACACGCATTCACAAAGCTTGTGAACCCCTACCTTGAAGATCATCTCAACCTCTTTTTTTCAGGAGAGAGCAAGGGGGAAGAGACAAGAAGTCAAGCCTGTGATTTCTTTGCTATAAAGAAGTTACAATGAGGAACCACCCTGTACCAGTGCAGGTCCCCACTTTCTCTGAAACTTATAGTTTTAGTTGCCTCAAATGCTGAAAAGTTAAGTGACTCACCCAGGGTCACCTAGCTCATCTATGTCAGAAGTAGGACTTGAACCCTAGGCAAGCTCTCTATCCAGCTTCCAGCCAGGCAACACTGCCTAGTTGGATGAGTTAGCATGAATGAGTTAGGATAAAAGATGAGGTTCAGATGTCTAATATATAACATATACGCCTCCTAGAGAGAGGGGTCAAGGACTTGGGAGTCCTTATTTTGCAGATAAGAAAGTAAGAAACCAGAGAGATAAAATGGCATGCCCACAATTACATAAGTACTGAGTGTCAGAGTCTTGATTCCAAATCCAAGACAAACTCCCTTTCCACGTGGCCTTCAATTACTCTTTCAAGGCAGTGTAATCCTGAAGGATTAATTCTGCTCATTTTGATTTTGATTTTTTAGGAGTTATATAGTAGTAGCATCCAAACTTTCGAAAAACTCACAGAAGAAACATTTCTTCATACTCTCTTGGAAGTGACTGATCTTTCCCTGGAAGAATGTGAGCATTTGAAGCAAGATATTCAACACAATGGAGCCCTTGACTTGGAGAAGTCAGACCGATTCCGAGAAAAGCAATGGACACTTTTTCAAGAACTACTTGACCAAGAGAAACAGGTATTATACGTGATTATAACAACCAGAGCAACATCACTCTGAAAACTTAACATCTCAAGATTGTAAAAATAGAAAAAAGTATTCGAACACATAATATATATGTTATACTATATATAATATAATACAACACAATATAATATGATATATAGAACTTAACATAACACAATATAATATACACATCTTATATATTTATATTTTCACATATTTAATTTATATATTTATGTATTTGCATAAGACATAATGCATATACATATACATGTATTCACATGTGTGCATGCACATGTGTATGTGTATATACAGAAATCCATATGTGTAGGTGTGTATACATATATGTACATGCTATATATATTATATATACATTACATATATTATATATTATATTATATATAATATTATATATTATACACATATACATTACATGTGTATAGATCATATATATTATATATGGGTATTTTGAGAGAGAGTGAGATAGCATTTATGCTAGATATCAGTTAGTGTTAATAATAAATCCTATGAAATGATCACAGTATGTAAAAGTTGTATGGTATATTTTCATTAAGCTGGAACAAATGAACATATTTTACATAATTATAATTTCAAATTTGAATTAACCTTTAAATTTAAAGAAATGAGACCATTTCTCAGGGTTCATTATTCACATTAATTGGGACCTAGCTAGCCAGCTAGATATAGAGATAGGTAGATGAATTTTCTTCAGAGCCTCTACTTGCTTACCAGTGTTTTACCATGGTGTTTCATTTTCTATAATATTGTAATTTAAAATCCGCTGCATTCTGAAACCATGCTTCATTTAAAGCCATAGATAGACTAATCACGTTTAACATGCCCTGAATTTTTAAAATGCACAAACATTTGATGGTTCTCTCCAATTCAACAGACATTAAATATCTACTGTGTACAACAACCTGTGCTAGGTCCTAGGGATACAAATATAAAAAAAAAAAAGAAACCTACAAAGTCCCTACCCTCAAGGAGCTTATACTCTATTAGAAGAATATATTGGGAAAACAGATAAGTATGATACAAGGTAGAATGAGTTAGGAGAAAAGATGAGATTCAGATATCTAATACATAAAACATACAATACACATGATACATAAGAAGTTTTGGTAAGAAGACAAACTTTTCTCATGGAGTAATCAGAAATCTTGGAATCCTTGGAATCCAATCATCTTGGAAGTAGTGGCACCTGGATGGGACCTTAGGAATGGAAATATAGAAGAATTGTGTTCTAGAAATGGAAGACTGGCTGAAAAAATACACAAAAACAGGAAAGGAGCCAGCCTCAGTTTGTGTTTTATCCTAATAGGTAACAGGGAATTACTAAAAATTTTTGAGTAGGAGTGTAAAATGGATGCTAATGAGGAAGCCTGCCATTTCAATGAAAATCTGGGAACTTGAGGGCATGTGAAATATGCAGGTGCCATTTATGAGACTATTCATGAGAGATGTGACAACTGGGTAATTAGAAAGTCAACATCTACTAATTTTGAATAGATGGTTTGAGGTTTCACATTGGTATAAAAGCAAAATCAGAACAACTGTCTTTAGATAAACATTTATAATCTAGCAGTGACTTGTCAGTAATGGAAATAACTTTGGTTATTTTAGGGAAGGATCAGACCTAAATTCTGTTTTTCTCTTCTCTTCTCTTGTGTTCTCTTCTCTTCTCTTCTCTTCTCTTCTCTTCTCTTCTCTTCTCTTCTCTTTGCCTCTCTTTGCCTCGCCTTGCCTCTCTTCACCTCACCTCGCCTCGCCTTGCCTTGCCTCTCCTCTCCTCTCCTCTCCTCTTCTTAGAATTCTCTCTTCTTTTCTCCTTATTTGTAGATTTTTCTTGGCTCATCCAGAACTTTTTCAAGAATAGCTTCGTGTACAGACAAGTTTAAGGACCTCATCAACTGATTAAATAAGTATGATCAAGATAGCATTTCTTCAGGTTGTATAAGTCATAACTAATTTACTGATTGATTCTTTAATTGCTCTAAATTGCCTCAAGATATTTAGAGACTGTCATTCTCTCTCATTTTCCACATTGCCTCATTAATGAAGACATGAGGAATAAACTTTACATGAAGGTAAACAGAGGGTTGATGTCCTTTCAAATACACTGGCTTCCCAATTCATCAACCTCCTTAGGTCCATGATCTACATGATAGGGGTCCAACACCTGCTCAGCTCCTGAGTACAGCCCGAACCAGATTAAAATGATGTTGGGAAATATTTAATAAAATAAGTAAAAATACAATAAAACATATTATGTTAATATGTGTTTTCCTTACTCAAAATGCAGCCTACAAAGATCCCTATATATGATTTTGTGGCTCCTGTTTAGTTTGACACCACTGATCTACATCATCATTCCATTTCAGTCTCACAAAAAGAAAATCATGTCACTCACAAGGATTTCACCCACATAATCCACAATTCTGAAATTCCCCTGACCATGGATTCTTATCCTTCAATTGCTCCCTATGCCACATCTCTCCTAAAACTCTTTTTTTCATAACTGTCACCTATATCACTCTGCTCTTCCCTATCCTATCAAGCCTTATACTCCATCACTCTTTTGTCTTAGGAATCCAGATCCTGCAGTTGACCAAATCAACTTTCCACTGCTCTCTGTCCTTGAATTCCTTGTTCACTTTTTCTATTGCCCTGTCTCTTTCCAAACTTCAGTCTTGTCTTATTCCTACCACACACCATTTCCATTCCTACACGTGTACCACCGAAGTCACACAATCATGCAGAGAGTGTCCACTACAAATTTATATGTAATCTTAACTGGACCTTTGCTGTTATGTGCCAATCCTTTCACTCTTCACTGATTTGCTTCTTTTTTACTCACCCCAGTATCTGTCCTAAGCCATCTCTTTCTTTCTGCAGGTGACCTTTGTTACCTCTCCCACTCTGGATCTCACTATAGAATCTGATCTCAAAAAAAAAATAAGGCTATCCATTAAATGCTCTTCCTTTTCTTCAGTTCTATACTTCACTTCACCATCACCCTTCCCCATTCTATCTTCCTTATATTTAATCTCAGAACAAGTGGCTCTTCTATTTACCAGTGCCAACTTACTGAATGGGTGTTGCCTCAAAATGAGAATTCAGAAAGACCTTAGAGTAAAAAGGCAAGGTCTCCTACTGCATCTTGGGCCATCTCGAGTTGTCCTGATCTATATCTGACCACTGGACCCAGATGGCCCAGAAGAGAAAGTGAGGCTGTTGACTTTGTATAGCCCTCCCTCACTTAAATCCAATTCATTTGCAAGTCATGGCATCCCCTTCCTGATGTCATGGTCCTCTTCCAGAATCAAGAGCAAACCATATACAAGCCAACCCCTTTACTTGTGCTTTTGATTCTATTCTCTCTCCTCTCTTAATGGAGCTTGTTCCATCAATTAATCCCTCTCTCTGCTATGTTTTTTTTATTTCTCTTATGTATTAGCTCCTTCCCTACTGTTTATAAATATACCTAGATATTCTATATCCTTAATAAAAAACCTTCACTTAATCCTTCCATAATCTCATACTATAAGATCAACCAGTATCTCTGCTCCTTTTCAAACTCCTAGAGGCAAGAAAGATGTCTTATGCATTGCCCCTACTATCTCACCTCCCACTCCTTTCTCATCCTTTTACAATATGGCTTTCATTCTCACCACTCAACTGAAATTGTTCCCTCTGAGATTGCTATGATCATTTAATTGCCAAACCTGATGGTCCTTTCTGTGCCCTCACCCTTTTTTACTTCTCTGCAGTGTTTGACAGTATTTGACATCCCCATTTCCTAGACATTCAACTCCTTGAGTTTTCATGACCCTATTGTTTCCCGACTCTCCTCTGACTTGCTTTAACTCCTTCTCACTCTTCTTTCCTGGATCAACATTCATGTCCCACTCCCTTTGTATGGGTCTATCCCAGTGCTCTGAGGAGGAGGAAGAAGAGGCCCTTTCTTCTTCTTTATGGTCTCTCTCAATGATCTCATCACTTCCAACTGATTCAGCTATCACTGATTTGAAGATGACTCTCAGATTTATATATATAGCTCCTGAAATTCCAAGCCTCTTCCAAAAACTTCTGATTGTGAATATCTAGCCAGGTGTCATGTAGGTACCACAAATTTAACATGTCAAAAAATAGAATTCTCACTTTTCTGCCAAAAAAAAATCTCTTTTAAAATTCCCTATTTGTTATCATGGCACCATCATCCTTTCAGGCACCTAGGTTTACAACTTTAGAGTCTTTATCCATTATTTCCTCTCTCACACCCTTCAAATCCAATCAGTTGCCAAGTCTTTCTACCACCACAAAATCTTTCAAATCATATTCTTAGCTGTCCTCCCACTAGTTTAGCTCCTAATCATATCTTCTTTAGGAGATTGAAATTGCTTGCTGATTGGTCTTTCTGTCTGTAGCTTTCCTCTCTCTCATCCAATCTTCACACAGCCAACAAATTGAAATTCCTAAAAAACAGGTCTGATGATGTCAGTCCTTTGCTCAGAAAGCTTCAGTGGTTTTCTCTTATATCTAGAATAATAAAGTATGAACTCCTCTGTTTGACTTCTAAAGGCCATAATAATCTGTCTCCAGCCTGCCGTTCCAGGCTTATGGAACACATTCTTCTTCTGCATACACTCTATGTTCCAGACAAATGGTTGCCTTGAGATTCTTAATATAAGACATTCCATATAACATCTCCCTGCCTTTGCACAAGCTGTCCCCCTTTTTTCTAGAATGCCTCCCTCCCTGCCTCTGATTCTTAGAATCCTTGGAGCTTCCTTCAAAGCTTAGCTTGTCCTACCTTCTGAAGACTCAGGGAGGTTTATCCTCAGTCTTCCAGTTGTGATTGACATCACCACAGAAATGATTTTGTATTTGTAGATGTAGTCTGCCCCCCCCCGCCCCCAGAAAGTAACCTCCTTGAGAGCAGGGGATGTTTTGATTTTGTCTTTTTATTCCCAGTACCTAGCACTATGCCTAGCACACAATAGACCTTTAATATGTGCTTATTGAATGAAAAACAAAAAACTCAAGAAAAATGAAATTTAAGGAAAACTAGATATACTCTAAATTGATACCTTCCCCTTCACATTTTTCTCAAGTGAAAATTATTGGTATCTTTATGTTTTTCTTACTTTGGAGACATGATGAGGAATATGGTACTTGAATGAATCAGGGAAAATGGAGCTGGGTTTTTGCTTGGTCAGTCTAGAAATCTATTCTCATCAGAAACTTTCATCTGGTTTATTTCTATCTTTCTTATGCTGTTTTTTTTTCTTGCTTTGAGAGCTTTTGAAGGGGGTTAATACAAGTAGGGCTATACAAGCAGACAGCCAAATAAAGGACAAGGAGAGGAAAGAAGAAAAGAGAAAGCAGCCAAACGTAGTACAAGGAGCTCTAGGAGTCAAAAGATCCCTGATACTTAGTCCTGTGGCCATATATATAAGCTGTTGCCTCTATGAAGAGGGAAGAATAATACTTGGCACTCCTTACCTCACAGTCATGTTGGAATAAAACACTTTTTAAAATCATAAAGTATCATATAAATATGAGAAGGGGGAGGTGCCAATTTAGAATGCTTCCAATCTTCCTTAAGTCTCATTTTTCTTTGCCATGGAGGAAACCCTAGGGTCTCCAGGACCATACCAACAGAGCACAAAGTCTGGAGTCATTGGGTTTCGCATCAAGTGGTATCTTGGATATCATCCAGTCTAACCCGCTTATGAGAAGACTGAGACCTAGAGAAATTAAGTGACCTTCCCAAAGTGATAGAGGCAGTAGGGAGCAAAGCCTTCAAGAGTTGAACATAGGCCTTTTGACTCTATCTGTCCCTCTTTCCACTGTACCAAATCCCCACCTTCCAGACTACTAAGCAAGCTTTGAAGATGGGTTAGGAAATTAAAGGTAGAAGATGTTTCAGTCCAACCATTTTATTTTAAAGATGAAGATGCTGAGGCAAGGAGAGGTTGAGTCACTTGCCACAGTCACACAGTTAGTTAGTGAAGGTCTGAGTTAGAATTTGAACCTCACTCTTCTAGAAACCCAGTCCCATGCCCTATCCCCTGCATCAGGCTGCTTTGGGGGACTATATATTTGTCCTCTAAGGCCTTGTTTAGCTAAGCTGAGAGAAAATCATCACCATAGGGTTGACCACTGAGGGATGAATTTTAGGCCACAGCATATAAATTACAAAGGGAGACAGTATGGCATGTCTGGATCTAAGGCTCAGGGCTCTTTCTTATCATCTGACTCCATGAGTTCTGTCTTGATCTTTCTTTCAGGTACTCTGATATTCACAAATTAACCTCCTTCATAATTATAAGGGATGGAAAACATATGGGCACAAATTAGCCGCAAGTCCTTGGTACGCTTGCACTTTTTGAGTTGTTTCTGTTTTGTTCAGATCCTGGAAGCAGGCACTAGAAAAAGAGCATGTTTCTGTCCTAAAAATGGGGCCAATCTGGGCAGCCTCATTTCTCAGGGGTGCGGAAATGAGGCCATTTTCTTGGCTTCCTGAGCATTTGGCCAAGCTATTTCAAATTATTAACCAAGATGAGTCAGAGACCTTTAACGAACTGCCTTCGCAATTTCCAGTAAGTTATTGCAACTCACGACTTCAAGGAAAATAGAATTCGCATTCTTGGTCCTATACTTTGATCACTATTTTCAAGGGATCTATATTAGCTAACATTCAGTGTGCAGCCCATACTGCTACAAGCTGCTTGTCCCGTTGAAACTAAGAGAAAGGAGCTTGATTGAGGTGGTTATCGATAACTGATTTGGGACGAGTCAATGAATTGAAGTGATTCACTTGCAAATTTATTGTTTATGTGTGGTGATAGCAGTGGTGGTATGTATGCATGTATGTGTGTAAATGTATGTATGTGTATGTGTGAGTTTAAAGTACTGAGTGGAAACCTTTCATTATAGTGGGAAGTTCACTAAACTTAAATTCAAAAGGCCTGAGGTTCATTTCTCTCTTATGGCAATTATTCAGTGGATAGAGTACCAGGCCTGAAGTCAGGAAGAATCATCTTTCTGAGTTCAAATCTGGCCTCGTGGCCTCAGGCATTTACTAGCTGTATAACCTTGGGCTAGTTACTTAACCCTGTTTGCCTCAGTTTCCTCATCTGTAAAATGAGCTGGAGAAGGAATGACAAACCACTCTAGTATCTTTGTCAAGAAACCCCCAAATGGGGTCATAGAGAGTTGGACACAATTGAAATGACCGAGCAAACCTTGAGCAAGCCACTTCTAATGCTCTGGAACTCATTGTATCATCTATAAAATCCATGCAGAACTGTTTGATCTCCTAAGCTCCCTTCCATAAGTCAGGTATCTATCCTAAGGTTGCTTTTATACTGAACATTCTATGCTTTAAGGTACCTTTTCTGTTTCTAAACTCGAAGGGTTCTTTCATTCTAGTGTTTTGTATTCTATATTCCAAGATTGTTTATACCTCTAATAGTCTATAATCTATCTCCTAAGGCCCCTTTAATTTCTATGATGCTGGACTCTGTTCTTGGCTTCTTTTTTGCTCTAGGATTTCACACTTCCAAGTTTATTCTGGTGCTTTACAAACACTCCCAGTATTCATGACATGGTCATTAATCAAAACACTATCTGATAGCCTGACTATGGCAGGTACAAATTTTCATAAATAATTTAGGATAATCAAGTACCAATCAGCAAACATTTATTAATTGCCTCCTGTTTGGTGCTAGGCACAGTGCTAGACATTGAAGATACAAACAGAAAGAATTCAATAATCCTTTTTCTCAAAGAGATTATATCCTAACGAGAATTATAACAGTCCCTAAGTATTACCTTATCAACTTTCTATTTTTTGAAACTCAGGAAAGCTTTAATGTCAGTCTATTTCCAGACCATACCTATTGCCATGACCCAAATGAAGATACCCTGTTAACTCTTCAACCATTGAGTCTACAGCTAACGAAATCCCATAAATCCTACTTCCATAATGTTTTATG
The DNA here is from genome assembly GCA_028627135.1 of Pseudochirops cupreus. Lineage (NCBI taxonomy): Eukaryota > Metazoa > Chordata > Mammalia > Diprotodontia > Pseudocheiridae > Pseudochirops > Pseudochirops cupreus. Next base: position 65,401,339 of record CM053583.1, on the reverse strand, counting down.
GTTTACAACATACTTTCTTCACAACAATCCTGTGCAATAGAGCATGTGTCTCTTAAGATTCCTGTTTCTATAGATGAGGAAACTGAGGCTGAATTTGTTTAAATGATTTACTTATGATCACACAGTTAAAAAACAGCAAAGCCAGGATTTATACCTTTTCTTTCCTAAGATCAAGGAGGATCTTTCCAACATCCCACCACACCTATTTTTCACACTATTTTTGATTTTTTAAAATGATTTCCATGGTACAACTCTGATAGTCTCTCTGTCTTCCCAATAAATATGGTTTGCTGGATATGTGACTCATGGATAAGTGAAGTGTTGCTCTAATGATTATTTAGAAGATAATTTGGGATAATAATCATAACTATCATTACATATTTAAAGCATTTAATTTAAGGCATTTAATAAATGTCTGTGGATTTCTTAATTACCCATAATAATAATATTTCCCTAGCAATTAAAGATTCACAAAGTGATTTCTTCACAAAATCTATGCATTGTATCATTTGAGTCATACAACAATCCTAATGCATAAGTACTACAGATATTACTATGCCTTTTTACAGATGAGAAAACTGAGGCTGATAGAAGTAAATTGTCCATTGTTGTACAACTAAGAATTGGTTTTCAGTCCCAGTGCTTCTGGGATCCAAATTTAGTGCATTACCCACTTTTCTTTTTTTTTTT